>OX352762.1:18147468-18684968 GCA_947095585.1 Nephrocerus scutellatus | reverse complement strand
ATTAGGGTAATTTCGTTTTTTTTTTCAGTTCTTTTAAATAGCAGCAGTAGCAGCTATACGTTGTCTTTAATTGCAATACTGTGCCTTTTTAGGATCTCGGATTTTCCGCAACCTAGGTCAACAAGAAGTGTCCCCGATCAACGCAACGTAATCCTCCCTCATATTTAGCCGCAACCCCGGCTAATACAAATCGGATTGTTTACCTACTTTTAGTTACTTTTCTTATAAAAAAAAGTAATATTGATGAGTATAGTCTATATTTTTACCTCAATACAATCGGAAAAATCTGGCCTATAACAAATCAGTAAGATAGCAAAAGAGCGCCCATAAGCAATTCAGTCTCCAAAATATTTTTAAATTCGCACCACCCGGTTGTCCACCATACCCGTCCTAATATGGAAAACCCCTTCGGATTTATTGAATCGCGGAACTGAACCGGTAAAGAATTATTAACGTTTTTGGCGAGTAATAGAAAAATAAAAATATAATGTTGAGAATTTTAAAGAACAAGCACCTCCGCTTCCGCTGCAAATCTACGTCGGACCAAGCAGTTGTATACTGTACTCCCTAAACAGCAGGTAAAAAAATCGAACACCAAGGGGTATCATAAAGCCTTTAAGTATGACCCAGCAAACAAATCTATGATCAACATCAAATCTTCGATAGTTTAAGAAACCAAAGAGCCAGTCTTAATATAAAAAGGGGTCTTTAATTTTTTTGCACAGCACTGTAACACTGCAAGTACATCCATGCATTGTGTATATGCAATATTTAGACCTACATATATTTTCTGTTAAGATAAAGCGACAATGCTCTTGTGCTATGATACTAATGTTCATTTATTATAATTGTAATGATGCGAGGAGACGGACGTTACGGCGTGGACTTGGGTGAGAATGAGGAGTGGGGATATGCACTAGAGCACTTCTCTTAACTAAAAAATCACTTGCTTCCGCTGTTCAAAAAACGTAACCAACAAACGACCAAGGAATAAATAAAATTTTCTTCTCGGTTCAGATCTTGCGGCTGCGCTGCGCTTAGTTATGCATTATGCTTTTCTGTTTCTGCACTGAAGTGTACAGCAGGGCCCTGCAATGTATCACCACTACAGTGGGATAGGCTGAAAAAAGTACAGACATAAATCATCTCATTCAATCCGTGAGGAAACAACATAAGACGATCGATCCAAATTTCCATAAGAATAAGACCGATTTTCTGATTCGTTAAGTTCGTTTCGTTCACTTCAGATACGAGAAAAAGTGGCAGTTTGTTGGTTGTTTCTGCACTTAAGTGTACAGCAGGGCCCTGCAATTTATCACCACCACAGTGGGATAGGCTAAAAAAAAAGGACAGACATAAATCATCTCATTCAATCGGTGAGAAAACAACATAAGAAGATCGATCCAAATTTCCATAAGAATAAGACCGATTTTCCGATTCGTTAAGTTCGTTTCGTTCACTTCAGATAATATATCCATGTCAATTAGATATTTAAAATTTTTGAATACGAGAAACAGTGGCAGTTGGTTATGCATACAAATAACCGTAACTTGTAATTTGAAAAACTTAAGCAGGCCCTTTAACGTCTACAATGACATATTTATGAAAACTTATCGAAAAAATAAACATTTTCGTTCAATAACAAATGTCATGTAAGAGAGGAAAAATTATCATATACATAATACATAAGCAAATGTCAATTAAAAACAAAAATTTCATATCAGTATGACGTTTGTGCTCACGATACAGAATTTTGATTGTTTTGTTATGCGTTCGTTAAGTTTTGACATTTTATGTTCTTCACTCTCAAAAACAGAAATTAAGTTTTCATTAAGTTTCAATTAAATCGAGTGCAGCCCATTGCATATGCTGAGTATAGGAATTTCCCGGTGGTACGCCAGTGTCCTGGGCATTGAATATGCATGCGCCCAAGCTGAGATGTCTGACAAAGGTCTTATAGGCAGCAACCTACTGATTATGGGTGATGTGCCTCTAATTAGGCAGGGAGTCATCATCGCAGAGCAACACGGGTTGTCTTCCTATGGAGAATGACGCAGATTTGAATTCGAGGGTCATCTTTAAAACATCTGGTGCGAAGAAACTCACTGAAGTAGCATCTGCTGAAACTCGTTTAAAGGGACGAAAGGTTCTTATTCAGGTTATTAGTAAACTACCGCTGCTTTGGAAGATCAGAACTTTACTGGTCTGACAGACAATACAAGAAAGCGAAAGACTCCTAAACAAGTTCTAGGGAGTTTCGCCACAAAGAACGAGTTTAAATAAAGATCGATCTTCACAGGCTTCAAATTCAATACCAACGGGCGGTAAACGGCAAACGACCTAAAAACCAAAATTGACCAAAAATCGTGCAAAGAGTTTTTTGCTCATTATCATTATCCTCCATCCAGCATGCCATAGAGCAGGATTGGGATGATTAATATCTTGTATAGGGTCTTCTTAGTGGTCCGGTAGAGTGCTTTACTACTCAATTGCCTTCATAACAGTGATTAGCATATGTTTGATTCTTCGTTTAATTTCTTAAGTGGTGATTTCATTATTGGATATTATAGCGGATGTGGAAGAGGGTTAAAAAGGACCTCAAAAAAGTCGAAAAAAAAATTTCAACCGTGACACACGCGATACGCGTAATACTCGGAATATAAAAAAATTTTATTTTGGACTATTTTTGGACACTCACAAAATTTCAGCTCTCTAGGTCGTGTGGAAGTTAGTTAAATAGGACCTCAAAGAAGTTGATAAAAATGTCAACCTATTACACGCGCTACACGCGGCACGCGACACGTGTCATACTCGGAATATAAAACACTTACACTCACTCACAAAATTTCAGCTCTCCATGTCGGCGAAAAAGGACCTCAAAGTGGTCGAAAATACAGACAAAAGGGGGTGGGTTAAGTCAAGTTAAGTAAAAGTTTTTAAAAATCGAAAAAAGAGGGGAAATGTTCAAAGAAAGCTGCTAAAAACTCACACCTAACACGCTAGCAGTAAGAACACTCATCCGCTGCGATATAACTATGTTAACGGCCGCCAATCAGGCGTAATGAATCACATTTCCATTATTTTAAAAACTTAAATTCTTAAAACTTAGTTCTCGATCCCTTGTCACTTAAGTCAGGCTGGCTGTTAGCAATGCGTCTGGAGATTAATTTTAAAATCATGGGAAAAAATCCAGTACATAACAATCCAGGGCTGAAGCTAAGTATTTATATTTGTATGGAAAATTAAGCGTCAACTATAATTAACTTAAGTGGGATTTACTTAGCTGATGTGAACGAGTCATGCTGTGACCATAATGGAATTTTGATCGGTTTCGTCAAATATTCGTTAACTAACGTGGGAGTAGGAAAGGTGTCAATTAAGTGAGACCATTCGGTACAGAAATGTGAAAGCTGCTGAAAATGACAGCAGATAATGACAAAAAAAAGCAAGCGTTTCTTTAAGCTCATTATGGGTAACTTAAAGAAGGAGAAGCGAAATTAGACAAGCTTTTCGTTTGGTTCTGACATAAGAACTAGCCAATTGCTGTTAAGGCGTTAGTGTTTTGCCCCTTTAACAGGAAACTGGTGACCGATTTCTTCCCGTTTTTAAATTCTCTATATTAACTTCACTTGCCCGTGTGTTTGTGGGTTTGTGGATTTGTGTGTCATGGAATCTTGCGATCAATTTTTGACCCACTTCCCAAAGTCCTATTTTATTGAAATTGCACACATGCATATCTCCGATGACAACACTTTCTATTAAAATTTGAGGACCCTCGGGCCACGGGGTCGGTGGGCTTCCCTACAAATATTTTACAAAATTTTACTCGATTTTCTTCAAATTTTATACACTTGTGTATCTCTGATATACAACACTTTTTGTAAAAATGTTGGAGACCCCGGGCCCGAGTTCGTGGGGCCCCATAACTTTTTTTAAAAAAATTATCCCGATTTTCTTCAAATTTAATACACATGTATATCTCCAATAGACAACACTTTTTGTAAAAAATTTGGAGACCCCGGGCCCGGGTTCGTGGGGCCCCATAACTTTTTTTAAAAAAATTAACCCGATTTTCTTTAAATTTTATATACGTATGTATCTCCGATGAAAAACACTTTTTGTAAAAAATTTGGAGACCCCGGGCCCCAGGGTCATTGGGCCCCAAAATTTTTTTTTAAAAACTTAACCCGATTTTTTTAAAATTTTATATACGTGTGTATCTCCGATGGGCAACACTTTTTGCAAAAATTTTGGTGACAGGGTTTGGAGAGTAATGGGGCCCCAAAAATTTTTTTAAAAAACTTAACCCGATTTTTAAAAATTTTATATACGTGTGTATCTCCGATGAACAAATTTTTTGTAAAGTTTTTGGAGTGAGGCCCTGAGGTCCGAGGGGTGCCCATATAAATTTTTTAAAAATTAGCTCGATTTTCTTCAAATTTTAACACATACCCATCTCCTATTAGAGAATTTACATGAAAAATTTTATTTTTATGGGTTGTTTTTTTTAAACCAAAGATACCTGTAAACCATTTCATTTGATAGCAAACAAACCCTCCTAGTTTGTAAAAGTTATCTCTATGAAAAAGGTTAGTTACTGATAGAGACTGGATGGGTTTAAATGGGCTTTAAAAGTAATTCCGGATGATATCCTTGAAGGGGCTGATTGGAAGAACAATTATCTCTCATCGATCTAGTCCAGCTGTTATTCCTTCTGTTTCATTCTATATCTGGATCTGGTTTTGTATACGGATGGATCGAATACGGAATCTGGATTGAGTGCTGGTATTTTTGAACACAACATTAGTCTCGGTATACCTCTTGGAAAATATGGTAGTTTCTTTCAGGTAGAAATTTGTGTCAATATCGCAGGTTAAAATTCATGCCATAAAATTTAATCTTCAAAAGGAGTGCAAAAGCTGCCAAAATCGTAATACTTTCGGGAAATAAGGCTCTGAAAACACTGAATTGCTATTCGGTGGATTAAAGACTAGCCAGATGCTGTTTTGAGTGGGCTGAATGCCGCCTGGTCCAAATGGATTACAGGAAACAAAACTGCGGACGATCACTTTTTCGAGCCAATACGACAAGTGTCACAGCCAACATTAGTTATTAGGAAAAGCAACTTTATCTAACTTTTTTGGAATAAAAAATGTTTAAGTAAGCTAGTAGTCTTTCTTACGGGCCATTAGTTCCTGAGATCGTATCTAAACAAGCTGATCCTGTCTCCAGAGTGCAGACACTCCTTAGTTGAGGTATAAACATCAAAGCACATTTTCTGAGGGTGTTTAACTCTAGTGCATAGTGCACATAAGTTTGAGAACATTTAACAAGTAGACAGGTCTAGCACGGATACTTAATTTTAATATAACGTAATACTGACTCTATACTGCAGTAATGAAGCCTACGGTCTAAGCGTCTGATGGCCTGCTCTGGGAAAATTCACACGTATTGAACCGATTGGAAAATTCACGGACATATATAAAAATTATAAAGAAGGTACAAAGAGCAGGCTAGCTGCACACTAGTGGGTGCTCAGAACAAGACCTACACGTGCCCTAGTGGTTATGCTGTACCTTCCTCTAGTTAGACATATACGGTAGAATCACCAAGCGACCAATACGGATACGCGACTGTCAGCAGTAGATCAGTGGAAATGTCTTCAGACGGGACACTCGTCGATAAACAAATCGCTAAAGGAATACGAATTTGGACCACTCGTATACATTGACTGTACTATGCTACAACAAGGGTTTACAGGCTACTCACCTCTCCAGAGATCACTGGAGAGATGGATCTATAAAGAAAATGAAAACCGAGAAGTCCTTCACAGACAGATCAAAGATCCAAGCTTGGCGGTAAAGTGAGGGATGGAGTCTTCTGTGAGAAACCAAGCGCAAGCATCGGCGGTGAACTGTTTTCTCATATCTTCTGAGGTCTTTGTATTCTTCTTTACGTGCCCGCATTTTATGCATTGTTCGGTACGCAACATTCTTAAGTTCAGTCGCTAGCTTACATTCATCATCGAACCAGTCGTTCCGATCTTTAAGACAACTGCCTAAGATGGAGTCAGCAGTACTAAAGACAGTAGAGCACTGATTTCCTTGCAAAGAAGAGATCTAAGAATATTCGTTGTAATTCTAACAGGGAACTTATCTTCTCAGAGTACATGATAGAAGGCTGGGTCTTGAATTCAATTACTTTTGTAGAATCGGTAAAGATATTGAGGAGGAAGAGACAGTAGCCCACTCTCTGTGCTCCTACTCGGCTCTTGCAGGTGCTTCCTAAGATTTATTAAAAGCTCAAAAAGGCCTCTGTAAAGAGGGTAAGGTAGTGATCCTGTGTGTGGTCTAAGTGTGCAAATGCAGCCATCGAACACAACCCATCATAAGATACTTTACCAAATTAAAATTCAATGTGCATACTTTTTAGGTAGCTTATGTCGACGACAGACTGTTCAAGTTGTCGTCCCCGAGGGGACCTCTGTATCTTACTTTTCGATGGGTTCGATAATTGGTTAAAATCGGAAGATAAAAGGGGCAAGGCTGTTTGTACTTAGAATGTCTAGAACGGGCATTGTCTTCGTATTTAGCAGCCTTGTCGTACAACAGTAGGTACAGGTGGCCTAGGATAGGTGTCCATCCTAGTGACAAATGATAGGGTTCGAAGTTCCGGACGATGTGCTGCCAAGGCTGTAGCGTACCTACGCCGAGGGTTCGTCCCACTCTACGAATGATGTTCAAGTTGTCGCACAATTAAAACAAAATCAATACATTGAACCAGCGTATGTAAGGACTTAAGATGTTTTGCCACATTTTAGTCAATTTTTGATTCGAGAAAATATATCGGATATAAGCTACATATTTGGAAAAAAAATGCCAAGTTTGTAAAAGCAATTTATGATATCATGGGTGTTTGTGATAATACGGTTACTTTATTAAGTAGAAATGACAAGCAACGAGATTAGATAAAAAATTCGATTTTAGCTTAAGTCGACATAAGGTAGGTACTTTAACTTATTGGCATATTGACATATACCCGCTATTGCAAGACAAAGTTTTTGAGATATTGAGCCACCCTCGTATTTTACTTAACTCCTTACCTTTTCTGGTTCCTCAAGCCTAACAGTGAAAGAATTTACTTTCTCTCAAGTGTTACTAAGAGCATGCATACATTCCTTTATCTTACTTTTTCCTGAGTTCTATATATTTACGAGTATATGCTAAATGCCTACTGGGTCTCCCATGAATAGCCGGGTTCTTAAGTTACCGTTAAGCGGACTGTGTACGTTCGACACTTTTGTTCGCTTTTATTTATATCGATGCCATTGTGCAGATCGCATGGACTATTAATTCTGTGTATAACTGCGCCTTGGAGCACTGGGCCAGCACATAGGAGCATGCACAAGCAGTACAAGAGGAGAATTTCTCGTTCACAAAGAAACAAACACTCCGAGAAACCGTCATCGTCGGCGGATTATGAAGAAGAAATAAAAAAGAAATATTCAAACAGAAGAACCACCACGCACAAAATGAGAAATTTGTTTGCTCATGCTTCACCAGCCTCCTCCTCCCTCTCTAACCATCCATGAGATGTTGATGTGCATTATGGTGTTGTATGCACAATAATGCAAAAAGCACCCGAGTACTAAAATACTTGCACCATTCCGACGCATCCGAAGAATCAAAGATTGGTCTTCTGATTCGGATAGTATAGTAGCACAGGCCGTCAGCGACGTGGTGCCCTACCCGCTTGGATTTCATCTTCTCCTTGCCAGGCCAATTAAGTGGACGACAAAATATGAATTTAAATTAAGCGTTGCTGCACCATTGTGAGGCATACTCATACCAAGTGTACACAATTGTACATCTGGCGGTGGAGTCGGCGACGACTGACAATTTGGCGACTTAAATGGGGCTCGGAGGAGCCGACCGATGCTTTATGTATAGTTATTGGAGCTTGCTAGCTTGATGTCGTCTGGCGTTCTTGTACATCATGTTTTGTGTGGCTACCAATCGGTGGCTGCTGTGCGCACTACAACTTGCCATGCTACCCCAAAGAGAAGCGCACTCATGCCATGCTCAGCTCATGCTGCAAATATAGTGCCAAGCAATTGCGGATGATAGCACAACTCACTCGTATATGACAATTGTGCATTATTTCTTGAGTGCTTGCGGCTCTGCCGGCATTGAGGCATTAAACAATTTCCATGTCCATTACAATTTGTTTAGCATCTGAAGAGCCAGAGCCAGCTATCCTGTATGACAGTGAAATATCCTCTGATGTTCTGTGATATTAATGGACATAAATTTTTTGCTAGCAACAGTCAATTTTGTTCAAGCGAACAAACATGCCCACTGCTAAGAGCTAGGAATATGTTTTGACTAAAATACGTTGTTTCGTCCTTTGTGACATAAGAAGGTGTTATGGAATTTATTGATAGGAGAAGTGACTAGAATTATGTATATATGACTAAGAAGAGGAAACAGAAGAAGGAAAAGTGGGTTACACACTTTGTTTTCTGTTTTTTTTTGTTAACAATTAGTGAACGAAAGACATACATACATACATAAGACATAAAGACAAAACCAGAAAAATTAATATTTGTCTTATAAATTCTCTAATGTGCGATACACATGGTTGCCAAGCTTTAATAAAATGGGGTTAATGTTGCAAAAAATGTATATGAGAGCCATTCGGGCCTGGTGTCCGTCCGATCAGTTCCAAATTTTTACAGAAAGTTTTGCCATCGAAGATACGAAGATGTATGCAAACCTTAAATAAAATCGGATTTTAGGAAGTGGATTAAGAATTGCTCACAAGATTTGGCCACAAATAAATAAACAACAAACAAACAAACAAACAAACAAACAAACAAACAAACAAACAAACAAACAAACAAACAAACAAACAAACAAACAAACAAACAAACAAACAAACAAACAAACAAACAAACAAACAAACAAACAAACAAACAAACAAACAAACAAACAAACAAACAAACAAACAAACAAACAAACAAACAAACAAACAAACAAACAAACAAACAAACAAACAAACAAACAAACAAACAAACAAACAAACAAACAAACAAACAAACAAACAAACAAACAAACAAACAAACAAACAAACAAACAAACAAACAAACAAACAAACAAACAAACAAACAAACAAACAAACAAACAAACAAACAAACAAACAAACAAACAAACAAACAAACAAACAAACAAACAAACAAACAAACAAACAAACAAACAAACAAACAAACAAACAAACAAACAAACAAACAAACAAACAAACAAACAAACAAACAAACAAACAAACAAACAAACAAACAAACAAACAAACAAACAAACAAACAAACAAACAAACAAACAAACAAACAAACAAACAAACAAACAAACAAACAAACAAACAAACAAACAAACAAACAAACAAACGAACAAACGAACAAACGAACAAACGAACAAACGAACAAACGAACAAACGAACAAACGAACAAACGAACAAACGAACAAACGAACAAACGAACAAACGAACAAACGAACAAACGAACAAACGAACAAACAAACAAACAAACAAACAAACAAACAAACAAACAAACAAACAAACAAACAAACAAACAAACAAACAAACAAACAAACAAACAAACAAACAAACAAACAAACAAACAAACAAACAAACAAACAAACAAACAAACAAACAAACAAACAAACAAACAAACAAACAAACAAACAAACAAACAAACAAACAAACAAACAAACAAACAAACAAACAAACAAACAAACAAACAAACAAACAAACAAACAAACAAACAAACAAACAAACAAACAAACAAACAAACAAACAAACAAACAAACAAACAAACACACGCATTTTAAAAAAAAATCCTTTGTCCCGATTATTTGAACTTTGGTTTACGGGATATTAAGCCACTCCCTTGAAAAACACCAGTTGGCCATTTTTCAAAATTTCAGTTTAATTTTTCCAAATCTCTCTGCTAAGGTATTGAACTTTATATCATTATGGCTTAATATCCTACATCCAAAAATCCCGCATACCAAAATCCCGCAAATTTATATAATCCTGTAAGTAATAAATTATAAAGCGTTTCTCGAAAACTATCAATGCGGGATGCGGGTTTTTGGATGCGGATGCGGATGCGGATGCGGATGAGACGTACTATACACAGGCATCAGGAGCGAAGGAATTTGGAAATGATTCCATTCATACTCTTATGTCCATCATGCCAGACCTTATTTTATCAAAGTCGACATATACTTTTCAACGCTTCCATCTGAATAACTAGATACAGAAGTGCAGATTTATCAGAGTACTAAGAGAATCTGCCGAGGTAGTTCCCATTATTCCCAAGCAGACGTTCCTTTGCAGTGTGTTTAGTGTCCTCTTAGCCATCTAAACAATTACTAATTCTGTTCCAGTTTCGGGACAGCGGCCACACCTACGCGGCTTTAAAGATCTATTTCTTTTAGGAAACATTTTAACATTTCTCCAGAAGGATTTCAGTCTTATAAATTCGCTATTCATCATCATATTTGTCTCTACAACCTGTGTCCGGTCCTGGCCTCCCGCAAAAAATCTCTTCATCGGTTAAGAGCCGATGTCGTCCAGTTTGGCATCCCTAAACTGTGGGCTCTCATTTATGTGCAGCAGATGCTTCATACACAGTCCTTTGGTTTCTACCAAAGATGTCGATGTCGTCTCCGTAAGCCAGTATCTGAATGGACTTATAGAGGATTATTCCTCTCGCCGTTACGTCAGAGTCTCGGATCACTTTTTTCAGCGCGAGGTTAAAGAGGGCCCAGGCCAGTTCATCCCCTTGTCGGAGTCCATTATAGATGTTGAATGGGCTTGATAGTGATCTTACTTTTTTTACTTGGCTTGTAACATTGGTCATGATCAACCTACATAGTCGTTTCAGTTAATTTGGATTCCCGAATTCTCTCCTGGCTTTCTAAAGTTCTACTCTGGCTATGCTATCATAGGCGGCTTTAAAGTCTATAAAAAGATGGTGTAGTGAGCTTTGAAACTTTAGACATTTTCCCATCAACTGCCTAAGGTTGTAAATCTGAATAGTTGTTGATTTGCCTGGTATAAAGCCACACTGGTTGGACCAATGATGACTTTAGCGTATGGGACATGCATGTTCTGATATCTTCTTTCTCATGTATGGGGCAAAGGATGCCCCTTCGCCACTCTTCTGGCATCGCATCTTTCTTTCATAATTGCCCTATTAACTTAGGGATTGCTTGGTGTATTGTGGGACCTCCTATTTTAATTAGTTTCGCTGGGATCCCATCTGATCCTTATTATTTTTGAGCAGATTTATCAGTCTGATAGCTTCGTCTATGCTTGGTGGTAACTGCATAGTATGGTCTTCGGTCATTGGTGGAGCCTGCAATTCCTCAATTAGCTGGCCATTTAGCAACTCATGAAAGTGCTCTTCCCATCGCTCTAAGATGCCTTTAAGATCGGCGATCAGATTACCCTCTTTGTCTTTGCAAAGGTGGTTAAAAAGGACGTCAAAGAAGTCAAAAGAAATAATTTCAACCCATCAGACGCGACACACGCGACACGCGTCATACTCGGAATGTATAACATTTTTGTGCCAATTGAATAAAATCGGTTAAATTTTTTAAAATTTTTGTTAGGGTGCCCGACGACCCCGGGACCCGATCACTACCAAATTTTTACAAAAGGTTTTGTCCATCGGAGATACACGAGTATAAAATAGGAAGAAAATAAGGTAAATTTTGTAAACAATTTGGCTTTAGGAGTTAAAAATTGATCACAAGATTCTAACACCCAGCCAGCCTACAGCAACGGGCACACGAAGTTAATGTAGAGAATTTAAAAAATGATATTTTGGGCTTAGACACTCACAAAATTTCAGCGCTCTAGGTCGTGTGGAAGTTGGTTAAAAAGGACCTCAAAGAAGTCGAAAAAAAACATGCGCTACACGCTGCATGCGACACGCCTTATATTCGGAAAAAAAAGTGCTATTTTTGATGTAGACATTTCAGCTCTCTAGGTCGTGTGGAAGGTGGTTAAAAAGGACCTCAAAGTGGTCGAAAATACAGACAAAAAGGGGTGGGTCAAGTCAAGTTAAATGCAAGTTTTAAAAGATTTGATAATTTGAAAACGTTGTTGAAACAATGGCAAGTATAGACGAGTTAAAACATCAAATCGGAATTCAACAAATTTCATTCATAGCCTAAAAATTCTATTGGAAAAATTAGGGCGACCTTATTGAAAAGCTCTTTGCTCTTTATCAAACTGCCCTCTTCCTACTTCAGCTGATAAAGCACAATTCAGATTTGTCAAATAAGAATTCTCGTAAGAGCAATACATATAAGTAGTTGTCAGATATATAATAGTTGGAGCGAATGACCTATAATATCTGGAGAACGAAAGAAAAATAAATAATTGTAATACACGAATGACTGAAATCCTTTTAAATATTTCACACCTCTTTATTAAATAAAACCTCTATGTTACAAGAATTAGCATTATACCTTTTTTTTGGATCAATAAATTAACCCAAAATGAAAGTAAGTTAGGAGGCAACTCAACAGCAAAAAATTCGTAATCATAAAATCCACAAAACAAACCGAACCCAAACTTCAACATTTCCAAGTTATTTATGGGATATTTATTGCATATTCTCGACTTC
The DNA here is from genome assembly GCA_947095585.1 of Nephrocerus scutellatus. Lineage (NCBI taxonomy): Eukaryota > Metazoa > Arthropoda > Insecta > Diptera > Pipunculidae > Nephrocerus > Nephrocerus scutellatus. The sequence goes on along the minus strand of OX352762.1, from coordinate 18,672,274 downwards.
AAGTAGGAGTCACTGAATTTATATGACGTGACGTGTTACCCTTTCCTTGTTGGTATGACGATGACGTACTCCTTCATATTTGAGTCATTCCGCAATACAACAAAAATAACACCAGAATGTAGTTCTTTTTGTTGTTCAGTTCGGTTTCATTTTTTCGAGTTTGCGCTTGCCACAGAAGATGTATGTACTGTACGTACTACTCCTCCGCCATGGTATTTATAGGAAAACACATGTTGTTTTCTCTGAAGGATATCGTAGAATCCCTACGCAATACAAACGAAGGATGGAACTATTAGTTACATAAGAAACTTGGAAGACTGTCGCCAACGCAACGACAGCCGTTATTCCTAAAGCTGGAGTCATGAAAAATAAATCGGTCGGCGGAACTTTTTTTTTCGTACAAATTCCAGAACGTTTTCTCGATTGTCACAAACTTTTTATGACAATGCCCCGAGTTTCACTTCATACCAGATAAGCACATTATTGTGAATGACCTCATCCGAAAGAATTTGGATTGCATTCGCCACAGATTATTTTTTTTTTAAATTTCATACCAGTAGTTGCCAACCAAATTGAAAACAAGACACCCAGCCAAACAGACAATTTGTTGACCTTTTGCTCTTCCACTGCTGCAAATTCATTGACAAGACGTTGCAACGTTTCTGTTCTCCCTTTTGGTTCAGGCAGGCAGGCAGCCTGCCAGCCAGGCCAGTTATATACGTCAGCCTGCGCAAATTCGCAGCTCACCCCTTCGAACAAATCCAAAATTATTCAAACAACAAACAACTGCAAAACGCAAATAGCAAATAACAATGTAAAGCAATCAGCAACAAAAGTTCAAAATTAAATGTCCGAATGTTGGAGAGAGGGAGAGAAATGAACGAAAAACCATGCGGATATAATATACTTAAGGGTGGTTAGCAGTACAGTAGGTGCCAGAAAATGTATGCTTATTGGAAATGTTGTGATTTTCCGCGACTTACTTCTTTATTTCCATTTCAAAAAACATTTCAATAAGAACTTTACTAGGATGAATTCAGAGACACTTTAAAATAAAGACGATCTATGAACGCTAGGTCATTCAGAAAGATTTATAACAAAAGGTTTGATGATCGCTCAAATACGCGAAATGGAATAATCCTTTGCAGAAGAATTAATGGGATGAGATAGCAGGAGGTAGGAGGCTGATTTATTTATTTATTTGCTTAATACCAGCTTAGGGACTTAAACTTAACTTAACCTAATTTCCATTTATGCCAAAAAATATACATTCGCAACACAAATGGTCGCGAGAAGCTAGGCCTTGGACCGCAATGGTCTGTCGGTTATTATTAACCTAATTTAAAATTTTTTTTTATAACCGAACCCATGGGCCCACCGTGTTTTTTAAATCAACTAACTACTTACAACTTAAAAAATAATACTTACAAGAGAGAGAGAGGTCAAGAGGAGGTATAGGGAGAGCTTCTAAGGTTATACTGAAATGAAAGTCAAGGATGTTTTGTGCATTGTTGGCCAGAGGCAACATTCTAGAGATTGCCTCAAAATGGCCGTAGCTGGTGCGGTGGTAACGGGGAGACAAAAAAGCGGCACAGACCTAAGGTTAGGTTGGTTATTGTGAAGGGAAATCATTTCCATTAGTCAGGGAAGTCGATCGTTCCAGTTAATAATTGGTGCACGAAGAGTATGTCAGCGACTTCGCGACGTTTTTAAAGGGTTTACAACTTGCAAGTTTATTAATTTTAGCCGATTTTCGTAGGGTGGTACGATGCAGTTATCGGGCCATGGGAGACCACCTAAAGCAAAACGGAAAAACTGCACTGCACAGCTTCAATTCTAAGAGAGTGGGTGTCTTGGAATGGTGACCAGACTTGGCTGGCATATACGAGCTGGAGTCTGACAAAGGTAATGTAAAGGGATTTTGTACCATAAGGGCTCGAAAATTCTTTGGACCATCTTTTTTTAAAACCGACAGAAGAATTTGCCTTATGTATAATTTGATTAATGTGTGAACGGAAGTTTAGCTCCCTGTCACAGGTATCATCCAGAAAAAGCCTTAAAAAAAAAAAAAAAAAAAAAAAATTATATATATTTTTGGGCGATAATTCGATTTTGGGTAATTTGGATATATCCGCAAAGCGGTTTGAAATAAAAATTGCACATCTGGAAACGAATGCCATTGGGAAGGAATGCATCTGGAACCGCATTTGAGGTTCTACCTAATAATTAGCTTAACTTTTGTTGATTAAACAAACCTAAATACCTTGGCTCTGTGCTAATACCAGATCGTTGGATCGTCTCATACGATGGTGTTTTATTACTAAAAATTCATTGATTGGAGGGAATGTTGCAGCACTGCTACTAATGCTCCTCTCCCGAATTATGTCCTAAGGATGGTGTAAACCCGATCTTTACAGCACCACATTAATATCAATAACTCTTAAAACCCTAACGTTGTGGAATTCTCCGAGATCACGTGTCGTGTCGTCGCTGTCGGATCGCTGCTCCGTGTTAGTTAAGAAGATGCTTTCATATCAACGGATCTTAAAAACCTAACAGTGTGGAGTGGGTTTCTTACGTGACATGATTTCTTCTCTATCGGATCGTGTTGAGAAAATACCCCAAAGTCTACCACTCTACCAGTCCGAACAGCCTCTACAGCTGCCATCCTCTTCCAGCCCTAATTTCCTTAGGTGTATCAGTCTGCGATGGCCTGTTAAGAATCCTGTAATGATTCTTACAATACTTCTGCTCACATTCAGTATTCCCCGAGAACTCTTCGAGTTGTTGTTTTCCAATATTTCCTTCGTCTGAATTCGCAGAAAGACGTATTTCTTGTGGAATATGCCGAGAACGTAGCGTCTGCCATCACATCCACAAGCACAAAGTTTGTTCAAAATTAACAAATTGATATAGAAAATTAACGTTGGGCGGAGTATAATGGACTTAAGGTCACGTTGTCAATCCTAATACTAAAAAGTGAATCGACCAAATCATCCCCATACAAGTTGGGACACAGGAAACACATACGTGTAGCTGAACAAGTTTCTTACGGCTTTTTATTAACGTACGCGAAACACATCCCTCTCATATGTGATTAGGTGTCTACAGCCAAATTCGAGTTGACTGATTGTTAAGGTAGAAATAAACCACAGATGATCAGGCTACATTACTGTACGGAATGACATGGAAATGGCGCCAATGCTCTAAAGGTAAAGAAGAAGATAAAACGCATGTGTTCTGTACATCCCCAAGAATGAATGAATGAATGGTTCGCGTGAATTAATGAATTTGACTATTCTGTCGAATATTCAAGTCATTCTCGATTGGGGCATTTCTAATAGAGTAGAACTTAACCCACATAAGTCCAGTCTTGTCTTTTTCTCAGAAGACAATTCAACAATACGTTCCACCTCTTATTAATGGTGCCCCTATTGCTAGATCAGATTCACTTAAGTTGTTAGGTTTAAATGTATTAAGTGATCTTTCCTGGAAGGATCATATTTATGAAATTTCAAAAAGAGCGAGCCAATGTTTGGGCTTCATAAGACGTTGTAACTTCTACTTCACTCCCTCTGAAGTATTAAGATTATATAAATCTTATGTTAGACCAATTTTAGAATTTAATTCATATGTATGGGGTGGGGCTCCAAGATCGCATTTGGTTCATCTTGATGGAGTTCAAAATAGAGTTGTTCGTTCGATAAACGATGTATCCATTACTTCGTCTCTTGATACTTTGAAGCACAGACGTAATGTAGGAGCTTTATCTGTTTTCTACAAATTTTACAACTGTAGATGTTCTTTAGAAACCCGTTCTCTAGTTCCAGGTCCTTTTGTCAGTAACGTAAACACTCGTTTAAGGTCCAATAAACATAGATTTGCCTTTAAACCTTTTTTCGTGTAGAACCCAACACTTTAAATCCTCCTTTTTTCCGAGAGTCTCTTCGTTGTGGAATCAATTGGTCGATCCCGTGTTTCCCGATTCTTATAATCTGCAGGCCTTCAAATTAGCCGTTAACAACTTCCTGAAGAATGAAGATGAAGGATGAAGTGCTCATAAGCCATTTATTGATTGTGAAATATTTATTTTTAATAAATTGTTTATCAATATTATTTAGATTATTTTTAAAATTTGTAATATTTCTTGGTCAAGGTTTTTTGTAGTTTTCCCTGACCATGATTCATTGATGAAAGCATTTGGACTCGCGTCGTTTTAGTTTTTCGTGTTCGTTTTTTCGTATTGCTTTTTCAATGAATCAGAGAGAATTCTGAGAAAATAAATTGAAACCAGCTACAAACGTGAGAATTGTGATATATATTGGTTATCACATTCCTTCGATTTGTATTTTATTTTGAATTTAATAAAGGGCTTGCCGTGACGCAAGTCATTCAGGGAGCCCTCCCTTGGCAATGAGTCTCTATATAAAAAAAAAAGTAATAAGAATTTCTTACAACCCGCTATTGCAACGTGCAGGTATCATCCCGATCTGCTCGCTACGGAGCTGAGTATCTTACTATTAAGCTCGGAGATTGGCAGAGAAGGGGCTCCAGCTCAAGTATGATCAAATTAATTCACCACCTTCTAGACTAAGATAATTTGTAATCGATCCCTGCCTAAGTTTTCAGTGTCGGACAGGAGTAGTTTGGTTATTTTTTAAGCTGTCGCCGGTATTGAAATCCCATACATAACGAGGTATGATAACTGGGGTGCATTTTTGAAGTTTTTTATTTTCTCGGCCAAAAACCGAAAATCTTTTAATACTTTTTCCGCCCAAAAAAATGTTTTAAAATTGCCCATGCAAACTAATGTTAAAAAGTCATATGTTGGTCAGTTTTCAATCAAAACCAAAAAGTAACAACTAAACAAGACAGTATTTTTCCGCCCGCTACTGTATAAGATGGATATCAACATATCACCGGTATGAGCGTAATAAAAATTAACAAGTAAATGTAGAAAACTTCGTTTTTAGGGTACAAACTTTTATATATTCATCGAAACACGCCACACAGTCGTTTATTATTTGGTAATAATCGTAAAAATACCTGTTTTTGAGGTCGGAGATATTTCAAATAATTTTTCCACGCTTCACACGCAACTCGCTATACGCGTCAAACGCGGGATATCAAAATGAGACCCTGACATTGAGCCGCTCACAAAATTTTAGTCCTCAAGTTCGTGCGAAAGGTTGTTTAAAAACCTCAAAAAACGAGAAAATAGCGTGATTTCAATCTATCACACGCGCCACAAGCGACACGCATCAACTCGGAATATAAAAAATACTATTTTGGACTTAGGACTTAGAAGATGGTTAAAAAGGACTTCAAAGTGGTCGAAAATACAGACAAAAAAGGGTCAAGTCAAGTTAAATAAAAGTTTTTACAAAATACAATAACAAAAAAAATAGACATTATTTTTCCGCCCGCTACTGTATAAGATGGATATCACCAGTATGAGGTGTAATAAAAAATAAATAAATAAATTCGGAATATATCGAAGATAAAAAGGAAAAAGCAAAAACAGCGGGAAATGTGCACATAAAAGTAATCGCGGTTAAGCGGCATTATCTTCCAGCTGAGTTCTCAAATGAAGGCTCGGATAATGATGATGCGGATGGATGCTAAATGGTAATGCCGGATCAACCCTTAGCAATTCATGTACATAAGTGGTGCACTGCTGATAGGATGAGTGAAAATATTTGGCTTACTGAGTGCAATTTGGTGTCCTAAAGAATTCAAGAATTTCAATTGATCCTCCATCGAACCAACTGGTAAAAATTTTGGATAAAAAAAAATAAAACACGAATTGGAATTTCAACTACAAGAGAAAATGCTTGACTTGATTTTGGGTAGCCATAGAATTTCTTACGTCAAATCAAATCTATGAAGCAACTACATCACAATAAAAATAAACAGCAAAGAGAGGGATGTAGGGTGAACGAGCAAAGGGAATTAGAAAAAAAGTTGCTTAATAGAATTTCATGTTTGAAAATTATTTGCGCCATAGAATGCAGCCAATGACAAACACAGAAAAAGATAGAGAGGGGAGTGAAAGAGAGAGAGAGAGAGAAAGTGATCGTTACACAATTGCACAACATGGAATGCTACTTTTGTCTACAACACCTTTGATTACTATCCCTAACAAATGCGTCTGATTCAAATTCGAAGTAAGGGTTTCATGGTCGATCGCCTAATGTGTTTTTAATTAATATTGTAACGAACTGAAAAAAGTCTTAGACATTAGTAACCCGAAAGTAGTTCAACAAATCCTTAATACGAAAAATTGTTAGAATATAAGCTACATATGGTCAATGGTACAACTATTGTAAAAACAATTATCTTTAATTACAGTGAAGGTGGATTAGAAAAAAATCAGCTGTAGTAGAGCATCCAACCATAAAATAATTTAAATTTATCTGATTCCAGATCTGATTCACCTAAAACACAAATTTTACTACCGTAGAGCGTAGATGCTCTTTTCTAGTTCCAGGTACTTTTGTTGGCAACGTAAACACTCGTTACAGTTCTAATCAACATCATCATCATAATATTTGGCTGTACAACCGGGCTCCGGTCCTGGGCCCCCGCAAAAAGTCTCTCCACGGTCACGATTTCGAGTCGATGTCATCCAGTGTGACATCCCTAAACTCTGGGCGTCCTGGTCTACGCCATCCTTCCCTAGTAGGCTTGGCGGGCCTCGCTGTCGTATTCCTTGAATACTACCGCAAAGGACTTTCCGAGCAGGATCCTCTTCTCTCATGCGAGCTAGGTGTCCTGCCCACCGGAGCCTACCCAACTTAATTAATTTTATTCACGATGTCGACATCACGGTAACGTTCGTAGATCTCATCATTATTGAGTCGTTCTTCCTCATATACGAGGCCAACAATTCTCCGTACGACTTTTCTCTCGAACGCGGCTAAGAGGTCAGAATGCTTTTTGCTAAGCTCGGATCCATATGTAAGTACTGGTATGACTATTGTCTTATATATCAGCAGCTTGGATGTTATGGTTAAGTTCCTGGATTTGAAGAGTCTTGATACACTACTTTGTTGGCTTTAAGCAACCGTGCACGTATTTCTGGTGCCATGCTGTTATCGGCTGCTACAGTTGACCCGAGACAATTCAGGGATTTCACTACTTCAAATTCGCGCTCCACTATTTGAATTGAGGGACCAATGTTGGATCTTCTACTCGCAGACGTGGCCTACATGTACTTTGTTGTTTTGCTCTCATTTATGTGCATCCCCAGATTTCTTACCGCCTGATCTATCTGGATAAAAGCTTCCCGTACAGCTCTTCGGTTTCTACCAACGATGTCTATATCCTCGGCGTAAGTCAGTATCTTAAGGGACTTATAGAGGATTGTTCCTCTCGCCGTTACGTCAGAGTCTCGGATCACTTTCTCCAACGCCAGGTTGCAGAGGACGCAAGCCAGTCCATCCCCTTGTCGGAGCCCGTTATAGACGTTGAATGGGCTTGATAGTGATCCGGATATTTTTACTTGGCTTATAACATTGGTCATGGTCAACCTACATAGTCGTGTAAGTTTATTTGGGATGCCGAATTCTCTCATGGCTTTGTAAAGTTCTACTCTGGCTATGCTATCATATGCGTCTTTAATGTCTATAAAAAGATGGTGTAGTGAGTTTTGAAACTCCTGTTACATCACCTGTCTAAGGGTGTAAATCTTATATACCATCAGATACCGGGGCCTTTTTGAGCCGATTTATCACTCTGCTAACTTCGTCTATGCTTGGTGGCGGCAGCATAGTATGATCTTCGGTCATTGGTGGAGCCTCCAATTCCTCAGTTAACTGGCCATTTAGGAACTCATGAAAGTGCTAATCAGCACATGGCTGAGTGTAATCGTGCAACCTTAAGATCGGTGATCAGATTACCCTCTTTGTCCTTGCAGTACGTGCAACGCGGTGTATATAGCGTCATACCGCGGATTCTTTGGTAGAACTTCCGCGCCTGGGTGCGGTCCTTGCTCTCTGTACTGTCCTAGTTCACGGACGAGATTCTTCTCCCAGGCTGCTTTCTTTCGACGGTGAACTGTTTTTTCATATCTTCTGAGCTCTTTATATTCATCTTCGCGTGCCCGCGTTCTATGAGATTGTTGCATTGCTCGGTACGCAGCATTCTTACGTTTAGTCGCTAGCTTACATTCGTCACCGAACCAGTCGTTTCGATCTCTACGACTACTGCCTAAGATGGAGTCAGCAGTACTAATGACAGTATTGTTAAGGCGTGTCCATTTCTCTTCTACGCCCGACATCTCAGCCCCAGGACTTACCCTCCCTGCATTTAGGGCGAGTCCTATCGCTTGACCGTAGTTGTTTCTGGTCTCTTCATTGCGAAGGGCAGCCGTGTTGACTCGAATCTGTTTCGCGGATGCAGTCTTCCGTGATGATGCAATCCGCGCTCGGAGCACCATACCAACAAGTAGTGGTCCGAGTCCACGTTGGCACCTCTGTACGTTCGTACCGTCATCCGGGTCGGGTTGTGGCGGCGGGCTATCAACACGTGGTCTATCTGGTTGCGAGTGGCTCCATCGGGAGATACCCAGGTGGCTTTGTGGATATTTTTACGCGCAAACCTTGTACTCGCAACGACCAAATTATTGCTTGCTGCTATCTCTATGACTCGTTGTCCATTGTCATTAGTGTTCTCGTGTAAGCTATGGGTGCCAATGTACTGCCTGAATACTGGCTCCCTACCTATTTTAGCATTCATATCCCCCAGAATGATTTTTACATCATACTGAGGGCAGGCATGGAGTTCCCGTTCGACTGATTCAAAGAATTCTTCTTTTTCATCGTCAGGGGAATCTTCTGTAGGTGCGTGAACGTTTATGAGGTTTATGTTTTTAGATTTGCCCCGCCCGCGAAGGGTGCATATCCGTTCATTTATTGCCTTAAAGCCGATAACGGTTGGTTTCATTCTTTTGCTGGCTAGAAACCCCACCCCGAGCACATAATGTCTTGCATGACAGCTGTATGTCATATTCTGATTTTTGTAAGACACCATTCTCCGCATCTCCTGGATTGCTGTTATGTCAGCCTTGTATTTAGACAGCTCGAGCTTTATACAGTGAGTGTACGTTTCATGCGAAAATTCTTAAATCGTTTAGCCGTTTTCATTGCCGTGGTCATCGTCGTTCATCAGTGTATTCAAAGCTGATTTTGGGTTCCGTAATAATAAATTTTTACGGGCGAGGTAATTGGCCTCGCGACAACCTTACTTTGAAGGGACTAGCCTGATCATTCCGCTTTTCCTGCATTGGAAAAAAATTACCGGCGGCCACCACGTGGATGTTTGATCGCACTTCCACCAGTCAGAGATCGTTACGGCCACCTGCAATTCTAGAGCATTCTGTGTTATTCCCCCTATTCTGCTGATGGCTGACCGCTAGAAAACATTTTTACTTCAACCTTCACTGGTAGGTACTCATGTTAGTATGCAGTTATGCCCTTTATGAAATTTTCTAACACAGAGTAAAGCGCTGTTTTTTTGCTGGCATCAGAATTCTTACGGCGCGGCGCCTAATTTAACGAGCTATTGTCAGCACAAAAATTATTGTTATAAACACAAAACTCACTCTATTGTCGATTCAATACAATTACGTTTATTACGTGTTGCGCTCCGTCAAGCTATTTAGCTATCTAGATAGTTATTTCGGTCTATTTCCGTGTTGGTTACCATAGAAAAATAATTTTATTGAATCGAACAACAAGTTGCATGCCAATTCTGAGCAATTAAACGTAAGCATTCATCAGTGAGTTGTACAATTACATTTTTCTACAACATCCAAAATGAAAACAGAAAATGTTTTTATTACCACAGATAGACGAGAGCACAATTGGTACGTAATGTAAGCTAGTTTTTTATTAACTCACGCGAAAGGAATTTGCAAGTATGTACCTTCATAATCCTAAGCATATCGTGGGTGTAAATATTCCATATGCGGGTATATATCTTTCGTAAGAATAAGAATAAGCGACTTTTTACTGACAAAACAGTTTCGGTTCAAAATGTAAATGGGTAAAAGTAGTTCATCTCACTAGAATCCGTCACTCGAAGTGTTACCAACGTCTGGCAGGATCACATCAACGGCATAGGGACGATAATACAAAATTCACAAAATCATCAGAAATGATTCGATAGAAAAAGAAAAAATTCACGTCTTAGCAAGGAGAGTTGGATTAAAACAACGCACACGTGTCCTACTCGACTACACATACTAAAAATTAACTTAAATTGAAAGCTTAATATTTGGCGCGAAATAACGATGCGGTCGAGGGCGTGGCTTCTCGCGACCACTCGTGTTGTGCGTGTTATATTTTTGTAAACAAATGGAAGGGATCTACAATTTAATACCGAATCTGAAGGCGAATTAAGAAATTTTCCGTGACAATTATTACTTTCGGACGTTTGTCAGACATTCGCGAGACGTGGGACCAATGAAAGATTAGGGGAAAGAGATTTTTGGTGTTTCTGGGATTCGAATCATGAACCTCCTGCTCAGAATTACAACACACCCCGCACTAGAGCCACGACGCTTGCAAATATAAACATGCTAGACTGCCCAACGAGACGGTCATTAACGGTTCAGTTACAAAATAAGGAACCCTCATATTAAACCACTTAAATTACTGCTTCACTAACACCTGCACTTGCATCAACAACAACCAACCCACAAATGAACTAAACCAAAGAATCAACTTTTAAGATATCGAGGTAGAAACTGCAATAATGTCCCTATCGGATAGCATAACATCGGGTTAAGATGGACTCAGCGTTCATCAAATGAAAACAATATACGATTAATTAAAAATTTCTATGAAAACCATCATCAATAACTCATTTAGAAGATCAACCTTTCTAAACGAAAGGAAATTATCTAAGGTCCGACCTATTTACAAAGAAAACAATCAGAATGTACCATCCAACTACCGTGTCGGGTGTCATCAGTCATAGTCATAGTCAGAAAATATAATTAAGAGAAAAATCGAAACTACTTGAGTTTGAACAATATGATCAATAGTCAACACTACGGCTTTAGAAATAACTCCAACACAACCACAGCCTGGGTTTATTTCGTAGACAGAACCCAAACATCACTTGACTTGGAACACGGCATGTATCGCAATCGATCTACGGAAGGCATTTGGCTTACTTCAACATTGCTTGATGCTTTGGATTTTTCCAACCATCGTCTTTGTTAATTAAAGATTACCTTAATAACAGGCGTCAATATGTAGCTGTGACAAAAACGCAGCAAGAGATATAACTTTTGGGGTACCACAAGGCTCAATACTTGGGCCACTCTTACTTAATATACAGGGTGTCCCCTAATTCGACAACGATAATTTTGGGAGGAATGATTCTTGGGTATATTCTAAGAAAAAAAAAATCGTCCTACAGTAAGTGTCTATCTCCAATGTTGACATTATATTTCGGGGAAAATGAAAAGCTTACTTTCGTTTACCCCGACCCATATTATCCGAAATTGCACTGTTAATACTAATAGTAGAAACTTCGTTTAGAATTTTATTTTTAGAAGAAATACTAGCTATTGTAATTGGCTTTAAAGAAAGTTGATATATTCTTTGAGTCTTCAGATATCCAATATCAATGCCTGTTCTATTTTTCTTGCCCATGCTAATTTTTGGCTTTGAAGTAAATTTTCTCCAGAAAATGCGTAATAAACATAATGTTTTACAATTTTTTTCTTATGAACGTAACAATAATAAAAATAAAAATCAACAAAAGGTTGGCGGAAACCGACATAGTATTTATAATACTTGGGAATGCAATATCGACCTGCACATTAAATGTTGGTACAAATTCTACAAGGGAATTTTCAAGTACACCCAGTGAGTACACTGTATATTATCAGTATACTTAGTAAATTCATTATACTCACTGGGTGTACTCGGTGTACTGGGTGTACTGAGTATACTGGGTACACCCAATGAGTATTTTGAGTATACACAGTATACTTTTCGTAATTAACAAAGGTATAGCCCCTTAAAGTATTTGCCAAGTAAACTGATAAAGAAATTTACAGGAATTCCTCATAGCGTACAACTTGTAAGATGACTTATTAATAATAGAAAGTTGTCCCAAGATGTATTCATTATTTTACCTTAATGCACTATTTACTGAGGCAATTTGAAAAAACTTACCTTACATAAGTTCTTTCTGTTATAATTCTACTGACTGATATTTTCATTAAGGCTTAGAATATCTAAATGCAGTTTGGAAAAATATACGTATTAGACCAACAAAAGAAAACTAAAATATGTGTAGAATGGCAATGAAAGAAAAGCCAATTAAGACAGACTGAACAACTTCTTTGGAAGTATTAACTGGTCGCTATTATTTTGCGTGGATGCCGCCGCTGATGCGATCACAAACATCATTCTTATTAGTACGATAGATAGACTTTATCCCTTTTAAACCAAAGGATGATGGATGGTATGACTCGAGCTGTAAAGAGGCTTCTAAGATTAGAGATGTATGCTTTTGGTTTTACAAAGCAAACCCTCATGAGGAAAACGGAACAAATTTTAAACGAGCCAGAAATGATAATAATGCCCATTTCGGCGTGTCAAATTCGCCTACGATTAAAAATTGAAGAATAAAATACAACAATGTCCCCAAGGTTGTAAAAATGTTTCGTCATTCGTGAAAGGAAAGGATTAAAAATACAGCCTCGTCATCGATTCCAACGCTCATTTGTAATGACATTCCAGTTGTCAGCTCCAAGGCCAATCTGTTTGCTGCTCATTTTGCAGCTAGCTATACGCTTCCACTTTGTGCATTGCTGCCGCCTGCACCTCCGACTATTGAACACTCTTTGGGACAGATTTATATTCCCAGTTGTGTAGTTGATAAGAGTTTTAAACGATCTCAACACTCACGAATACGCTGGACCAAATGGTATTTCCCCATTAGTTCGAAAGAGGTTTTTTTCCAAGCTGGCATTACCATTGCGTTAGCTTTTCCATCTATCCTACCCTTTTGAGCTGTTCCCGAGAAGTTATAAAACAGCCTTTGTCCAGCCTATACCCAAAAAAAAGGCAAGCCGTCGTCTCCTTCTTCGTACCGACCCATAGCACTTACTTACACTTACTTACATCTACTCCTTCCAAAGTCATGAAAAAGCTGATAAATTTTCAGCTCAGCTCAATATCTTGAAACTAACGGCCGGCAATACGGATTTCGAGAGCAACATTTTACTGGTGATTTGATGGCGTATCTCACCAAAAAAATGGAACCGGTCTTTACATCAATTTAGTGAAAGCAAAGCTGTTGCACTCGATATTTCCAAGGCATTTGACAGAGTTTGGCATCAAGCTCTTTTGTCTTTTGCTTATGGAGTCGATGAAAAACTGCTTCATTGGATTATAAGCTATCTTTTGGACCGCTTAATGCAAGTTGTCTGGGACAGTTTTAAGTCCGAAATACATCACATAAATGCTGGTGTTGCCTAGGGCTCTGTTTTGTACCTGACACATTTTTTTTCATTAATGACTAGCTTTTCACAAATGAATCCCTGCCTTGCCTTTGCCTAAACCAAAACAAAACGCCATCTCAATCTTATTCGTACTATGTGGTTTACCGAGATTTTGTTAATACTCTGTGAAAGTTTCAGCTCGATCGGTTTTCTAGTTTTTAAGTCTAAGCGAAGTTCTAAAGCGAATTTAGACTATATAATAATAATAATATTCGGCGCGACAGACCATTGCGGTCCAAGGCCTAGCTTCTCGCGACCATTTGTGCTGCGCATGTTAATTTTTGGACACAAATGGAAGGGACCTACAATTTAAGGCCGGATCCGAACGGCGAATTGAGAAGCGTTCCGTGACAAGGTATTACTCTCGGAATGTTTGTCACCCATTCGCGAGAGGTGGGCACCGTGAAAAATACTTTTGGTGTTGCTGGGACTTGAATCTGAACCTCCTGCTCAGCAGCCATGTGCACTTCAATTGCGCTACGGCGCCCACGAATTTAGACTATAGCCGTGCGAAAAACAAGGAGCGGGCCGACTATAGTTAAATTGAAGTTGTAATTAGCCAGAAGAGACACTACGCGAATGTTATTTTATAGTAACATGGGAAATGTTATCTATAGCATTATGGTAACATTGAAAAATATACTACTTCTCTCGTCTGGCTAACTACAATCTCAATTTAAAAGCCATCCTGCCTATTTCTCGCACGCCACAAATGTAAATCAAGCGTTAGTGTCGTATTACAAACCAGCAGACATTCATTTTCTTGTAGATATATATTTATATAGATTATAGTACGTACAAAGCAACGCAGCACATAGCACAGAGTCATTATGATGCCGCTATAGGCGTGATGTTCGTACAAAACATAACACAGAAAGCAGCGCAGCGACTGTTTTTTCGTCAACTTTATTTGTTTAGTTGGTCGCCACGAAAAACCCTATTTAAACGGGTTAATATATAGCCTATGTTCATGCTAAAAGTCCATTTTAAATATTGGTGAAAGAATTTTTGAAATCGATCCAGTAGTTCCGAAGATTACCTCCTACACACAAACTAACATTGCCTCTTTATAATATAATTCTCAATCTCAATAAATCATAATCTATATCAATAAAAAAAGTTGTTATTAATGGAAACTTACATCTTTCTACCAACCGATTTTTATGAAATTTTCAATGTCTATTATTGGCAGGTGGCGGGAATGTTATAGGCTATAGCACACCCCCATTCTGGAAAATGTGAAATGTCAATATCAGTCACATGTTTAAACCGATTTTTATGAAATTTTCAATGTATATTATTGGCAGGTTATTGTGCAACCGGAATCAGGGGGAGTTCATGTTATTATGGGTTAGTATGTTACATTGGTTAGCTTAGCTAATAATCTAGCACCATAATAATTCGAAATACTGTCGCGTCGACAAAGAAAACGAATTTTTCTTATCTCATAAGCTATGTTGTAGTATTATTACTAATATTAATTGATCTTTACATTCGTTTATTTTCTTATACTCATGTAATGAAAATATTCGATATTCGTTTTAGTTCAATTTAAAATTCTGACGTTATAAAGTTAACGTTAATCTACTTAAGTGATAGTTGGAGTTAGAGTTGATGTTTGAATTGTAGAATACTTTTTAAATACATATAAATAACATCCAACAATGGTACGATGTAGAACAAAAGTAGTGTAATACTATCAAACCACACTATTTGCATAATATTCCCTTTTACTCGGTGGCCAGAGTGGCTAATAACCTCGCCAGTAAAAATATAAAACAATAGGTGTGTATGGCAGAACATGTCGGAAGGCCAAGACCGCACTGCGGTTCGTAAGCCAAACGAAAATTGTTGTAAACATCCACTTTGGCTAAAGGTCTCTTGAATGTAAGTGATGGAAAAACTTGTAATCTAAAAACCCTTCCACAGAAGGTAATCAATACGAGTACTCACTTCCCAGAAATACACAGTCAAGGAAATAAATCCAATCAATCGATTTTGTAATAAAAAAAACGAACGAAACTTGCAAGTTTGTGTGGAATGAGGTCTCTGCTTCCAGCGTGTCGGTTGTTTGTGTCAACAGCATTGCGAGTGAGCAGCTTTTTTCTTCTTAAGCACCTATCGGTTGGATGATGATGACATCAAATCAAACTGAAAATATGTACACACATATGTGCCAAAGGCTAACATGTCACATGACAAGGGTTAGGCAGCAATCATAAATAGAGAATAAAATAAAAATCCTTCTAACACTGGTCGTGTGAATCAGCAAATCCAGCAGAAAAAAACTATCGATCGATTCTCTAATAATCTGAAGAAAAAAAAGCCGAACCAAGTTCCAGAGATTTATGCAAATGATTTGCGAAAGTATGCCTGACTCTGATGCCAACAGTGGATGAACTTGTTCTGAATGGTCTTGACTTGATTTGATTGTCGTCATCGTCACCTTGGCTTCAAGTTTTTTGTTGTGTGCTGTTCTTGTCTTTGAACTTGGAATGGTCTTGCCAGTTTCATTGGGGTGGCGAGAAACTTTGAAGTATAATTGTCTTGAGTTTCAAAGAAGCAGCTGAAGATGTTTACACAATTTAATTGCGAAAATAGAGGAAAAAAAGTCCAGAGGACGCACTTACCTTTTTGTCAGCAGGAGAGTTCAACTACTAAACGTGGTAGTTGGGAGGAATGGGTGAAGTGTATCCTTGGAGTTCGTTTTGGGCAAACGATGTCGCTAATGAATAATTGATGAGTCTGACGATTACCCTTACGATGGGGACGGAAAGTACAATTACTATACGGGTATACAGGGCAATGACGTCATTCGAATTCGTTTCGCGATTGAAAGTTCAAATTTGTTAACAAATTTTTAGATTAATTTTACTTTAAAATCCAAAAAGGAATAAATAAAAAAAACATTAAATTCAATAACGAACACAGACGGCTCACGGATTCACTAGATTGGAAGGTTCCACGGGTGGTGGTACAAAGAATAAGCTCGAATACGGCTTAAACACCTAAGGCGATATAGTAACGTTGGTGCAGGAGCAGGAGGAAGCCAGTGTCGCTGCAATTGTTCGAACGCTGTGCAAGAACCACTGAGAAAAGGAATTCCCTCGGGACGTAAAACGGCGCTTTGTTTTTTCTTTTGCTTTACTTTTGTGTTCAACTCGGGTTAAGGGTCGTTTGTGTGGTTTTTGCTCATAAGGGTGTCTACCGTAGTTGACTTGTCCCGTTTGTTGTTATTGTTAAAGTAATTCCAATGGACCAATTGAGTTTATTATCGTTATTCCGTGTGAATATTCTATTGTATTGTGAGTAAAAATATTCACTAAATAATACACTACAATTAGACAACGACTAATTGGCCGTTTTATAAATTCAGTCGATTTCAAAATTATTCTATCGAATTTATTTCACAAACCACAACACGAAGCGTCGTCGTACACAACAACCATTCACCGAGCGATGTAAACAACTTTTAATTCACTCTGGCTGTGGCTGGTCTCTGCGGATGTTTGCTTTGCAGAAACTGCGACAACCGAAGCCGACAAAATCAGCAAAAAATTCAGTCTGCTGCAAGCAAACAAAACTAATGCCAATGCCACCTTTGCTCTTGTTCCACTAAACTACAAGAGCGACAGAGAGAGAATTAATGCGAGCGTGCATACTAAACCACAATACTACTGAGTAAGGGAGAACAAAGTACGGACATCAGAGAGTGGTGAATTTTGCTTTTAGAAATTGTGGAACAAAGTAGTAAAGTATTTGATTGTGTTAAGTGCTTAACGTCAGAGACTGGATATGGTTCATTGCTGCCGAAAAGGTTCCAATCAGTGATGTCGTTTCAATATTTTTATGGAATACTAGCTGTTCCCGGGCGCTTTGCTACCCGCCCACTGACACACGCCAGTTGGAGCTTAGACATAAACTCTCATGGCAGTTTAAACGAATGGTTAAACTTTTTAGCGTTTCACAGTCAAATTGTGACACCTGCTTAACTTGTTCGAAGTTTGATGTTCACTGGGGTAGTTTTTATACACATTTTCATCACATTCATCGTAGTTGACAGCAAATTCGCTGATGTGTTTTTTTTTTTTTTTTTTTTTTTATATATATAGAGACTTATTGCCAAGGGATGACTCCCTGAATGACTTACGTCACGGCAATAAGTTGGGCTAAGCCCTTTATTAAATTCAAAATAAAATAAAAATCGAAAGAATGTGATTTACAATATATCACATTCCTCACGTTTGTAGCCGGTTTCAATTTATTTTCTCAGAATTCTCCCTGATTCATTGGAAAAGCAATACGAAAAACGAACACGAATTTAGAACGACGCGAGTCCAAATACTTTTATCAATGAATCATGGTCAGGGAAAACTACAAAAAACCTTGACCAAGAAAATATTACAAATTATAAAAATAATTTAAAAAATACTGATAAACAATTTTTTTTTTTTTTTTTTTTTTTTTTTTTTTATATTAAGAAACAACTTATGAATACTTTAACCATCATCCTTCAAGAACTTGTTAACGGCTAATTTGAACGCCTGCAGATTATAAGATTCTGGAAACACGTGTTCGACCAATTGATTCCACATCGAAGATACTCTAGGAAAAAAGGAGGATTTAAAGTGTTGGGTTCTACATGAAAACAGTTTTAAGGCAAATCTATGTTGATTGCACCTTAAACGAGTGTTTACGTTACTGAGAAAAGGCCCAGGAACTAGAGAACGGGTTTCTAAAGAACATTTACCGTTGTAAAATTTATAGAAAACAGATAAAGCTCCTACATTTCGTCTGTGCTCCAAAGTATCAAGAGACGAAGTAATGGTTACATCGTTTATCAAACGGATAACTCTATTCTGAACACCATCAAGATGAACCAAATGCGATCTTGGAGCACCACCCCACACATATGTAAAATTTAAACTATAATTCCCTGAAAAGGAAGAAAAATATTTTTATTTGGAAATTGCACAAAAAAAAATTGCCTATCTTCGGACGTATTAGCTGTGTTGCTTTGGTAAAGCTAAGCCGGTTTTACTTTAATATCTCAAAGCAACAGCTTTTGGTTTTAAATTTTCGATGCATTTTAATTTTTATGAGTTGGTACTAAAACATTGTTTCCTGGATTATTACACTTTCTTCGTCTTAGTTCATTTTATAAAAAACGTATATAAATAATTTTCTTTAATAAATTTAATTTATATTCTTCAAAAAATTTCACTTTAAATTTCACTTTTGCTTGTTTTCAAACTAATGCCAAGTCATTTCTTACGACAAGATGACAACCCTTCGAAAAAAAAAATTAAAAAAACACCGCCTTACGGTGAGCATCATAATTATAAAATGGCTTTAGTTTTCTTAAACCTAAAAATGTTTTGGTTTACATTAAAGATACTTCGGCTTTATGCTTATGCGATTGTTGATGTAAGCTAAGCTGGTTTTGCCAAAGCAGCACAGTTATTAAACAATTCAGAGATTCCGTCTTTAGCCGCACAATAGTTATGTGAAATGAATTCCGCATTTATATGATCTGCAGTCACCTAAGACAGATGTGCATAGACATCTCATCTTTTTCTCTCCGTAATTTCCTAACACCCACTCATATCTTCATAATCGTCTTCCACATCTATATCCATTTTGCGACAAAATTAATGAAATTTGGATTAAATGCAATAAACTTGACAGATAAATGAAAGTTCATGCTAAAACTCGGTTTAAACCCTTAACTTTGAGCGATTAATTTGAACCGCGTTTAAACCCTCTCCGACGTTCAAACTTGCACTGAGAAACACCATTTTGCTATAATCTAGAGTTTAAACTCTGATATGAGTTAAAACTGGGTTTAAACTCAAACTGTGAAACCGGCCATTAGAGTAAATACACCCCAGGATACAATAAATCTTATAGCTCGCAGTGTATGCTATATGGGCTAGGGTTCTTTTTTTAAAAAAAAAGGCTTTTTACTACGTTTTCTTAACTATGGACACTCTTAAGGATATTTGGGTTTAATTATAGAAAAGGGTGGATAGTACCGTCTTATCTTTAAGTATGAAGTAATCCTAGATGCATCTATAGAAGCATTAATGATAGTGAACCAGTCAATGCGATTGTTTAAAATTGCAAGGCTATAGTACAAATAACTAATTATAATGACAGGACGTTAACACAAATAAATATTTAAAAGGCCCTTATCGTTTTTTATATTTAGATAGCAATTCTTTCGAGGGCTGCTTTTTTTTACCCAAGACTTTATCAAAAAGCTCTTTAGAATTAAAAGAGCATTGACAGTTCCTGTAAGCAAAGAGTTCCTATTTTTGTCCTTTATCAACATAACATTAGATAACATTCGTTCAGCAGTGGCGCTGCTACGAGGAAAGGCGATTCATTTTGTTTTTTAAACCAAAATTCATACCATCTTGTAAGTCCTAACTATTAAGTATTACAATTGTGAGAACGCCCTTACTATTAAATTCTTTCGCAAGAAACTTACCCACGCTGCAAATGGCGCCATAGTTTCTCACAATACTGTTTGCATGGATGTTTTTATAGGAAAACCCTTTCATCATCATATTTGGCTCTACAACAGGGATCCGGTCCTGGCCTCCCGCAAAAAGTCTCTCACACCGGTCCCGATTTCGAGCCGATGTCATCCAGTTTGGCATCGATAAGCTCATGGCGTCCTGGTCTACGCCATCCTTCCAGCGTAGGCTTAGCCGGTCCCGCTGTCGTGTTCCATAAATCCTACCGCAAAGGACTTTCAGAGCAGGATCCTCTTCGCTCAAATTAATTTTCTTAACGATTTCGACATCGCGCTAATGCGGTAGATTCTCCGGAATCGTCCTTCCTCACATACGGGGCCAACAATTCTCCGTAAGACTTTTCTCTCGAACGCGGCTAAGTGGTCAGAATGCTTTCTGTTAAGCACCCAAGTCTCGAATTCATTTGTAAGTACAGCTATGACCATTGTCTTATATATCAGCACTTCGGATTTTATGGTTAAGTTCCTGGATTTGAAGAGTCTTGACAGACAATAGGCTTTGTTGGCTTTAAGCAACCGTGCGCGTATTTCTGGTTCCATGCTGTTTACGGCTGCTACACATGACCCGAAATAGCTAAAGGATTGCACTACTTCAAATTCGCGCTCCATTATTTGAATTGAGGGACCTATGTTGGATCTTCTACTCGCAGACGTGGCCACCATGTACTTTGTTTTGCTCTCATTTATGTGCAGCCCCAGATTTCGTGCCGACTGCTCTATCTATATGAAAGCTTCCTGTACAGCTCTTCGGTTTCTACCAACGATGTCTGCGTGTGCATCGTCTGCGTAAGCCAATATCTGAATAGACTTATAGAGGATTGTTCCTCTCGCCGTTAAGTCAGAGTCTCGGATCACTTTCTCCAACGCCAGGTTGAAGAGGACGCAGGCCAGTCCATCCCCTTGTCGGAGCCCGTTATAGACGTTGAATGGGCTTGATAGTGATCCGGATATTTTTACTTGGCTTATAACATTGGTCATGGTCAACCTACATAGTCGTGTAAGTTTATTTGGAATGCCGAATTCTCGCATGGCATTTATAAAGTTTTACTCTGGCTATGCTATCATAGGCGGCTTTAAAGTCTATAAAAAGATGGTGTAGTGAGTTTTGAAACTCTAGACATTTTTCCATCACCTGCCTTAGGGTGTAAATCTGATCAGTTGTTGATTTGCCTGGGATGAAGCCACACTGGTATGGTATGGCCAATGATGACTTTAGCGTATGGGTCTATCCTGTCTTGAAGGATAGAGGAGAAAATCATATACGCGGTACTCAACAACGTTATACCACGATAATTGCTGCATTTTGTGATATCTCCCTTATTATGTATGGGGCACAGGATGCCTCTTCGCCAGTCTTCTGGCATAGCTTCTTCTTCCCATACTCGCACTATTATTTCATGAATTGCTTGGTGTAATGTGGGCCTCCTATTTTTATCAGTTAAGGAAAATCCTTTATCAAATGCTAATTTGTTTGTTTCCAATTCAACGTACACACATTTATATAGCGATATCATGTCAATACTATACAAATCCCAAGCGGGGCATATGTTTTGCCGCATCGTATCCTTCCATACTTGCTGGTATACAAAAATTCACTATGCACATAAAAACACCCTAATAAGCTCCTTCCTCCATGACCACCTACTCTACTGGCGCCACTCGCTAGTGCAGTGCACTGGGGGCCATTAAAGTGACCTTCGCATGTTGGCGACTGTACACGAGTATAACTCGTAGTATAATTCAATTCAAAGGCTTCCAATAAAAACCCGCTAACAGTGTGAGGGGCAACGCTCTAGTTGGGTATATAAAATATAACCTTTTCCTTTCGCTTCTTGAACCATGACAACATTTATATGTTCGGCCTGTATATACGATACCAGTATATTTATTTGAGCTTATATGCCAGTATACGTATGTCAGTTAATGCTTTATTCTTTGTGAAACTTTGCTTCAGCGTGAGTTGTGTCCCCATAACTTAACGCCAGCGGCGACGTGACCGGCGTGGCGTCATTTTATTTCCGCTATGGTCAGGTCGTGTCATTATTAGACGAGAATTATTAAAGAGTTTTGTAATTATATGGAGCACTGTGTGCTGTCCCGCATCGATTCAAAGAACTGACACTCTATTTAAACTTTTCTCGTTCTCAGTCTTAAATAGCTCGCTAACTTTTGCACTTATTTCGCGAAGAAAAGTTCGTTAACTTCAAAGGATTTTTTTTTCGCTGAAGCGTGCTAACAAAGGATATAAATTAAATTGTTTTGGCTGTTCGTGTTGTGTGTTAATTACTGCCGAAGTTCACGTCAAAGTGGTAATAGGATATTAAGTAAAGTTGTTGCTTTATTTATTTTAATTTAGTGTGGTTAATAAATACTTCGTTGAATTAGTCTTACATAATATTGAAAATAATATTCGGCGCGACAGACCGTTGCGGTCCAAGGCCTAACTTCTCGCGACCATTTGTGTTGAGCATGTATATTTTTGCACACCAATGTATTCGAACGGCGAATTGAGAAGCTTTCCGTGACAAGTTATTACTCTCGGACATTTGTCAGACTTTCGCGAGATGTGGGACACCGTGAAAAATACTGTTTGGTATTACTGGGACTCGAACCACGAAACTCCTGCTCTGCTCAGAAGCCATACCCTTATCCACTGAGCCACGGCGCCCCAATACATAATATTACTGATATATTGATATTGTTAGGGGAATTGAGTTGGTTAATATAGTAACTGTTTAAGAGCTTAAAAGAATGTTAGCAAATATTGTATGAGCTTTTTGAATTGAGACGCCCCATTTTTTCTATAGGGTGTCGCAGCTTTGCGTAAAGTAATAATGCTATACAATGTTGCTTAAATACAAATAGATCGTGAGATGTGTAACAATACGTTTTCTATGCGTACGGCATAGCAATGCGGATGCAATGTCGAAGTAGCACGTAGTTCGTAGTATGTGAGAGTAGAGCATAGCAAAGCGTTTAGCGATACGTAGGGTGTTGCTGTGTGTGGATTGCAGCAATGTGTCTGCCTTTGCGTAGATCGTATCTGTGCGTAAAATGTAGCAATGCAGTTGTCGGTGCGTAGGTCGTGGTAGAATGTATAGCAAACCATTTGTCGACGCGTTGTTTGCAGTGTGTAGATCTTTGGTCATTTGTGAAAAGAATCAAAAATACAGCCACGTTGTCTATTCCAACGCTCATTTATAATGACACTCCAACTGTCAACTCCAAAGACAAAGCCAATCTGTTTGCTGCGTATTTTGCAGCTAGCTCTACGCTTCCAGATTGTGCATTGATGCCGCCTGCACCTCCGAGTATTGAAACACTTTATGAGCCAGAACTTCATTCGTAGTCGTGCATTTGCTAGACTTTTAAACGATCTCAACACTCAACACAAATCCGCTGGGCCAGATGGTATTTCCCCATTAGTTCTGAAGACGTGTTCTTTCAAGCTGGCATTACCATTGCGTAAACTTTTCCATCTATCCGATTCTTCTCGACTCTTCCCGAGAAGTTGGAAAACAGCCTTTGTCCAGCGCATACCCAAAAAATTTGAGCCATCGTCTCATGCTTCGTACCCATAGCCCATAGCACTTACATCCATTCTTTCCAAGGATATGGAAATGCTGATCAATTTTCAGCTCAAGAAATATCATGAAACCATGGAAGTCCTTAGTGACCGGCAGTATGAATTTCGTGGGCAACGTTCTACTGGTGATTTGATGGTATACATCACCGAAGAGTGGAACCGGTCTTTGCATCAATTTGGAGAAAGCAAAGCTGTTGCACTCGATATTTCTAAGGCATTTGACAGAGTTTGGCATCAAGCTCTTTTGTCCAAAATGCGTGTTTATGGAGTCGACGAAAAGCTGCTTCATTGGATTAGAAGCTATCTTTTGGACCGCTCAATTCAAGTTGTATTGGACTGTTTCAAATCTAAAATACATCACATAAATGCTGGCGTTTCACAGGGCTCAGTTCTGTCCCCAACACTCGTTCTAATTTTTATTAATGATCTGTTATTTGTGACTTCTAGTCCAATTCACTCTTTCGCTGATGACAGCACTCTCAGCTTCTAATATAAGTTTGACAAACGTCCATCCACCTCTGACGTAAAACTCAAACAACTACGTATGCTAAGCACGTTAAGTTCTGACCTAGACAGCATAATACAATGGGGAGAAAACAACGCTTCCAAAACCCAATGCTGTCTCCTGTGACTAAGCGAATCTTAAACCAATATCAATGAATGGCACTTGCATCGAGGCCCCAAACTTGAGTATAATTCTCATTTATGGTCTGGTGCGCCTATAACTACATTGCATCAGCTAAGTAGAATACAAAACCGTACAAAGCTTATCGGTGAAGAAAACAATGCGAAATTAATAGAATTGGCTTGAACACCGCAGAAACGTTTCCTGCTTGTCACTGTTTTGTCGCTTCTTCCTCCAGCGGTGCTCAAGAGAAATAACCAATTGCATGCCATCTCTCCTTGAATTCAACCGCAATACTCGTGGCGCTCTAAATGCTCATAAGTTTAACCTCAAGCTCATCTTTGGACGTACAATTAAGTTCAGAGATTCGTTCCTCAACCGTACAACACGTATGTGGAATGCTCTGCCAAGCTCTGTCTTCCCACATCACTATGATCCACAGGCATTCAAAATACCTCTTTTCTCCTCCTTTTCCTTAAGGCCCACGCTGTGTGAAGCTTACAGTCGAGCATTATAAGGGTGCGAACTCCTTTACGCGTGCGCAAATTATAAAAAAATATCATAGCAAAGTGTCTGGCGATGCGTAAATAGTATAAGAGGGTAGCGCTTAGCAAAACATCTGTGCGTAAAATGAAGCAAAGCTTTTGGCGAAGCGTGGCTTATGGCTGCATGTATAACGTAGTGAAGCGTTTAAGGATGCGTAGGTCGTGACTGTGTATAGAACCCAGCAAACCGTCTGGCGATTTCAATGTAATATCGGAGTATAGAGCGTAGCAATGCGTTTATGCGTAATGCGTAAGGCATAGTTGTTTTCAGAACGTAGGAAAGCGTTTGGCGATGCCTATATCGTATCTGTACGTCTAATATAGCAAACCGTCTGGCGAGTAGAACGTAGCAAAACATTTGGCTTAGAATGTAGCAAAGTCTTTGGCGAAGGAAGCGTAGCTTGTGGATAGATGTAGAACGTAGCGAAGCGTTTGACAATGCCTGTGACATGGCTATGTGTAGAACGTAGCCAAGTATGGTGATGTTCATCAACCAAAAAAGGTTGTGCATCTATAATTGTATCCCTTTGAACATCATCATCATAATTGACTCTACAATCAGGGTCCTGTCGTGGACTGCTGTAAAAAATATCTCAACCGGTCCAAATTTTGAGTCGACTTTTGGCGTCCCTCTAGACTCTGTAAGGGTCTTCGGTCTACGGTCTACGCTATCCTCCAGCGTATGCTTAAGTCCTAACGGAAAATTATTTTCGTACTGAATTCTTTTCGCTCATCCTGTCGGACTATCTTCTCGATGTCAAGAATTGAGACTTACGAAAATGAAATACAAATACAATACATCGTGATCTCGTTATTTTAAAGGATCCGGAAATGTCCTTCCTCACATACGTGATTAACAATTCTTCGTAAGAATTTTCTATCGAACGCAGAGTACTTTTCTGAGAACCAAAGTCTCTGATCCGTATAATATGATATTTTGACCATTGTCTTAAAGACCAGTAGCTTGGATGTTAAATTAAACAGAGTGTATCTGTTTACGTGACATATACTCACAGGGATGATTTCATGCTTAATTAGGAGAATGAAGTCGTATGGGAGGGTTCTATTTTCACCCCAAGGAATCACCCCTTTAAATGTTGTCATTTAAACAGATATACCCTGTATAACTGATGTCTGCTAATCACTGATGACGAAAAGGAACACTGTTTCACTCTAATTAAGGTCGTCCTATCAAAATCGATGAATATTCTCTTAGAACGTGGCTACACAGGCGTGGGAATAAAATTCATGCCAATGAACGTTGTGGCTACACATAAATAAGCATTTGTGTGTTGTTTTGCCGAATAGAACGTTCATGCTTGCGCCGAAAGTCATCTTTTGTAGTTGACTTTCGGTGGATTTTCAGTGGAATCAAGCTTTCTCTTTCCAACTCTCTAAAAACCTACCTGTTTCGCTGGACATGACTTTCATTCCAATGCCTGTGTGGCCACGCTCTTAGAAAATGGTTTTGGTTTGCTTTTTGCGATCGCTGACAAGTAGCATTGTGGTTACTGTTTAGATTTCGATTTGTAAATGGAACGCATATTGTAAGTAATCGTTTCTCGTATATGTATTTTTTAGGATTAATGCCCACCCTGTTGGCATCATCTCTAAAAAAAAATGAAAAATCTGTCGACAATTCGTCCAGAAATGAATCTTGATCATATGTCAGAGGAGAGCCGATACAACAAGGTTAACATTGTTGCCAAATGGCGCGTTCCAATAAATGGCAAAATATATTGCATTGAGCTCGATCATGGTACTACAAGTGGACGACGGATGATCTGGGTCAATGGAAAGGTTGGTTATATTGCGAATATATATTCTCAACAAAGTAGTAATTACCCCACCTCCTTGTCATCAATCAGGAAATAATCCGCCGTGAATGGATGTTCAAACTGGTTGGCGAAGACAGTTTCTACATTGATCACCTCCAATGCATTATTCGGGTAGATCCAGCACCAAGCTTCAAATATAAATATTCGCTCTTTATCGACGGTAAATCCTATTACCAGTACACAGAAGATCAGTCGAAATTATTCCGTTCGTGGGTGACTAAAATTGCTGGTGTGGAGTATTGTGTTGTTTTGGAATTGAATTCATTTAATGTGTATCTGAATGATAAGCTGCGTTCAGAAACGGTTAGTGAGGTGAAGTAGAGTTCGGAACGTGAAGTATTATTGTATTGTTGTCTTTATATCCATTTAGGGAGAATTTGTCGCAGGCGGGACTGATATGTGCTTCATGGAAAACGAAATCGAATTCAAACTGCAAGTGCGCTCCAGCGGTAATCGTCGTGAAGGCATGGTTTATACGCTTTTCGTAAATCAATTACCCGTGGATGAAGCCGATGTCCAGAGTTTACTCGCCGGAGAGTTTAACCAGTAAAGCTCAATTGTGTGGAACAACGACTAATATTAACATATAGACTTGAGGTTGCAAACAATTTACACAGTCGTGACCAGGGTTCAGAGTAAAAGGGGTCGTTACAATAAAATTTATAATTTTGTGAATCTTCGAATCTTATTTGTCTTTATTTGAGTCTGAAGGATGTGTGATTCTGAACGATGTGTGAGTCTGAACGATGTGTGATTCTGAACGATGTGTGATTCTGATCGATGTGTGAGTCTGAACGATGTGTGAGTCTGAACGATGTGTGAGTCTGAACGATGTGTGATTCTGAACGATGTGTGATTCTGAACGATGTGTGAGTCTGAACGATGTGTGAGTCTGAACGATGTGTGATTCTGAACGATGTGTGAGTCTGAACGATGTGTGATTCTGAACGTTGTGTGATTCTGAACGATGTGTGAGTCTGAATGATGTGTGAGTCTGGACGATATGTGAGTCTGAACGATGTGTGATTCTGAACGATGTGTGATTCTGAACGATGTGTGAGTCTGAACGATATGTGAGTCTGAACGATGTGTGATTCTGAACGATGTGTGAGTATGAACGATGTGTGAGTCTGAATGATGTGTGAGTCTGAACGATGTGTGAGTCGGAACGATATGTGAGTATGAACGATGTGTGAGTCTGAACGATGTGTGAGTCTGAACGATGTGTGAGTCTGAACGATATGTGAGTATGAACAATGTGTGAGTATGAACGATGTGTGAGTCTGAATGATGTGTGAGTCTGAACGATGTGTGAGTCGGAACGATGTTTGAGTCTGAATGATGTGTGAGTCTGAACGATATGTGAGTATGAACGATGTGTGAGTATGAACGATGTGTGAGTCTGAATGATGTGTGAGTCTGAACGATGTGTGAGTCTGAACGATATGTGAGTATGAACAATGTGTGAGTATGAACGATGTGTGAGTCTGAACGATGTGTGATTCTGAACGATGTGTGATTCTGAACGATGTGTGAGTCTGAACGATGTGTGAGTCTGAACGATGTGTGATTCTGAACGATGTGTGAGTCTGAACGATGTGTGATTCTGAACGTTGTGTGATTCTGAACGATGTGTGAGTCTGAATGATGTGTGAGTCTGGACGATATGTGAGTCTGAACGATGTGTGATTCTGAACGATGTGTGATTCTGAACGATGTGTGAGTCTGAACGATATGTGAGTCTGAACGATGTGTGATTCTGAACGATGTGTGAGTATGAACGATGTGTGAGTCTGAATGATGTGTGAGTCTGAACGATGTGTGAGTCGGAACGATATGTGAGTATGAACGATGTGTGAGTCTGAACGATGTGTGAGTCTGAACGATGTGTGAGTCTGAACGATATGTGAGTATGAACAATGTGTGAGTATGAACGATGTGTGAGTCTGAATGATGTGTGAGTCTGAACGATGTGTGAGTCGGAACGATGTTTGAGTCTGAATGATGTGTGAGTCTGAACGATATGTGAGTATGAACGATGTGTGAGTATGAACGATGTGTGAGTCTGAATGATGTGTGAGTCTGAACGATGTGTGAGTCGGAACGATGTTTGAGTCTGAATGATGTGTGAGTCTGAACGATATGTGAGTATGAACGATGTGTGAGTCTGAACGATGTGTGATTCTGAACGATGTGTGAGTCTGAACGATATGTGAGTATGAACGATGTGTGAGTCTGAACAATGTGTGATTCTGAACGATGTGTGAGTCTGAACGATGTGTGAGTCGGAACGATGTTTGAGTCTGAATGATGTGTGAGTCTGAACGATATGTGAGTATGAACGATGTGTGAGTCTGAACGATGTGTGATTCTGAACGATGTGTGAGTCTGAATGATGTGTGAGTCTGAACGATGTGTGAGTCGGAACGATGTTTGAGTCTGAATGATGTGTGAGTCTGAACGATATGTGAGTATGAACGATGTGTGAGTCTGAACGATGTGTGATTCTGAACGATGTGTGAGTCTGAACGATATGTGAGTCTGAACGATGTGTGATTCTGAACGATGTGTGAGTATGAACGATGTGTGAGTCTGAATGATGTGTGAGTCTGAACGATGTGTGAGTCGGAACGATATGTGAGTATGAACGATGTGTGAGTCTGAACGATGTGTGAGTCTGAACGATGTGTGAGTCTGAACGATATGTGAGTATGAACAATGTGTGAGTATGAACGATGTGTGAGTCTGAATGATGTGTGAGTCTGAACGATGTGTGAGTCGGAACGATGTTTGAGTCTGAATGATGTGTGAGTCTGAACGATATGTGAGTATGAACGATGTGTGAGTATGAACGATGTGTGAGTCTGAATGATGTGTGAGTCTGAACGATGTGTGAGTCGGAACGATGTTTGAGTCTGAATGATGTGTGAGTCTGAACGATATGTGAGTATGAACGATGTGTGAGTCTGAACGATGTGTGATTCTGAACGATGTGTGAGTCTGAACGATATGTGTGTATGAACGATGTGTGAGTCTGAACAATGTGTGATTCTGAACGATGTGTGAGTCTGAACGATATGTGAGTATGAACGATGTGTGAGTCTGAACGATGTGTGATTCTGAACGATGTCTGAGTCTGAACGATATGTGAGTATGAACGATGTGTGAGTCTGAACGATGTGTGATTCTGAACGATGTGTGAGTCTGAACGATATGTGAGTATGAACGATGTGTGAGTCTGAACGATGTGTGATTCTGAACGATGTGTGAGTCTGAACGATATGTGAGTATGAACGATGTGTGAGTCTGAACGATGTGTGAGCCTGGACGATATGTGAGCCTGAACGATGTGTAGCCTTGAACGAACGTGAGCCTCGATGAGCAACGTGATCATGGATGATGTATAGGCCCTGAACGATGGTGCTTGAGCCTGAACAACCATGGACAACGATTTGTCAGGCGGCTGAATGGACAAATGAATGGACATGTGGATTCTCCGCTCTCCAAATTCGACAATTTTGCTTATTGACGTACCCATTAAGATGAAAATGAGCTTCATCGCTGAGGATTTTTGATGAAAAACCTGTGCGTCCTTTTGTGGTCTTTTGAGAGAATTTTGGAAGTCTTTTGAGGGTCTCCTGGGGGTATTTTGAGTGACTTTTGAGTGTCTTTTGAGGGTCTTTTGGTGGTGCTATGCGAGTCTTTTGGGCGGGCTTTAAGGACAAGTGAGAAATGGGCATCGCGGCTCAAGAAAATGATGTTTAGAAAATCGTCGTTCACAGCCTTTTGTTCCAGCACCCATTGGACCCATTGGAATGATCCGCAGACTTTAATTGTAGCGTGAGCTGGACTTTATACGGATGGAGTTGTAAATCTAACCACATGTTAACGTCGGGAACTTGACTAATTATGTTCTTCATCTACAACACTCCACTTACAGCAGCGATATATTTCCCAGAGCGTATACATTACGATGATGTACAGGCCTTTGCATATCCGTGACGCTTTCAGTTTCTTCGAATTTCTCCACTATCTTTCCAATTGCTTGCACAGTAGGACGATGATAAATGCCAAAATCTCCCCTTAAAGCTCGAAAAGTAGCGACGCAAGATCACTTCACTTTTGTAATGGTGCTCTCACAATGAAAAACTTAATACTTAAGACTTACAAGATTGTATGGATTTTGGTTTTGACAAAACAAACGTTTTTTTTTTGCTCGTTATGTTGGAATTCCATCCGATCCTGTAAGTCTTGAGTATTAAGTTTTTCATTATGTGAGAGGACCCTTATAGATTTTAATAATTTTTATGCATTTTTCGATGCTTAAACGATCCATTTTCGGACAATCGACTAATAATAATCACTAATAAAGTGACTATTGCAATGTCATATGTTTGAGATAGCAGGGTTTTCAAACCACGAAATGACCTCATATATTTTGAATTCTGTGATAATTTGCGTTTTATTAAAAAACAAAGCGTTTGCCTCCTATTGAATAACCTTTTATGAGATCTATGATGCCAAAAAATTATCTACCAAATAAAAAAAAATTTTGGTCATTTCATAATTTTATATGTGTTTTATTCAAAAAAAAAATCGGCAACCTCTTAAAAAAACACGTTGAGTTTGATTGGCTCTAGGTACGTAAATAGAATGGTTTTTTTTTCAAGTCTTCTTTTGGAAATGGGAAATGTTTTAGGGGTCTTCTCGGAGGTTTTTTGGAGGCCTTTTTAAATTCTTTTGTGAGTCTTTTGAGAGGTCTTAAGAGAAAATCTTGGCGGGCCTTTTGGTGGACTTTTTGGGGTGTTTTTGAGGGTCCTTTGGGCCGTTTTTTTTAAGTTCTTTTGGGGTCTTTTGTTGAACTTATGGTGGTATTCGGGGGATATTTTTGGAGTGTTTTGGTGGTCTTTTGTGAGTCTTTTAAGTGGTCGTTTGAGGGTCTTTTGGTGGAACTTTTCAAGTCTTTTGCCCGGTCTTTAGAGGCCTTCTTTGTGAGTATTTTGAGGGGTCCTTTTGTGGTCTTTTGAGATAATTTTGGGAGTCTTTTGAGAGTCTCATTGGGGTATTTTGAGTGTCGTTTGGTAGTCTTTTGATGGTCTTTTGGTGGTTCTTTGCGAGTCTTTTTGGCGGGCTTTAAGGATCTTTTGGGGGGGTCTTTAGAGGCTGTTTTGGCGAGTCTTTGGGAGATGTTTTGTGAGGTCTTTCGGAAAGTTTGTCGAGGGTACTTTCTGGAGTCTTTTGGCAGTATTTTTAGAATCCTTTGGCGGGTCTTTTGGGGATATATGAGAGGTTTTGTGGGTCTTTTGGTGAATTTTTTGAGGGTCTTTTTTGAGTCTTTTAATGGAGTCTTTTTTGAGAGTCTTTTGAGGGTCTTTTGGTGGTTCTTTGCGAGTCTTTTTGGCGGGCTTTAAGGATCTTTTGGTGGGGGTCTTTAGAGGCTGTTTTGGCGAGTCTTTGGGAGATGTTTTGTGAGGTCTTTCGGAAAGTTTGTCAAGGGTACTTTCTGGAGTCTTTTGGCAGTATTTTTAGAATCCTTTGGCGGGTCTTTTGGGGATATATGAGGGTCTTTTGTGAGTATTTTGTGGGTCTTTTGGTGAATTTTTTGAGGGTCTTTTTTGAGTCTTTTAATGGAGTCTTTTTTGAGAGTCTTTTGAGGGTCTTTTGGTGGTGCTTTGCGAGGCTTTTTGGCGGGCTTTAATGATATTTTGGGGCGTCTTTAGATGCTGTTTTTGGAAGTATTTGGGACATCTTTTGTGAGGTATTTTGAGGGTCGTTTCTGGAGTCTGTTGGCAGTCTTCTGAGAATACTTTGTGGGGTATTTTGAGGATATTTGAGGGTCTTTTGGGTTTGGGTTTTTTGGTGAACTTTTTGTTGTCTTTTGTGGGTCTTTTTTTGAGTATTTTTAGGGAATCTTTTGAGGGTGTTATTATTTTAATTGAATCATAATATCGACCACAACGTCAAAAAAGTTTTACTGCAATCGTGCGTAAAGGTTACAAGCACATATATTGTTTTTTAGCCTTAGCTATACCCTGGAAAAATGCTATAGAGACGAAAGCACTCAGAGCTAACGAAAGCCCGTGTGGATGGCATCATAATGAAACAGCGACTGCTGGTGTTTCTGTTGCATTGTAACAACAAGGCTTATTACTTACCTGTCAAGATACCCAAAAGCGAACAAAACAACAACCAATGTTTTTTTTTTATAATTTATGATATTTTTTTTGTAAATTTTATTTATATTTTATCTGTTTGTTATTTTTGCTTTGTATAGTGGTATTAGTTAATTTTGCAAATAACTCACTTTAATCGCTTATTTAATAATTTTATAATTATTATAATTTTAAATTATAAATGGAAATGTGACATTTTCTTTTTTTTGTAAAATAAAGAAACAAGGAA
The DNA here is from genome assembly GCA_947095585.1 of Nephrocerus scutellatus. NCBI lineage: Eukaryota > Metazoa > Arthropoda > Insecta > Diptera > Pipunculidae > Nephrocerus > Nephrocerus scutellatus. The sequence goes on along the minus strand of OX352762.1, from coordinate 18,639,209 downwards.
TTTGTGTTACACATATACACAAATAAAAAGGGTAATAAAGAGCGCATTTATAATATAACACGAATAATAACAATAATACTCCTAATAAAAATGTTATGTTTGTGTTTTTTTTTTTTGTTTTACTCTCGAAAGACAAATCTTAAGCTAATTTTGTTTCTTCATATCAATCATCACACCACCTACTTGGGATTTTGTGAATAATATATTTTGTATAATAATTTTATAATAGATATTATTATAAGTAATAACTTTTAACTACTCTCTTAGTGATGGAAATTGGTTGTCTTTGTCAGAGTTGACATATGTGGCTTGGTTTTTTTGTTGGACTATAAACTAAAGAAAAACAGAGGCAACGATAAAAAAAACCAGAGTGAAAAGTGGGTTAAAGGAAAAGTTACAGTAAGTTTTTATTTGAGAAGTTAACAAACAATAATTTTTACACAACATTTTATCAGTTTTGGTTTTCTATGACATAATAACATTATTCGGCATTAATTTGTGTAATAAAATTTTCTGTTGGTTTGTTTGTTCTTTTATATAAATTTGAATATAACAACAATAACTAATTTTGTTTTTGTGTTTTGTTCGATTTGGTTGAGGAGTGGTGCCTGGTGCTTTTGGCACACACGGCACCAACACACCTTGTTTTGTGATTTAATTTTAATTATTTAAATGGAAGTATTGTTCTTCTGTGGAATAAGTGCTGTAGTAGCAGGGTGACGATGTTAATTTGTTAATTAATTTTTTACTTTTATTTGTTGTGATTTTAATTTGTTCTTGTGATTTTATCTTAAAAATTGTATGTACATCATAACAACAAATGAATAACAAGAAATGACTAAGATTTTAAGCACGAAACGAACCAATGATAGGGCAGGCAAACTTGTTACAGGTGGGATTTTTGGAAGTGCGGCGATATTTGTTACCGAAAAGGTTTCAAGCCTTGAAAATGTCCTTCATAATTGAGCTGATTTTGCCATTTAATCGCGAAATGACTTGATGTTTAATGAGCTTTTGAAATACAACTTAATTTGTGTGCGTTTTTCGGTCAATCTGGTGTGCACCTTGAGAGCAATTTGAGGGATTGAGGCAATTTTTTTTGAAACCGTTTTTCAGGATGCATGGCCATGATAGGTGGCCAAAAACAGAGCAAGCCACGACACGCTCAAAACTGAATAAAATACAGAGACTAACGGGCGCACCGTAAAAACCTGCCCAACGGCAGCCATGGAAAAACTCCTAGGACTCTCACCCCTGCACATACATATCAAAAGCGAGACTGGATCAAGAGCCGCAAAACTAAAAATCCTTAACCAACTTAAAGCAGAAAGACCAGGACACACACCAACATCATAACCAACATAAAATTGGAAAATGTAACTGTCCAACCATCATCAGACATAATAATAAAAACAACTAATTTGCAATGGAATTTCTCGATAAGAATACCCGGAACGAAATCAAATTGAAAACATAATAAGCAACCTTCCACACCATCTGATACACAGACGGATCAAAAACAAACACAGGAACCGGAGCAAGGGTTTTTGGACCTAGAATCAAAATGCGAATACCCCTAGGAATATCCCCAACAGTATTTCAGGCGGAAACCATAGCAATAGAAGCCGGCGCACTAGAATGTATCAAAAGAAGGTACAGCAGAATAACCGAGATCTATGTGATCTCAGATAGTCATCAAGCAGCACTGCTAGCGCTAAAAAGTCCAGTATTTTATTCCAAAACAATGTGGAGCTGCTTCTGCCAAAACCAACAAAATCACTTTAACGTGGTCTCCCGGACACTCAGGCATATCAGGAAACGAGGCAGCGGCTCTCTATGCAAGAGAAGAAGCAGAAGGAGCCTTCACTGGCCCCGAGCCCAGCATTGCCTATTCCAAAAGCCATATCAAAAACAGATTTACAGAATGGAAAAACACTGCCATCGAAGCGGAATTGGTGTCATCGACTGGGATGAGACTAGCCAAAAAATCTTCTCAAAGACAACATCAGTCACAGGGCCCTCAAACTAAACCGCCATACGCTAAGAACACTAGTCTGGTACTTAATTAAAAAAAAACAGGACACGGCCCAAGACCATCTCCCTAAAATGGGTAAATCTCAATCGGATCGTTACCGATTCTGTAACGAGGCAAAAGAAACATAAGAGCACGACAATTGCGAATATTGATTTAAACATCAGCATCAAAAATTAAGTTACGGTTAAAAACAATATTTTTTGTTTAATTTTAAATATAAATGGCGTCTAGAACACGTTGGTAGCTATAGTGAAAGCAAAAATATTTGTTTTCAAGGAACTGGGACCGAGAAATAGCAAGCAATGGGTGGTTTAGAAGCAAAAGGTGCCTTGTAATGACGAACATTTGAGCGTCAATTTTTATTATAAACCCACCATGCCACGAGTATTGTGGTTGAATTTCAGGAGAGGTGGCATGCAGCCGGCTATTTCACTTGAGCACCGCTGGGTGAAGAAGCGATTAAACAGTAACCAGCAGGAGACGTTCCTGCGGTGTTCAAGCGAATCTATTGATTTCGCAATGTTCTCGTCACCGATAAGTTTTATCGCACGGTTTTGTATTCTATCTAGCTGATGCAATGTAGTTTTCGGTGCACCAGACCGCTTATGACAATTGTAATCAAGTTTATGGCGAATAAAAGCCTTGTATATAGTAGCCAGAGGGAGTGAAATATTTCGTGTACCGGGCTAGAAAACCTTAACATTTCGCAACATTTTTGGCGACGGTAAATATGTGGTCATTCCACCAAAGTTTATCGTTAACGCACATACCGAGAATTGTGGAATTTTCAGTTTTATCGATGCAAGTGCCGTTCATGGATAATGGCATGAGATTTAGGATTTGCTTAGACGACAGAAGACAACATAGTGTTTCGGAAGCGCTAAGTTCTACTCGATTGTTTTCACCGCCTTTTATTATGCTGTCTAGGTCAGAATTTAACGTGCTTAACATACATAGTTGTTTGAGTTCCACATGAGAAGTGGAAACTTGTATGAGAAGCTAAAAGTGCTGTCGTCAGGAAAAGAGTGAATTGGATTAGAAGTCACAGATAAGAGATCATTAATAAAAAAAATGAGAAAGAGTGTCGGGGACAAAACAGAGCCCTGGGGAACGCCAGCCAGCCAGCCAGCGTTAGACTTGAAACCATCCAATACAACTTGTATTGAGCGGTCCAAAAGATAGCTTCGAATCCAATGAAGCACTTTATCAGCGACTTCATAAGCACGCATTTTGGACAAAAGAGCTTGATGCCAAACTCTGTCAAATGTCTTAGAAATATCGAGTGTAACAGCTTTGCTTTCACCAAATTGATGTAAGTGCTATGAATCGGTACGAAGAAGGAGACGACGGCTCGCCTGTTGGCTGTTTTCCAACTTCTCGGAAAGAGTCCAGAAGAATAGGATAGATAGAAAAGCTTACGCAATGGTAATACGTAATCGTTTTTAGAAATACAATTTAATTTTTATTTGTTTTTTTATTTTGATGACCTTCATATAGATATGGCTTAAATAATTAAAAAAAAATGTGCATTGTTTGATCTTAAAAATGTGATTTCTTTTCAAAAAAGGCCAACAGTGAACAGTGGCCTCTTAGCTAGAAGTGTTCAAGAGTTACAGGGTGTGAAGTTATGTAAGGTCAAAATTACGTTTTCGTTAATTTTAAAAACTTTCAATTTTAACCCTGTTCCTGTTGACCGAATGCATAAACATTGTGACACGGATTTGTAGTAGCTTTAAAGCTACCTTTTTTTTTAAAAAAAAAAAAAAACTTATCCGAGAGAATTTTTTGTAATAATCGCGTTTAAAATTTTTTTTACAAAAAATATATATTTTTGAAATTTGAAATTTATATATTTATCGGTAATGGTGTAAACTGAATGCAACACCCTCCAACTTAGAAAGAGGAAAAGAAGATCCTCTCGATTTGGCAGCATTCTTTCAAGAATAAAAGGATCTGTCAATGAGAGCAGAAGATGGCGATGGCGAGTTTTTGAATTACAGTACGATAGAGTGAAGACGTGAAATTTTTCCGATAATTTGCTTTGGTTGCAAAAACGAATATTAATTATTTCAATATCCATTTAAAATGGTTTCAAGAATTCAAAAAATGACATTAGAAATTTAATTTACTTTCAAAAAAGACCAACCAAAGAAGTGTTCAAGAGCTACAAGGTTTATGTGATGTAAAGTCAAAAGCACGTCTCTGCATTAACACGATACATACATCGCGAAATTAACCAAGAAATCACCACTTTAAGTATTTGCCACCTAAACGTATAGACCCTGTATATATTAAAGAATCGGTTCTTTTAATTTTGTCATCAAATATAAAAGTAGAAATTTGAAATAGTTTACAAAAACCAAAACTAACGACTCTGTGAACCAATCGAATTACACATAAATTTATACAACTCCAAAAATTTTTTGGCGATTTTCTATGAAAAATAGAATATCAATTAAGACTTTAGTCATAAAAATAAAAGTGTTCACCAAAATCAGTCTTAGGCCAGGATCGACCCATTAATTAATGATTATCGGTAGATTTATTTCTTTCAACATTGGCTGTGTTTTTTATGTCGGAGTAATCGAAGAGATAATTTAATTGTCAGAATTCAGATCTGTTTTTTTTATTCTCCGATATGACCTTTTTACTCTGAAAAAATATAAACATTTTTTTACAGCTGTAGTATGCTGTTTTTTTGTTTTAAACAGGAGACATGTCTACCACTGTAGAGTATTCAGGTGGGTGAAAAATAAAACTTTTCTCTTGTACTAAAAAAACACAGCAGATATTTTTTTTTGTTGACATTGAACGCATCCATTTGAAATATGACATGAAATGTCAAACATCAATGCCTATTGAGTTGAATAAATTTTTGTTCGTTCTTCTTTCATCAACATTCAACCTAACAAGACGTGTTTTATTTATTCTCCACAAAACCTATTTCAATCATCATTTTTTGATCAAAGAAAAAAACTATCGGATTTATCGGATATCTCGAAACTCAGATTTTTCGCAAATGTGAGTTCGTATGCGTACGTCGTGTATAGCATACAATTTTATTGTTGCCCGATGTGTTTTCTTTCTTTGTGTTAGTGTTACTCTAATGACAGAATCTACTACAAAATTATCGCTTTTTACGAATCGGTACGTTTTTCCCTCAAGACAACTCACAATACACCTACTCGTGACTAGGTGAAAAGTCTTTAAGTGCCAAACAGCTTCTTGCAAACTAATCGCATACTGCTGAACTACTTCAATCAGTACTTTCTTTTTCATCGGCCGTACTACTATACTACCAAAAGCTACTTTCATGAAGTTATTAAAAATCGAACGATCCTATATTTTTTTGTGCAATTGCAAAAAATCCAGTAAAAAATATGCTTATAATATAAAAACCTATTTTGTTTTTCTATTGGGACTTTTGTTTTAAAAAATATGTTATCGTGTACTTCAATATACTCCCAAGAACCTGTAATATACTCCGTTCCAAAAATGTTTAACAGCAGCACTGCTCTTGACAGCAGAACAAAATCAAGTTATTCGCATGTGTCAGAAAATCATACAAACACACATAATACACTGCAAACTTGCGGTTCTGCAGGAAGGGTACTCACATTTGCGACCAAAATTGACCAACTGATCTCTCCTTTTTCTCCGACATAAAAAAAGAACACAGCCATTACTTAGATTGAAAATATAAGAATAAAATCAATTAAAATAAAATGTTTGTGTAGCTTGGCGAATTCAAAGTCGCTATTAAATTAAGCGAAATAATGAATAAATTTTAAGAGACGAACGTCAAAAAAAAAATCTCAACGTGGATCTCAACCAACCAGAGATAACGATCCTGATTTCCTCCGCGAAACAATTTTTACACGATATCGTGAAGATGGAATCACCAAACACGATACCTTTCCGCCATCTATTCCTATATCGAGAAAAGTTCCGTCAAGAAAAAGAAGGCGGACTTTTTTTGGATTGACAATTGTCATTTCTTTATTGTGTTGACGTTCGACAGCTTTTTTGTCAAATCAGTCTAACATTAAATGAGTGCCCGGTAGCGATGTGCAATGTCGGTACTTTCAGTAATCACGAGTACCTGTTACTTTTGATGTAAACACCAGATACTTTTTATTCGTTAAAGAAAATTTCAAAACAATACAATTACCTACCTAACCATTTAAATATTACTCGTGAATTTGTATTTATAGCTAACTCATATAACACTGTTTATTTTTTAATGTTTTCATTACACAAAAAAAAACCCATACAAATTTAAAAAAAAAATTACCCGATTTTCTTTAAATTTTATACACATGTTTATCTCAGATTGACAACACTTTTTGTAAAAGTTTGGAAGTTATTGTTAGCCGGCAACAATCGCGCACACCCTTTTCACGATTTTACTGTCAGTAAGACGCCTCCACACGCTGCATACGTCAGGACGAAAAACCCAGTCATTTCGGCCACTGTTCTTTTAGCCTGTAATAGTATACATTATGATACAGTCTCCTCAAGCAAAGTTAATAGGGTCCTTGGTACACATACCCCCATAAATAAAAGCGAAAAGTCCCTGCCCAGGGAAACCCGGACAACCCTGGCACAACTTCGGTCGGGTTGGTGCCATATACTTCAGAGCCATTAAGCTCACATTATCCCTGGCACCAATGATCTCTGCCTCGACTGTAACCAAATATTATAGGTTTATTTGTACTGTGAATGACAGTTTAATGTTTGGAGAGGTTCCTCTGGATCTCGTTTCAGGTCTGGAGTTGATACAACAGCAACAAAAATTTTAAACTCACGTCAAATTAATGCGAAACTAATTACTTGCTACGCTTTGCTTTTAGCCAATAGTCTGGGGGAAAGCTTGCGGAAAATTGTTGGCCCCTGTGCGATGAAGGACGTGTCAGAAAGCGATGTAAACACCTGTCAGTGAGATCGTCAACATACACAGCAGACATATTCGTATGGTGTGTTGTGAAATGATTATTAATGTTGTCACAAGCATGCTGATACATGTGGTCTAACTTTAATTCTTTGTTGTGAAATTAATCAATACGCTTCATCTTATACATTAATAAAAATAGATTGTGATTTGTTAGTAAAGTGCAGTTTCTTTAATTCATAAAGTAATCCTCTAGTAACAATTATTGCTGAACATTGGTTTGTCCCCGGTTGCTGCATCACTGCTGTTATTCTAATAACTTTCATAATTTATTAAAGTTTATTAGAATTCTTTCAATAGGACGATTCCAGAGACTCTATAGAAACAAGAGGTCATCCCGTAAACAGATTACTTTCGAGAGGCCGGGATCTCGGAGTCCGATTGTAGAGCCAAAATGATGATGATCATATATAACAAAAGCTTAGTCTTCAAACTTTTTGAAGTTTTCACAGTTTTTCGAACTTTTCACATTTTCCAGTCTTTGTTTTAAAGTCGCCTTTCCACCTTTTAAATCTGAAATCGATCGCACTCCCAAAAAAGACACCTTCTTATTAGATACGATAGTCGAGGTAAGGGACAAGACCAAGAATCCAACTTAGATAATTAGTGAGTCAATTGTATGTGTTATTGTTTTATTGTGTGTTGAAGTTTTCCCAGTGAGTGTATCCAATTTGTTGAAATTGTAGCAATACCGTAGTAATACATAGATACAGTTTGTTTGTTTGTCTGTTTGTTACCTACATCATTCTTTTTCAATATTGTTGTGTATAACTTGTTTGTTGGGTAAATATTATTTTTGCTGTTTTTCTCTTTTCATTTCATTTTTGATTTGGATTTCATATAAATTTTAATACATAATTTATTTATTTAATACATAATTGATTTTTCGTAAAGGTTTTTGCCCGTTTTGTTGGGCATGTTATTGCGCCACGCCTCCTAGATTATAGTGCATAAAAATGTTTATCGTTAGTTTAGTTCTTTTGTTTTGTTTTCCTATTTGATTACTTGAGCTGTGTACTCGATTAATAAATTTTCTAAACAAATTTTTCTGTTCGTTTCATTTTCATCAATCAATTACTGTCACATTACGTCACACTGTCATCCATAAAATGTACCAACATTTATCTTAGTACATAGCTACATAATATTAATTAATCAATCTTTTTTCCATTCAGGTTCGATTTGTTTAGAAATTGTTTGCCATTTTGCTTTTATATTACACAATTATATAGCAGATACGTCAAAATATAATAGTATGTTCCTAATAATAAGAGATTTATAAATATAAAATGCTTCTTCTTCTTCTTTTCTGTCCTTCTTTCTTTCTGTATGTGACCGACCGACTTTATTTTTAAAATTCCTTATAAATGTTGTTTTTTTTAAAATGATTTTTATCTGCATTATTAAATATATAAACATTTATGGTATATAATATAATTTATTTATTATTATTCTACAGCTACGAATGTATAGGTTTATATAAATGTGTATGAATATAAGAAAAAAAGTATAGATGAGAACATTGGATAAACATAAAATAGAATAAATTGCTGTTTATGTTTTTGGAACGCAGTTAAGTACATACTTGGAATGCCTTCGGGTTAGAAACAGATATTATTGTTATGGCAAATTCTTCATTTCGGCAAAATACAATTCGATGGTAAAGTGCATAGTTATTCGTGGTTTTTCAATTTGATATTCGATTCATTTCAACCACTACATTATAAATGTCGTATTTAAAAAAAAGGCGCAGATTGATTTTTTGGCTGTCAAGTTGTTCGTTTATTCCAAAAAACCAATCTACGCTAGATCATATTTCCCCTCAAACATATCTTTATATTTTTGGAGATTTACCCCTATTTTCATTAACTGCAACAACAACACATGAAACCAAACAATATAAACAAAAGATTCTGGGCCTTCGAAAAAAAAATCTGAGCTCGAGCGCAGATTTCTAAAACAAAAAAAAATACTAAACAAGACAATGACGAGGTACGAATTTTGGTCGCCAATGTGCAAAACTCGCGTAATCAAAACTAGGTGAGATGTGAGAAAGTCTCACCAAAGTGTTACTCGTTGTTATCACCTCAAACAACAATAATGCTACAATTAAATAATTTGCTTGTTTACATGGACACGTATACGGGCTTCAAATAATTCTACAATAAATGTGAGCCGAATTTTAAGCGATTTTCAAGGTCGGCACAAAAATGGCGAAATTTGAAATTGAAGAGAATGGTCGCACTGCAAACAACGAGACGGAGGCAGAGAAAATTTCGACAGATCGTGTTTGTTTAAGTTTACGCACCAACGGAACAAGCCACCTCCGAACAAAAGGCACGGTTTACTTGCGTCTTAATAATTCATTAGATCAACTACGGAAGAGTGACATCGTTATTTTGATGAGCGACCTTAACGCAAAAGTAGGCAGCGACAACAGTTATTGGGACCATGACATGGGAAAGCATGGACTTGGTTCTATGAATGACAACGGAGAAAGGTTGGATGATCTATGTTCTGATCGCAACTTATTCATTGGAAACACAATTTTTCCCCACAAAAACATCCAAAAAGCCACCTGGACCTCTCCTGATCACATGTACAACAACCAGATTGATCACATCGCCTATATGACGCAAGCGGTGAGCATCGTCGCTGGACGTTAGAACCCGAAGAGCAGACGTCTACACCGACCACCAAACAACGAGAAAGCCAGCTGTAGCAGTACTGAAAGACCCAGATGTGAAACTGCAATATGTACGCATACAACAGTCACTCTCTGAAATACAGCCCCAGACAGTAAATGCGTATACGGAAGCAGCCTCAAGCATTTTTGGTTATCCCGACAAATATAGAAAATAATGGATATCAGATATCACATTGAACACCATTTGTGAACGCCAATGCATCAAAGCAGAGTTAAACGCGGCCTCGGAAGCCGAGCGAAGCGCGAACGCGGAAGTATAGGGATCTGGACCGGCAAGTTGGCCGTTCAGCTAGGAACGATTAACGAGCATGGCTAAGCGATGTCGCGACATAAGCACAGCAAGCCGAGACAATACAGCACAGTCTACCAACTCGCTCGTAAGCTCGCCAACAAGAAACACCACATCAACTACCCTGTTTAGGCAATAGCCGACTCTTTGGTCCTTACGGAGGAACAACAATTAACCCGCTGGAAAGCACATTTTAAGAATGTTTTGAATTGTACTTCGCCAGGCACGTCCATCAACCCACATATGCACCCTAATTCGCTAATTAACATCAGCGTCGCTACTCCTTAGTTGGATGAGATAAGGACAACAATTCGTTCACTGCAATCAGGTAAAGCAGCAGGAAAGACAACTCCTTCAAACCGACGTCGAGTTTACTTCGCGAAAATTACATGAGATATATCAAGGTATCTGGGAATCGGAAACCATTCCATCGTCGTTAAAAGAAGGCTTAATAGTCAAACTCCCCAAGAAAAGTGATTTGAGCAATTGCGAAAACTGGAGACAGTGGAACATGTGATCTCTCGATTGACGGACATCAGATAGAGGAAGTTGATAAGCTTTGTTACTTGGGTAGCTGGATGTCAAAAAATGGTGGTGCTGACTCGGATGTGTGCTCTCGTGTAAGCAAGGCGCGACGCTCCTATAGTATGCTAAATAATATCTCAACTCCTCGCAAATCTCCCGGAATCTGAAGCTAACGATCTTCAGATTTAACATTCTCTCAGTACTCTTGTATGGCTGCGAAACGTGGAAAGTCACAGAGTCGATTGCGAGGCGCCTTCAGGTCTTCGTCAACAAGTGCTTAAGGCGGATACTGAAAATAAGATGACCGGACATTATCACCAATCAGGACTTGTAGAGAGTAACGCAGCAGGAAGCAATCGCGATCACCATCAGACGACGAAAATGGAGCTGGATTGGCCACACTTTGAAAAATTCAGCGGACGGTCTTACGAAACTAACGCTCGACTGGAAACCACAAGGAGCCGCCGAGTTGGCCGCCCTAGCAAGACATGGAAAATGATAATAGAAGAGGGAGCAACATCCCAGGGGACAGAGTGGCGTCTCTTGAAACTTCAGGCGATAAATTGAGTTCGTTGGCGGTCGTTTGTAGAAGCCCTATGCTCCCCCGGGAAGTAAAGGAAAGAAAGAAGATTATGTTCGTCGGCAGATCTCCGAAATTATTCCACTACACTAGGACATAATATCCTTTATTAGAAAGGTAGTAAGTCTTGTAACTCCGTCACACACCGTACAGCTATTATGCTCATTTCAACATGTACCAGTGAGTCATACAGCTAGTATGCTTTAAATAAGTAATTTGAGCAAATAGTGGTACATGGTTCAGCAGCTCAACATATTAAGCGTCCGTCCGCAGAGCGTCGTCTCACCGAATCACAGGTTCGAATCCCCAGTTTTTTTTAAAAAGAAAAACGCATGTGGAATCTTAAATAAAACCAACGAGTAGTAGTTGTTGTTGATGTAGCAACTATTAATTCGTGTTAGTCCAAACGTTGGGTTGTAATGTTTGTGTAGCTGTCGGAACAGTCCAGGGCCAGAAATGCGGCTGCTTCGACAGACTGTGTCCATAGTGGTGTGAGTAACGTCGGATGGGATGGGCAGCTGAATAGATGAGCTGTGTTTGTGGTGATGCACCACAGTACGGGCATTGATCGATGATGCTGTCACGAAAGCGGTGTATCTAGCTATTCAGAAAAGAGCTCCACCCTGATCTCAGTTGTGTCAGGGTTGATCTCGTTTTCCCCGCTTTGATGTATAGGGGGAGGGCGACCTCCCAACACGATGTTATTTTGGCGATCATCTAGAGCGGCTCTGACTGACGCTTGATGAATTCCATTTAGGGCTGCTTTATAGATTGCTGGATCTAGAGGTGTATGTGCGATGAATTGGTTTGTCTCTTCGCGGAACATACGAATATCGGATCGGATATTCCTGGTGTTGAGGGTGAGCAGGTCATGTAACATGCGGTGGCAACCAGTGATGATGCGAAGAGCAGCATTCTGGGGGGGGATTGAAGCTTCTGCCATTGTGTGTGGGAGAGGCGAGTTGTCCAGATGGATGCCGCATAGTTAAGGACCGATCTGTCAATCGCTTGATATGTGGTACGAAGGGTTTTTTTTGTCCTTACCCCATGTACTGCCCGCTAGGGATTTGAGCTCTTTATTTCTGGACATGACTAGTTTATTAATGTTTCCCGAATGAGTCGAAAATGTCAGCAGATTGTCAATTGTGACTCCCAAGATCTTTGGATGTTTGATTGTCCTGCCGTGTATCGATATGTCGAGCTGTAAGTTGACTTCTTTGACCAATGATTAGTGCTCGGGAGTTGCATTGAGAGCAATGGTCAAATGCGTAAGACTACCGATTACAATCGAAACGTCCGAGGGTGGGTGTTCAGTTCAAGCCCACAGTAGTTAATTTGTTTTTGCCTGAAAACAAAAACGTCAATCGCAGTGCAGCATTAAAAGGGAAATACAATTATACCGAGGGCAACAAAAACAATAATAGAAAAATATAATTTTTCCGAAAGGCAGAATATATTGGGAATTATATATTCTGCCTTTACATTATATAATTATATATATAGAAGCCTTTACACACACCCGCGTCTAATGCACGGCGAAATTCCATCATATTTGTGTGTTGGAGTATCTCCTGAGCCTTCGGAACTAGTTACCACATAGTTCAAAAGAGAACTACGATCTCCGGATCACCCCTTTTGTTTAAAACAACCGCTTCGGTTAAATTAGTAGGTACACACTGAATGCGAATGCCAGTGACGCTACGCAACTCCGACTCTACTACGGCTGCACGCTACAGTAGGTAACACCGCAAGTAATACACTTGTTTCTTTTATTAGTAGCTAATGCACTGTGCCAGTGAGACAACGCACCGGTCGAAGTACCGCAAATGTAGCAGCCTTAGGTTCTTCAGTCGATTCCACGTCATTCACAGGAATTGAAAATATCGCAATACACATTGTGGCGAATTTTGTGTACACAATTAACAAATTCAGTTCTTGGGTTAATCAAATTAACCCAAGAACTGAAGCCTCTTGATCATTTGAAGCGCCGAAACTTATGTTATGTTATGTCGTTATTGAAAAACCCTTTATATAGCAATAAAAAAATAATGTTACACACTGTACCATCGAAGGTGTATTTACTTTGGAACGTTACTAATTACAATCTCACTCACAAAATAATGCGTGACAAACATGACATGGAAATAGTTCTAATGATATGGAATGAAATGACAGAATTTGCCTTTGCTGCCAGTAGCACGTTTTATGTTAAATTTTTTTTTCGTAAAACTCTACCCCAGAATCGCGCTCGGCCCCAGAACTTTTCAAAAAGGAAATCGAACATGAAAGGCGAAAATCTTTTGTTTACATTTTTTTGCTGCATGTGTTGTTGTTGTGCTAGTATAAAGAGGGGTAAATCTCCCAAAATATCGAGAGCTGCTTTAGCTCTACGGTAGAGGCATTTTGAAGGGGAAACGAAACGAAACGAAAAATCTGGGGCAGAGTTTTACGAAAAAAAAATTAACATTAGTGAGTGGCATATACAAGGAGAGAATGAGTATTCTGTTGTCACCCCCAGTGTAATTTGCCTTTGAATTTGTTAATTATCTATTTTTAAACAAAATATCCATATTTTGTGGGTTAATTTAGAATTAAATAAACAACAAATTTTCAATAAACTTATTGATAAAAAAAAACTTAATATAAATCGACGGAAATAGAGAACATACACAATAGAGAATGATCTCTAACAATAATAATATTAATATTAATTTTATAATAAATATAAACAATTTGTCCTGCACAGCTGCCTTTGCGTTACATACATACATACATGTCATCTTTTTAATTAATCTTTTTTTTAACTCGAATTCGAAACCAAATTTGTTAATATTTTTATTATTTACAACAGATGCGTGCTCCGCCGCCCCTCCTCCATTGGATTTTCGCTTTTCTTTACAATTTACAAATACGAGATTTTGTCTGCTAATCAATTTAATTTTTAATTATTACAATGAAACATATTTGTGTTTGTTGTTGTGAGTCTTTTGACATGCACACTTTCTCCTTTGTCATACATAATATATGTAATATTTGTTTGTTTTTGTTATCTGATTAAATTTAAGTGTGAAATTCCTTGAACATTACGTAAGTTTGTTTTGTTTTTGTTTTGTTTTTATTTTTGTTGTAAGTAATTTAATAGTGAGTAATAGGTAGGTAGGTAGTTGTGGTAATTATGTTTGCCATTGAGTTGAGTAAAATTTAAAACTTAAATAATTAACATATAGGCATCATGCATAAATACTTACGCGTGTATAATGTGGTTGAAGAGTTTTGCAACACAATGGTTTTTTCTAATAAAATCAATTTATGATAAAAAGTATCCTGCAGATCGATATTTATCCAACTGGGTGTCAAATGATCACAAGCTTTTTGAGAAATTACTCAGGTAGTGTTTGTTTTTTGCTGACAAAAATAAAATAAAATTGTGTGGCGTAGTGTAGTGGATAATATCATAAGCCGGGAAAGGGGTCTAAGTTTCGGCCTACAAGTTTTCTGTCTTGGATGACATACAACCGATTATGCTTTAAAAGTCACTGGAGCTGTCGACTTCCTTCCTTCCTTCGTTTACAACAATAAAATATTAAGTGGCAGAGTAAAGCGAAGCCGTACGAGTTGCCAAGACGAACATCGCAGTGTTTCTTTGTTAGGTCGGGTACTTCTGGGACTACCCTCGTATGTACCCCTAAGCTGGAGAAGAATTCGGGTGGTTTTTATACCCAAAGCAGCGTGCGTGGCCCTCTATGCCAGCAGTAAGACCATCGGCAGGAAATGGGGTCTGGCTCTCTGGCTATACACAGCTGTTGTACAGCCAATTCTTACCTATGGACCGCTAGTCTAGTGGCCAGCGATGAAGATTAAGTATAATGCCACCAAAGTCAGTAGATTACAGCGATCAGCAGGTGTCGGCATCACAGGAGCTCTACGGTCATGTCCGACCGAGGCCCTTAATACCATCTTACATCTATTACCTGCTGACATATTTATCAAGTGGGTGGTTTGTTACTAGACCATACGGCCATTGTAATATACTGCAGACCCAGACAGTAACTGAGGACATGATACCTTCATCTACTGACTACCGCATCCCTAAACTTAGCTTCAACTGCTCATTCAGCGTCGAATTTCTTACCAGGGGAAACTGGAAGGATGAGGCAGTAACAAGCCAATTTGACGCAACATTATTCACTGACGGATCCAAGATGAAGGATGAAGTTGGTGCAAGGTCATACAAGCTACCCGATTCAGCTAAGGCTAAGTAACGCGCAAACCGAAAGGGTTGGCACATGTGTTGATAGTCAATCTGCCATTAGGTCGATTCATGCGACCACTATAAACTCGAAACTCGAAAAGTGCCAAGAAGAATTGGCTTCGATCAGCCAATCCTGGACATCACCATAGTATGGGTGCCGGGGGTCAATAATATAGAGGGAAATGAGAGGGCGATCGAATTGGCTAAGAAGGGTGTCGCTATGGACACCGGCTCTATGTCCAATGAGCTCAGCCAAGTATCAAATACTCTCCTTTTTCAACACCAAGTCACAGCTCAGGTGGAGCAGTCCGTCGAACTGCGTGATATCAAGATTGATGTGACCATCCAGCAACAAAATGAAAACCCCGAGTTGTTTTCTAAAACCCGAAAGGATATTGCAAGAATTGTGGCTATCAGCACGGACCACTGCCAAGTTGGGTATACCGCACAGCAACTTCTACGGAAGCCACACACATATCCATGCTAGGTCTCTCGAGATTTGTGGTATCAAAATGGCGCACTCTAGCGCTAATTGAGGACCTCGCCAGTATAGCGACCTCGATTATAACCGAGTATTGAAATGTTTCGAGGCATCATCATCATCATCATCATCATCATCATCATCATCATCATGACATTCAGTATGGTTTCCGTGGATGGTTATCTGATGGCATATCTCACCGAAAAGTTGAACCAGTCTTCTTTTTTTTCTAGCGTATTTCAAAGGCATTTGACACAGTTTGGCACCAAGTTCTTCCGTCCAAAATTAATGCTTATGAAATCGATCTAACCCTGCTTTAATGGATAAGAATCTATTTTTCAAACCGACCAAAGCAAATTGTTTTAATCGACTTGAAGTTTGATATTTAGTGGTGTTCCCCGGGGCTGTGTTTTGTCTCCGACACTCTTTCTTATTTTAATTTTTCTGCTGACAGTACTCGTACTCTTAGCTTCTCTTATATGTTCACAGGTTCGAGTCCATTCTATTCGGATGTGAACTAGAATAACAGTGTATGTTAAGCACGTTAAACACTTACCTTGAGATTTCACACTCACAAGTTAGCTAGTTATGTGGCGTTCTTTTGAATGAAAAAATTACACCGAGTGCAAAAATACTTCACTAAAATTATCACAAAATTGCAATCGATTTGTCATTGTCGTATTTGTGCGGTCAATTAGACACAAATCCACACAAAAAAACCGGGAGAAGGCAAATTTTAAGTTCGCTTCGCTGCTAGAAACAACAGCACTCAGTCAAAGTAGGGTAAAAATTAAACGAACGCCTCATTAGTTAGTTGTCAATAAATTCGTTTTTGACAGTTTTTTAACAGAAATTTTTGAAGTGCATGGAGGGGAAATAAACTTGCTCTCTATTTTTCTCTCTGTTTTACTATTTTTTCGAACGCTTTTGTAGGGAAACTCGCACAAACTTCATAGCAATTGCTACACTTTTTGAGAATTGAAAACGAACCAATATGTCAATGGAGGAAAAGGAAATGTAAACGAAATAAAAATAACATTACTCTTGATCATGGAACGATATCCATTAATGCACACGTTTTGTTTGGATAAAGTATTCAAAAGAGAAATCAAGCAGTGCACTCCTTTTGGTTTGTGGTGATAGAATGTTGTACAGTGTTTGTTTCATAGAAATGGGTACTCGATTTCGTATTATTGCAATGAATTACTGTACCCTATTGCAAAGGGTCAACCAATGGTGAATGTATTCATGCAGACCTCTATTAGCTAACACCAAGGCAATGTTTCCATTCGGAAATATAAACAAAAGATTCGAGAGAGACAGGGGTAACATAAGATCAACAATGCCGCAACAACGACAAATCAAATACCAATTTGGTTCGGGTAACCCAAAAGTTAATGTTTTTTTAACAACAAATCGAAATCGAACTCCACATAAGAATTATGCCTCTTTTAAACCATACCCATGGGTAAGCTGTAAAATTAACATTTTCGTGGTGAATGCTTTGCAAATAGAACGCCAAGCCAAAGTCAAATTGTAGTTTACAGAAATTATTTATCCACTTTTGAATTAATTTTTGGTAAACAGTGTTCTCCAATTGTCGTCGTCGTGACTGAAATGTCAAAAACAAAAAACAACCTATCTTCGCTATCTTGCTGAGTAAACTAAACCTTAACCGTCTGCCAACGGGTAGCAAAGTTACAGGGTCGGTTACAAAACTTGGCAAATAAGACTAGTACCCCGTGTACAGTTTGCAAATAGAACGTCAACCAAAACCACGAGACAGAAATCTTAACTTAAATCTTAAATCTCTTACCAGATAAGAGATCATTAATAAAAATGAAAAAAGAGTATCGGGGATAAAACAGAGCCCTGGGGAACGCCAGCATTTAACTAATGTACTTTAGACTTGAAACCGTCCAATACAACTTGAATTGAGCGGTCCAAAAGAAACCTTCTAATCCAGTAAAGCATTTTGGACAAAAGAGCTTGATGCCAAACTCTGTCAAATACCTTAGATATATCGAGTGCTTTGCTTTCTTCAAATTAATGCAAAGACCGGTTCCTCTGTTCGGAGAGATTTCTCCCGGGGGTTCCAATTGCGTCTTAACATTTTAATGGTTAGGGTGCTGGGCTTTACCACGGTATATTAAATGCGGGCCGCGGGTACTTGGAGTATGCTCTTCATGGACAATGTCTTCGTACTTTGAGACCCTGAATGGGCTACTGATAATCGAAAGAGCTATTAAAATATAAAAAGAAGTCAACATTTTTGCTATACTGCTTCAGATGTCACACACACCACTTCACAAAAATGTTTTGTAAAGTAGTGTGTGTGACATCTGAAACAGTTCTTGTTAAAGAAAAATACTCTGGGTCATTTACCTTGGTGTTTTTTTTATTCATCCGAGGTGATTTTATTGTGAACCGTGCACACCGTACACAGTTTCCTATTTTTTACTCTAAACTAAATATCAGCGTAAGGGAGAGTAACAGGGAGTACAGCTACCAAGTGTACACACCGTATATTTTTACGCTGTACAACATTTGCTCGGTGTACTCCGGCTAACTATACTCGATCGGGTCGAATAAAAAAATAGACCTTCTATCTAGTATAAGTTCTATCTGTTTTAATGCACGACAAATCTCCAGCCTCTACAAACACGCATTTGGGGCATTTTAAGAAGTTATCACATCACCAAAATCGATACCGAGCACTTTAAAGATTGGAAAAATAATTGGGCTAACCTACAACTACAACAAATACTACTACCACTCTGTTTTACCGCAAAAAGCCTTTATCTGTGCCGAGGTAACGCCCAAAACCATACTAAAAAAGACGCCATCTTTTATTAAAATTTAATTTTAGGCCTTATTGCGAATAAAAAAAATGAATTTGTGATCATTTGACACCATTAGTATATGAATTTACCTTCGGGAATTTATCTAACTATACATAGCATAACTTTTTGTCCGGTAGTGTATTTAAAATGGTTGTGATACTTCTATTGGAACAATAAACTAACAATACACTAGGATAAAATTTTAATTGTCATTAGTTTAAAATGGTAATATAATGTAATAAAATAAAAATTTGTTTAATAGTTTGTCTGCTGTGAGTCTGTGATGATTAGTGTTTGTGTGTGAGTGGATGTTTTTCACTTCACTTTTATATTATGCGTAAATGTAAAAAGTATATATTATATATATTTATAAATATATTAATGTTTTTAAGTTAATTGCATTCGTGTTGTTTAGTTTAGTTTGTTATGTTGTTGTTGTATTGTGTTTGTATGTGTGTCTATTATTTTTTTTTTCAATTATTTCATCTGTTGTCTGTAATATTTCTCTTTGTTCATTGTTTAAATTTAATTAATCACTTAATTTAATGGAAGGCAAAACATGTGCTGAAGTAGACTTTTATTATTAATATTGTTATTACTACTGCCATTGTTATTATTGTTGTTATTATTATTATTATTATTAGAGGTTGGAGGAGGTAATTGAAGAATACTTAGGTCGTCAGCAACGGAATCATAGTCACTGGAATCCTCTCCATATAACTGTTTGTAAGAGTGTGTGTATGTGTGCGAAAGAACAAAATATCCAATTAATTAGTTTAGTAAAATCAACATTGGTAAGTAAATATCTGGTAAGCAATACACCTACAGTAAATCGAACAACTATACGTCTCTATTCGTTTTTATTTCCATATTGAAAAGACAAGACAAGTAACCTTTATTTGAACGTTCAAATTTAAAAAGAATCAAGTAATTTATTAATTTCATTTATAAATAAAGAAAAAAGGTACGACAAAGTCCCCAAAAAGAGTTCATCTTCATTATTACTTCAATCATCAGATTGTCTACACTTTTACATCAAACAGATTGTCCCAAAATTAATCCGAAGAGTATTCGTCCTCAATTTTACATCAAATAGATTGTCTTAAAAATAATCCAAAACTATATTCGTCTTTATTTTTACGTCAAATAGGTCTTCGTCTACTTTTTATCCAGATAGTTCCAAAATTAATTCGAAAAAGTATTCGTCTCTATTTCTCGGTCAATCAGATTGCCCCGAAAATAATCGGAAAAGTTTTCGTCTTCATTGGTACATCAATCAAATTGTTCCAAGAAAATCCGAAAAAGGTTTCGATTTTATTTTTAAACAGATTGTCCGAAAATGTATTCGTCTTCATTTCTCCGTTAATCAGATTGTCCCAAAAAAATCTGAATGCCTAAATGTCTAAATTTTTACATTGATCACTTTGTCCCAAAAATAATCGAAAACGTGTTCGTCTTAATTTCTCCGACAATCAGATTGCCCCGAAAATAATCCGAATGCCCAAAAGTATTCGTCTTAAATTTTATATCAAAAATGTTGCCCCGAAATTAAATAACATCGTTTTTACGTTTTTACATCATTGTCCCAAAAAAATCCGAAAACATTTCTCCGTTAATCAGATTGTCTAACGTCTTAAAATTAAAATTAGGCAACTCATTACATTAATCACCTTGTCACAAAAATAATCCAAAAAAGGTTTCGTCTTAATTTCTCCGACAATCTCCGACCAAAATAATCTGAATGCCCAAAAGTATTCGTCTTAACTAAAATACATTCGTCTTAATATTTACATCACATTTAGATTGTCGAAGAAGTATTCCTCTTCATTATTACATCAAATATATTGTCTTAAAATTAATCCAAAAAAGCTTTCGTCTTCGTCTACCAGATCGTCGCAGTCGCAAAAATATCCGGAAAGAATTCGTCTTTATTTTTACATCAAAAAGATTGACCCAAATTTATTTCAAAAAGTATTCGTCCTTATTTTAAATGCTTTTATATTAACTTGCCTGTGTTGTCTGTCTGTCCGTCTTTCTTTCTTTTGGTTTATATTCATTCTGTCACACTTTTTTTTATTAATGCTCAACTCAACTCACAGTTGACAGTCTCGTACGCGTTTTTGTGGAAGACTTTTTGGGGCAGGCCTTGAGGGGTTTTT
Organism: Nephrocerus scutellatus; assembly: GCA_947095585.1. NCBI lineage: Eukaryota > Metazoa > Arthropoda > Insecta > Diptera > Pipunculidae > Nephrocerus > Nephrocerus scutellatus. The sequence continues at coordinate 18,618,387 of OX352762.1, read as the reverse complement.
AAGGGGTCTTGGGCGGGGTGTTAAGGGAGTGTTGAGGGGTCTTGAGGTGGTCTTGAGCGGATCTGGGGATGGTCTTAAGGGGTTCTTGAGGGGAGTCGTGAGTGGGGTCTTGAGGGAGCTTTGAGTTGGTCTTAAAGGGGATTCTAAGTTGTCTTGGGGGAGTATTCAAAGAATATTTAGTACGTTCTTGGGGAGCTTTAAAGAGGGTCTTGCGCAAAGTCTTGAGGCGGTCTCGAGGGGTCCTGGGTTGGTCTTGAGGGGTCTTTAGGTGGTCTTGAGGGGGGTCTTGAGTGGGTTTTGTGAGGGTCTTGAGTGGGGTCTTGAACGGGTCTAAAGTGGTTTTTCAGTGGGCGTCTTGGCTCAGTGGAAATGCGTGTGGCTACTGAGAAGAAGGTTCGTGGTTCGAATCCCAGGAACACTAAAAGTATTTTTCATGGTGTCCCACATCTCGCGAATGTCTGACAAACATTCCGAGAGAGTCACGGAAAGCTTCTCAACTCGCCGTTCTGATCCAGCCTTAAATTGTAGGTCCCTTCCATTTGTGTCCAAAATTATACATTCACAACACAAATGGTCGCGAGAAGCTAGGCTTTTGACCGCAACGGTCTGTCGCGTCGAATATAATTATTATTATTATTATTAGGTGGTCTTGAGAAGGTCTTGAGGGAGTATGGAAACGGTCTTTAGTGGGATCTTGAGGAGGTCTTAAGGGAGTCATGTTAGGTGTTTTAAAGTGGTCTTAAGTAGGTCTCGAGTGGGGTCTTGAGGGTGTCTTTTGGGATGTCGTTTGCGGGTCTTTTGGATGTCTCCAAATTTTAATCGCATCCCCATATTATTGAAATGATAAACATTTCATTAAAAACTATATATGTATTGCCAGAGGTCTATTTTGGTTCACAGATGGATCAAAGGTGGAATCTGGAGTTAGCGCTGGCGTCTTTGAACACCAGTCTCGATTCCTATGGGACTCTAGAGGGAACTCCATGTCATTGAGATCTGCGTTAGGCTAAACCGTATTAAAGGTATTCAAGGCGCTCAGATTTATATCTTTTCAGAAAGCCAGGCAGCACTTAAAGCGTTGCCGTCCAACCTAATGAACTTTAAATCAGTTAAATGCTGGTAGGATGCATAGCAAACAGGGTGAAACTCGTATCGGTCTCTGATCATCAAGGAATTGCAGGCAACGAATCTGCAGATGTGCTACCTAGGGATAGCTCGGATTCTGCGCTCATATTGAACCCTATTGTGCTGTCAACTGGACTGCCGCCACAGCGCTGATTAATAATTGGGAAAACAAAGTTTCTGGCCCGCTGGGAAAACGTCCTGGGGCTGAGACAGTCACTCTGGCCTGCGTTATCACCTTAACAAAATTAATTAAGGCTCAGACACGTAATGTATGTTCTGCTCGGAGGATGACGAATTATCCAAGCAGATTCTCTGTGAATGCCCAGCATTACTTTGGTTAGGGAGGTGTATTTTCAATAAAGAACCTGTTCGGCAGGAGAGTTGAAACACTCCGCTACTAAGGAGGTACACCCTTCTAATACAATAGATCTTTTTAGGTTGCAGTGTCGGCTATATTGGCAAGGGTTTTAAAAAAATTACTGTCATGGATAGCTTCTCAATTCGCCCCTACCGTTTTTCACGATAGCTTTCAAGTGCTTTTCATACATCTCCGAAAGGCTCGACGTTACTGTTTTAAATATTTCCGAATGAAATGTAATCCTATGAGAAATAAAGACTCAGTAAACATCGTCGATGAGTTTTTAATTTTTTTCTATTGAAACTGTCTTTTTTTATGAGAAGCATAGCACAAAAATAAAATCGAATAGACCCGAATGGTTGTTAGGTTCACTGAATGTATGTCAACAGAGAGAAAAAGAGAGACAAAGAGAGAAAGACAAAACTTACCCGTATATTATAAGGATGTAGTTCACATGACTCGTGATGTCAAACGCAATCTTCCAATGACATTAGTAGTGGATTCACATACTCAAATCCTTCGAACTCCGATTGATCGATTTTATCAATAACACGACTACAGAGGGAGAGAGTGGTATGAACAGAGAATTAGTAAATTGACAATTAAATAAAAAAAGTAAAAGATTATGGGAAGGGGATACAAAAAATGTTCACAATTGCAATAAAAGATGATATCAAAAAATCATATGTTTAGCAAAAGAATAGAAAGCGTTCATTACTGGCATACAAAAATACAATAAACAACAATTAAATATAAAACAAAAACAATCAATAAAAAGGCGACAACAAAACTTACTCATCATCGGGTGTCAATTGTACGGCTTCTTCTGTAAATTCTGGCGGGAAATTAGCCAAATCCCTGTCGGAATCTAATCGAGGCTTAAATGGAGGTGATACTTGCTTACGCTCTAGCTACAATGTGCACAAAAGAAGAAACAATCGGAACAGAAAAGTAATGAGAGCGAGTGATCATCGATCGTAAAAACAAAGTAACAATAAAAAATAAAACCAAAATTGGTATGCAAATAAAACAAAAAAAAAATCAAAAGCAAATGTGACCAGATGATACTCGTATGTTGTGATGAGAAAATATGGTAAAGAAAATTCAAATTAGTTTGCAATTCGATTATGATTGAGAAGAACATAAAAATGTTGCGGATTATTTCACAGATTCTTGAAAATTCAATTCCAAAATCAAAGACTTTGCCTTCTGTCTCTTAGGAGGATTTTGAATGAAATTGTTCCTATGAATAAAAATTATAGTGTGATTTTTTGTAGATCAAATTTTTGATATATAACAGCTCAGAGCATGCGTCGAATAACCGATAAGTAATGAAATAATTTCAAGATGAAAGATAAACGATGGAAGAAATATGTGTCACTGGCAGTAGTTAGCTTCTTACAAACACAACCCATCTTACAGTTTCCAGGGACCTGAAAATTTTGTCTTAATTTACCAACAAATTAGGTTGCAAAAAAAACGAATTTGTAATTTCAAAAAAATTTAATAAAAATAGTTGGCAATAAAAACCTTTAGTTCAAAAAAACAAAACGTTTTGTAGCATTTCCAAAAACTCAAACCACTCGGTTTGACGCATTAATTGTAAGAACACAGATTTTTTCCAATTAGCACATGACAAAGTGATTTCTTTTTTATAATATACGCACGAAGCTCAAGGGATTTGCGTCCTTGTAATGATGATGATGATGATGATGATGAAAAGGGGTATCTACCAATAGCACTACGACCCATAAGGATCTATTGCGCTCCACCTAACTAGTGCTATGGAGACAGTGCATGCCCGTCCCTATAGTAACCTCTCCATACCAATGGCCCTAATGATGTGGTGTGGGTTCAGTGAATGCCATGTAGACTCTGAGATCGCGTGAGTTACCAAGTGGTCTCTCCTCTGTGGAATCGTTACTTCGCATTCATTGAGAAGGTGCCACGGGGTTACCTCCGCTTCCCTACAAAGCCTACAGCTGTCATCCTCTTCTAGTTTTATTTTCTTTAGGTGCCCCTTCAGTCTACAATGTAATTACTCTTACATTACCTCTCCTAAATGCCAATATCGAGAGAGACCTCTTTGGGCCATAATTCCCCATCATGTCCTTTGCTTGTCGTAGGCATGGGAGATTTGCCCATCTTACGGAACCTGTTCTGCGTATCTCCTTCCGCATTATGCGGTACCCTATGCCACAGTCTGGACGTGATATCGAATACATTTAGAGCTCTTAGCGCAGCTTGGCTATCTGTCATGATGGCTATTAACTTATTAACTGCCTCACGTAGTTTCTCTCCAGACTAAAGAGCACATATTTCGATGGCATATACTTCTGCCTGGAATATGCTCGGGTACTGCCCCAATGATTTAGAGTATTTGGTTCTTGGCCCATGCACTCCCGCACCTTCTATTTTCTTTGATCCAACCGTACACCACTGTATAGCTCCCGAATGTATCTGGTATTCAGTTTCAGATCTGAATTCCTTCTTGGTGCTCATTTCAAAGTTTTTCTTGAATTCAAGCTTTTGACCATGTTCTCAGAAGGCATGCTGGCTAACGGAACCTGTTTCGTTAGAGATTCCACTAATGATCTTGCCCTAACGTCCGTGAAGCAGCCTACCTTGCTCAAACGTAATTTGCTTTCCTCGGATTTGTTCTCTACCACTATATGTAATGGGAGTAACCCAAGAATTACCTCCATACCCGCCGTGGGGCAGGTTCTCATGGCCCCTGTGATTAAAACACAGGCTAGCCTCTGCACCTTTTCCAATTTCCTTCTCCTGGTGCTTAGATTGGTTCTATTCGCCCATGTCACTGCTCCATTAGTAATCATTGGAATAACTATCATGGTGTACATCCAGTGCATTATCCTGGGACCACTCCGCAGGATTTTCCTGCCACGCTTCTGCACACCAACAGTGCTCTTTTTGATTTTTTCAGTACTGCCTATTGGTGCTTTTTCCATAGCAGTCTACTATCAAATCTATGTTTGCCGGGTCGTATATCTCGGCATCGACCTGTCAAAATTTAATGGGACTTGTTTTAAAATAATTGGTTAGCGCTCGGCTAGCGATGGCGTAATTTTTTCAATCATATGGGTTACTACCCCTGAGAAAACTTAAAAAATACTCAATCTACGCAACGCTATCGATTTTTTTAAAGCCTTAACGTTTGCAAAGTAAAATGTGGTTTTTTAGTCTATTTCAGAAATTGCTGAAATGAAAGCCTATCGCTTATGAATGAAAGACCTACATTTTACGTTGCATACTATTGTTTCTTTAGACAGAAGAATTATAACTAAATATACATACTCGGGCTGCCGCCACCAAGATAGACAAAGTTAGCAGAGCGATAAATCGGCTCAAAAACAAAAAGGCTTCGGGATCTGATGGGATCCCAGCGGAACTGATAAAAATAGGAGGCCCACATTACACCAAGCAATTCATGAAATAATAGTGCAAGTATGGGAGGAAGAAGCTATGCCAGGGGACTGGCGAAGAGGCATCCTGTGCCCCATATATAAGAAGGGGGATATCACAAAATGCAGCAACGTTGTTGAGCACCGCGAATAAGATTTTCTCATATACCCTTCAGGACAGGATAGCCCCATACGCTAAAGTCATCTTTGGTCCATACCAGTATGGCTTCATCCCAGGCAAATCAACAACTGATCAGGTTCACAGCCTTAGGCAGGTGGTGGAAAATGTGTAGAGTTTTTAAACTCACTGCACCATCTTTTTATAGTCTTTAAAGCCGCCTATGTAGAACTTTATAAAGCCATGAGAGAATTCGGCTTCCCAAACTGACAAGACTATGTAGGTTGACCATGACCAATGTTATAAGACAAGTAAAAATATCCGGATCACTATCAAGCCCATTCAACATCTATAATGGGCAACTGGCCTGCGTCCTCTTCAACCTGGCGTAAGAGAAAGTGATCCGAGACGTAACGGCAAGAGGAACAATCCTCTATAAGTCCATTCAGATACTGGCTTACGCATACGATATTGACAACGTTGGTAGAAACCGAAGAGCTGTACCGGAAGCTTTCATCGAGATCGAGCAGGCGTATAACTCGGCTTCTACCAGGCCTAGTTTTAAAACAATTGTGACGCGTGTAGCAAGTGTCGCGTGAAGCGCGTATGGCGTGAGGCGCGTGTGGCGCGTGTAATTTTTTTTTTTAAACATAAAGAAAGTTATTTTAAGAAAAAAAAATTCCCACAAAAATAACAAAAAAATTTTTTTTTCTCAGAAAAAATTCACCCAAAAAAATTGTTACGAATTTTGTGAATTAAATGGTTACTATTGGGCTTTTAAGATTATTCAGTTTTTAGACTGAATTACAACTATCCATATGGCGAGCTGTGAAGCCCATTCTATCTTTTAAAGTATAAATAGAATTGTTGGCAATTGGAAATGCTACTTAAAAAAAGGTTATTACAAAAACGTCAAGCAAAAAATTGAAGAATTTTCTGCAATATATATATATATATATGCGAAAACTACTCGTATATAACAAAAAACCAATTTCTTGTTAGTTACAAAAATATTTCTCAACAGAACGGAATATAAAACTACGAGACAAAAAAAAGGAAAACCAAAACAGGAGCACAAAAAGGCAATGCAGATCACTTCACATGACACATCTCATAAAAACTTACGGATCTTCTGGCGTCAATTCAGCCGGTTCTCTGGTAAATTGAGGGTCGAAATTTGTTGACAGATCCGGATCGCCAGGATCAAATGTTGGTATAAAAGGCGGTTGTACTTCCTTTTGTGCAATCTTTTTTGGGGCATTTGTTTGGTTTTTTTTTAGAATTTGGTTTAGTGAGTGAAATATTTTGAAATTATTATTTGCATTAGAAAATGGTAATTTTTCGTAGGTGATAGTTCCAACATAAAGAGAATAGATAATAGTGAATTAGATTAAATCAAGAATGGACACATTTGGAAGAACGTAACAGATGATTACACAACAAATGTGGGTAATCATTACCTACTGGAAGAAGAAGTTGAATGCATGCTTTTTGTTTGTAATTCAATGTAAGATTTGTAATTTTATTTTTATTACAAATGAATTTATCTGAGAAGAAATTATGTTGAGTTTAATAAGAAGTCCTAAGAATTTCTCTGTTTATCATCTTGTTCACATGTGCAACGAAACAAAAAACGGTTCTTTAACTGTTGCTTTAACTAACAGCAGTAACATCTCACCTCCACATAACTACTTACCATATCCCAGTCAATACTTTTAAAGAACGGATGATTAACAATATCTGTAAACGCCGATTCACGATGACAACCCAAACGATCGGCTGGATTTTTATTAAGGAAACCTTTGAGAACCGATGCGGCCTTAACACTCAATGAACGTGGTATACGTATAGTTTTTTCCAATATAACTTGAAATAGGTAATCTTCGGTATTCTAGTAATCGAAAGTAAATTATTACCAGCATTAATAAAAAAAAAAACTTCACTAAGCCGACTCACCTGGTCGGGATTATCCGAAGCTCCAGCAATATCGAATGGACTGCGACCGGCAAGCATCTCATAGAGGAGCACACCCAATGCCCACCAATCGACTGAGAAACCATAATCCTCGCCACGCAATATCTCCGGAGCAATGTAATTTGGTGTTCCGCAGAATGTTGACGTGGTGTCACCCGGCCGAATGCCCTCCTTACACATGCCATAATCTGTCAGCTTAATGTGACCCTCATGATCTAGCAATACATTGTCCAATTTCAGATCACGATAGATAATGCCCTTGTCGTGCAGGAAGTTCAGGGCCAAACTGATTTCGGCCGCATAAAAGCGTGCATGCTCCTCTGGCAAACGTCGCTGGCGTTGCATGTGGAACATAAGATCGCCGCCGCGTACAAATTCAATAACGAAAAATAGTCGTGACGGTGTCTGGAAGCATGAATGCAACCCGACCAAGAATGGATGATTCGATGCCGTCTCGAATACATGCTTCTCAGTTTGCACCCAGTCAATGTCCTCGTCATCGGTGACGAGCGCCTTCTTAATCACTTTCATGGCATAAATACGACGAGTCTTTTTCAGTTCGACCATAAGGACCTTGGCGTAGCTGCCGCGGCCGATGACACGAATCAATTCAAAGTCATTGAGTGAGTATTGCCTCTGAGCGCCCGGCTCGAGATGCTCCTCGATATTTTGCTGCTGCTGCTGATGCGATTGCTGGCCCGCTTCGATAGCCACCGTATCACATGATTCGCTCAATTGTGGAGGATAATCTGGTATTGGTGGTAGAACCTCTGGTAGTGATTCCGGGAAAGCGTCATCCCGTTCTTTAACCAGCGGCTCAACATGCTCATTGGTACAGTGCTTCTGTACGAGCTTGTGACATTTTTTGTGCACCAGCAATTTACATTGGATACACTTGAAGCCCTGCCGTCCTAGACCCCAGATGCGATCTTGGCAATAGGCACAGAATGCTCGCTAAAAATAAAATAAAAAAAGACAAAAGTTAGCCCATTAGAGATTATTTAACGCTACGCGATGATATGTTTACTCACTCGGTTGAATCGTTTCGCTTGGAAAATGTGTCCATTGATTCGGTACAGTTTACGCCATCGTCGTGCACCGCGTCTGTAGATGCTTCCTGGGGAGATGATAGCGATAGATTATGGATTTCATATAAAATATTTATTATTTAAGTGTAATTCATATAAAAAAACACAGGACTATTGTAATGAATAGCCGTGTGTGTCCTGGCGCAGGGGCATAAGACCCAAAAGAAAAAATTGGGACTTATGTCCCACTTAAATGGGACATAGGTCCTAAATCGAATTAGGGGCTAATGTCCCACGCCATCGGGACATAAGTTCCAAAAAAATATATTGGGACTTATATCCCTGCTCCTTTAAAAAGGAGCCCATTTATGTATGTAATAAAAGTCCACCCATTTTTTTTTTATTTATTATCTCTCTGAAAATTTGGGACATATGTCCCATCTTGGACAATTTTTTTGAATTGCCAATCAGCGCTCTCACGAGGGACACGGCTTATGTCTCGAGTTGACTTTAAAGGTTGACAAGAAAGATCTTGTTACTCATTCGTTTTGAAGAATTGTAATTGAACTGGAGATAACAACTCTTTTCACTAGGAAATATTTTGACAACTGCCCTGTCAACATCAAACACAGAAAACCGAAAGAGTTAAACCTTTAACACAGCTCTTCTTTCTTTCCTTTACTCCGCAGGGGAGCATAGGGATTCTACAAACGCCCGCCAACGAACTCAATTTATCGCCTAAGGTTTCAAGAGACGCCACTCTGTCCCCTGGGATCTTGCTTCCTCTTCTATTGTCCTTATCTATGTCTTGCTAGGACGGCCAACTCAGCGGCTTCCTTGTGGATATCAGTCGAGCGCTAGTTTCGTAATATCGTCCGCTGGCTTTCTCAAAGTGTGGCAAATCCAGCTCCATTTTCGTCGTCTGATGGTGATCGCGATTGCTTCCTGCTGCGTTACTCTCCACAAGTCTTGATTGGTGATAATGTCCGGCCATCTTATTCTCAGTATCCTCCTTAAGCCCTTGTTGGCTAAGACTTGTAGGCGCGTCGCGATAGACTCTATGAATTTCCACGTTTCGCAGCCATACAAAAGTACTGAGAGAACGTTAGATCTGAAGATCGTTAGCTTCAGATTCCGGGAGATTTGCGAGGAGTTCCAGCTATTATTTAGCATACTATAGGAGTGTCAGCACCACCATTTTTTGATATCCAGCTGGCCAAATAACAAAACTTATCGACTTCCTCTATCTGATGTCCGTCAATCGAGAGATCACATGTTCCACTAGCGTTAACGCGAAGTAGATTTGTTTTTGAGACGTTCAGCGTGGAGTTATAGTGAGTTTAATTTTCGCTCCATGTCACCAAGCGATTGTGATAGGAGACAGATATCATCGGCATAGTCTAGGTCTTCTAGGCGGTGAAAAACATACCACGGCAAACACGATGGAGTTTGGGTTACTATTTTCATCACCCAGTCGATGACAATTGTGAAAAGCAATGGTGAGAGGGTGCAACCATGCTTGACTCCCGAGTAGATGGTGAACCAATATGACCCTTATGAATGACGCCGCATGTTGAGTCGCGGTACAGCTCCTTAATGAGTTATTCTGGAACACCATAGCTAGACAAAATCTGCCACATCATGTTTCGGCCTACGCTATCAAAAGCGAGTTTAAAATCTACAAAAACCCTATATAGAGGAGAGCGATACTCAACTGACTGTGTAGTGATTATACGCAGGGTGTTAATTTGATTAGTACAAGAACGGTTTGGGCGAAATTCTGCTTCTTCATTTTTCCAAATTGGCTCTAACGCATTCCAAAAGCGCCTAGCTATTAAAGAGGAGATCACTTTGTTTATGGTATCTCCAGTTTTCGCAATTCCTCAAATTACCTTTCTTGGGGAGTTTGACTATTAAGCCTTCTTTTAACGACGATGGAATGGTTTCAGATTCCCAGATACCTTGATATATCTCATGCAATGTTCGCTAAGTTAACTTAAGATCGGCTTGATGGAGTTCTGCGTAGCTGTTGTCATTGCCTGCTGCTTTACCTGATTGCATTGAACGAATTGTTGTCCTTATCTCATCCAACGAAGGAGTAGGGACGCTAAAATTGTATTACGTACAATTGTATTACGAAAATCGACGCTCTGAGAAAAGTGTTCATCGCGCGCTCAGGCCAACTTATGGTGTAAATAGTCGTCCTACCGAACGCACTATTCGGCATACCATCGGCAAACTTGAGAATAATTTTACATTATTGGATGATACTCGATACAGCCCGAAATGAAGAGAATATTGCGGCTGTAAGTGAGAGTTTTGTCGAAAATCCAGAAGAAAAACTCGCCGAAGATCAATTTTTTTGGGACCCGAATTTTGTTCAGCGATGAGGCCCATTTTTGGCTTAATGGCTTCGTCAATAAGTAAAATTGCCGTATTTGGGCTGAAAAGCAACCCGAAGCCATTCACAAACTGCCATTACATCCATTGAAAACTACCGAGGCTGGCGCCAATGTAACAATGTAAATTAAAGCCCTTGATCTCCACGACAACAAGACGGCGCTACATCCCATGCAGCCCGAGACACAATGGATTTACTGCGTCCTCGTTTCGGTGAGCAATTGATCTCTCGTTTCGGACCGGTGAATTTGCCACCAAGATCGTGTGAAATCACACCTTTGGACTTTTTTTTGTGGGGGTATGTAAAGTCTAAATGTTTTGTGGATTAACCAGCTACAATTGAGACATGGGAAGCCAAGCTTACTCAAGTTATTCGCGAGATACCAACCGAAGTCCTCGAGCGAGTCATTTTAAATTGATTTACGGCGCAGTTGCGGCAGCATGGATTATCTTCAAAAAAATTAATGTCATGAATGGTTCTAAACAAAAATAATAAAGGTTGCCCAATCAATTTGAATTTTTGTTGTTTCATTTCAATTTAAAATCCGATACCTCTAAATTGATCACCCATTATGTATACGAAACTACCTACATTGTTTCTTTCATTTAATTTGTCTCGAGCAGACATTTTCACACTGTGCCGTGTAGACGATACAGCCTTCACTTTTTTTGTCTTCAGATAGTAACTTTTCGCCGTTTTTTTATTTTGTAACATTGCCTCCGCCAAAAAAACCTGGGGTCGAATTACAACATCAGTTAACGAGTGAATGAAATCCATACGTTAACGAGTGATCGAGTATTTACATTGGTATGTTCACTACTCGTGACACGTTCACGTTAGCGATCATACCGATCATATTCAGTCACATATGTGGTAATTCGACCCCAGATCAGAAATCACACTGTTCGAACAGGACATCATAATGTTTGGTTTTAACAATACAGTCGAGTTCCGCTCATTGAAAATATTACATATAATAATTTAAAGATTAATGAAAACAATACTTACGATCTTCACCAACACATGACATTCCAGGCGCCGAGGGAACATTTGGGAACACTAAAATAAGAAGCACACAAAAAGTGGTTAATTTTTTCTCTCAGCTTCTATAAAAAAGAATAATAGCGCGAACAAAATTTGGTAAAAGCAGCACAATAAATAATACGTTGAACAAAAAACTATATTTAATTGATATTATTATTATTTATTAAAGTCAATGGAATGAATAAAAACGAAAATTGTCTCAAAAACTCCAGGCGGAAGAAAGTGTCAATCAGAAAATTTCTTAATAAAATTATGTATCTAATTAAAGATTGCTTATTATAATTAAGAATAGAATAACTAACAAAAATAAGAACACAAATAAACAATAAAATAAAAGTTTGCCAAGCACCAATCTGAGTCACTAATCTATGTTTGCAGTTTTATTACTATACGAGTATGATTCCGATTGAACTTCAAACTTTAAACCATTGAGCGATAACACAAATGCAATGGGGGAAAGAAATATATACATCCCAACCATGATCCATACATATGTATTTAACTACATATTAGTAATTGAACACTTAATTGTCTGCCAATTATTTGATTTGAAACTAACAAATGTGCGCGCGCTTTACAAATTTACGAGTATATAACAAACGGTTAAATTTGACGATAATTTCAAAGAATCTTGAGGAATAAAAAAATTACTTAAAAACGGATTCTTTCCGAGCCACATCACAACAAGAATTGGAAAAACTGTAGCAGAATTTTACTAGAAATGATGGATGGGGTTGATTGGTATATGTACGTATGTATATCATCGACCCCAAACCACCAACCAATATCAAATTAATAGTTGAATAAATTTATTCAAATTTTTATCTAAATATTTCAGCCTTACGCGCTCGCCGCGTTACTACTACAGCACATGAGCGCACGCAGTAATTTCCAAAGACAAACGCAAACTTCCACCGCACTTTCGCTTCTTAATAATCTCTTCATTTTTTCCCCATTATTCCCCATCAAGCGTAGGGGAGAAGCGACAATGGTTTTATTAATTTTCAAAAATTTAATTTACGCAAGTGGGAGACGGGAAAAATAAATGTACCGCCAGACAACCGCCGCCGGAGCGAGCACCACCATTCAATTCAGAGCAGAGCTTCAGAACTCAGTTCTTTGTTGAAGCACTCGTTCGTCTGTACTGGAGAGCATTAAATTAAAAATGAGAATCAAAATATCCGCCGGAGAAGAACCGTTTGTAATCAACAGAAAAGCGGGAGGAATTTTTTCTCTCAATATTTTGTAGGAGACGCAGACTACAGTGAGTCAAAAACAGCCTATAAATAATGTTGAAGAATTTATTTTGTAAGAAAAAATTGGTTATAATCTAATTTTAAGATTTGCGGTCCTGCTTTTAGGGTCTAACTAAAAATTTCAATCCGTATTCAAAATTGACATTCCTTTTATTGATTACTAATGAATACTAATGTCTCTTTCCATTTGCTGGGTACAAATTAAGGTAACTCTCTGATTAACTTAACTCTATAGAAAATACAATAACTCTGCCGAAACAATGATTACTAATGTCTCTTTCCATTTGCTGAGTACAAATTAAGATTACTCTCTCATTATTTGAGTTTGGCTTTCTATTTGCAAACTGTACCCGGGAAACGGTGTAATTTGGTGTTTCATTTGGAAAGTTTTGTAACCGATACTGTAACTTTGCTACCCGTAGGCGGTCAATGTGTAAGGTTTTGCTTACTCAACAAGATAGCAAAGAGAGCAGGCAAAACATATTTCCAAGACAATATTTTTCCATTTCGATCTAACTAACGTATAGAGTGAAATACAGCGTTCTTTAACAACACATACAACAGATATCACACATAACGGCGAAACCCATGAAAACACAGGCACTTAGACAGCTATATGATCATTTGTGCAATTGGAAAGAGATATAAAATCTAATTCAACTCTCTCTTTAAGAAAATACTATAACTAGGCGCAAACTTAACTGTGTCAAGCTAAGTTTAGCTTAAATGAAATTCAATTCAAGAGAACCAAACACCAACTCAGCACTATTGAAAAGAGAAGCTTAACTATCTAAAAAAAACAAGAACTAAACTTAAACTTAGCTTTCTTGAAACACTATAACTAACCACTAACTCAAATCTCTAAAAAAAAACCGAGATAAAACCCAAACTCAGCTTTCTTAAAGCACTATAACTAAACACCAACTTAAATCTTTAAAAAACACGAGATCAAAACTTAAACTTAGCTTTCTTGAAACACGATAACTAACCACTAACTCAAATCTTTAAAAAAAAACCGAGATAAAACCCAAACTCAGCTTTCTTAAAACACTATAACTAAACACCAACTTAAATCTTTAAAAAACACGAGATCCAAACTTAAACTTAGCTTTCTTGAAACATGATAAATAAACACTAACTCAAATCTCTAACAAAAAAAAAAAAAAAAAAAAAAAAACCGAGAACAAAACCCAAACTCGGCTCTCTTGAACACGATAACTAAACACCAACTTAAATCTCTAGAAAACACGAGATCCAAACTCAAACTTAGTTTCTTGAAACATGATAAACTAAACACTAACTCAAATCTCTAGAAAACACGAGAACTATACCCAAACTTAGCTTTCTTGAAACATGATGCACTAACTCAAATCTCTAAACAAACACGAGAACTGACAACTGAACTCATACTCAGGTCACTTGAAACATCATAACTAAACACTAACTCAAATCCCTAGAAAAAACGAAAACAAAACTTAAACTAAACTCTCCAGAAAATACGATAATTAAACACTTACTCAACTCCTAGGATAACACGAGAATTAAACTCATCTAAACTCTCGAAAAAACACGATAACTAAAGACTAACTCAAATCTCTAAAAAACAGAAGTATTGAACTCAAACTCAGCTCTCTTGAAACACAATAACTAAACACTACCTGAAATCTCTAGAAAACACGAGAGTTCAACTCAAACTCATCTCTCTTGAAACACGATAACTAAACACTAACTCAAGTCTCTAGAAAACACTAGAACTAAACTCAAACTCAGCTCTCTTGAGACATGATAATTAAAATCTAACTCAAATCTGTAGGAAACACGAGAGCCAAAGTTTAACTAAACTCTCTAGAAAATACGATAACTAAACACTTACTCAACTCCTAAGATAACCAAGAGAAAAAACACGATAACTAAAGACTAACTCAAATCTTTTAAAAAAAAACAGGAGAACTTAACTCAAACTCAGCTCTCTTGAAAACACAGGATTAATGATTAATAAGGTTAATGATTTTGTGAAATTTTTGAACAGATTTATTCCGATCACACTATTGAACAAAGCTCATGTCTCTTGTACGAGTATACCAGAAACATGGTCAGAAGCCCCGCCACCTCTGGTTTACCAAAATATCATATCATTTTGATTTTTAATGAGACCAAACAACTGTAGCTAAAAAACGTGGTTTTAGTGTTGAATTTTGATCACTACAAGCTTGTTACAACGTTGCAACTTCCACTCCATTTCATCACTACAGGATGAGTTAAAGTTTTAGTAACGGCTATAAATTCGGGCCTTACTCGTATTTTAATAATCAAATCAAACCGATCAAAAGCATGTGAAGCAAAACATTAAGAATTGGAATGCCCAACGAGTGAGTATTTTTTGATATTTTGAGCATAAAATCGAGAGAGCAGTCTCAGAATACACTGAAGATTCCAGTCCACGATATGATGACACTTTTTCCACTACAGTGCATCATCAAGCGCAAGTTTGTCAGCAATCAATGAAGCTTCTTCGATTGTGTGCACTACCATTTACGCCTGCTTGCCATTTATGTTACGGCTAATATCACTTAACGTACACATCAGTCCGTCCGTCAGCCACGGTCGACACCACAACGGTGTGTCTTTATAAAAATTTACGATTACACGAACGTTCAAAAAAATTAAGCAATAAACGTGAATATCAACATTCGAGCTGATAAAATGTTGTTATGAAACGATTAATTGTTGTAATACTCGTAGATAAGCGACACGACCGCGCTCTACCACCCACCCACCCACCCAGCCACCCAAAATTAAGTGTTTTCTTGTCTGAAAAAGGCGGGGGCTGGAAACGCCTTCTCAAATGGATATTCTTTGCCTTTTTCCGCAACTACATACATAGAAAGATACATGCAACTTAATTTTTCAATCTGCAAATTTCTTTGTCGTCTGCTTTGAAGTACTTTCTCGTCGTAATTACCCACCTCCCCCAACACCACTCATGAAAAACGGAGCCATCGTCGCCTGAGTACCATACAGGAAGGCAGCTTCACAAATTCCACTCCACAGCATGACTATGAATTGCAATGTGATAGTTGTGTTGTTGTTATATTATGTTGTCTCATGAAGAACAACAAAAACAATGAACAGAAGATAATCCAGACGATAAGAAAAGATTTCGTCGTCGTATCTGCAGAAAACTCGATTGATGAGACGCGAACATAACGCACGGCACGCACAATTAAAAGCAAATTTTTGAAATCTTGAATTATCCGATTGAGTGACTTCCCTTTATGAGTTTCTATAAGCTGAGAATCACTCAATTAGACAAAAAATTATTGTATAAAATTTTGATTTAAAATTTGGTATACAATGTTGCACAGCAGACCAGCACAGAGCACAACTGTATTGATTAATAGCACAATAATTATTGAAATGGCACAATGGCTTCTCACAATGGGGAAGAACTAACTATAAATTGTTTGTTGTTGAAAATATTGGTTGGTAAGGTTAGCTTAAGCAGAACAAACACCCCATAGATATCTTTTATTGTTCATTGTTTAGCGGAGCAGGCGCATTCAGTGCTGCTGCTCATTCCATTCATATCAGAGAAAAACAAAAGCGATAAACGACAATAAATGTAGATAAGAAGGGAGAGAAATTGAATGAAAAAAATTAAATAAAACATTTTTATTAACACTATATAGTCGGTAGTTACCGAGACTAATTCTGAATATATCTTTACCTCAATAGCAATAGAATTAAATGAGTGTTCATTTCTGACGAGAAAATGTCCATTGGGAATTTGTATGTGTGTGGGATTTTTTTTTGTAGACAACCCTATCTAAGAGACTTACTACCTCCCTAATGAAGGATAGTATATCCTTAGTGGCAGAGTTTCCCAGATCTGCCGACGAACATATTGCCTTATCGAAAATACCTCTCCTTACCCAGATCAAAGTAGAGGATAATCGCAGAGAATGTGCACGGATGATTCATCATCCTCCGAGCAGAACCTACATTCCGTGTCTGAGCGTAGACTAATTTTGCTAAGGTGATATCACAAGCTACAGTGAGAAAGCTCACCAGCATTCTGATGCTTTCTATATATCTATAGAATTTCCTTATAGGAAAAGGGCTTGATTAATTCTTTAGATAAGATAGTAAAGCGGAGCTTTTCAGCTCGCCATATGGATAATTGTAATTCAGCCTAAAGACTGAATTATCTTAAAAGGATTTTTCTTTAAAAAAACATTTTTTTTCTCCTAAACCCTATGAATAAAAAAAAAACTCAAAATTACACCATCGCAAGCTGAGCGCTTAACAATTGTTTTAAAACAAGTATTTAAAAAAAAATACACGCACCACACGCGACGCGCGACAAGTGACACGAGTCACGTCATCGGAAGCCAGGTTTTAAAACAAGTATTTAAAAAAAAAAAATACACGAGACGTGCAACACGTGACGCAAGTCATCGCAAGCCAAATTTAAAAAAAAAAAATTGCAGTGCCTCACGCGACGCGCGACACGTCATCGCAAGCAGTAAGGGTTTTTTGGCCTAACCGTATCTCTAACGAACATCTTTACCAGAGAGCTGAAGCTTTATTGCCAGAAACCGACCTACAAGGGGATATAGGACATAAAGAAAGAATAAAGATGGCGACACCTTGACACAGGAGTCTGACCACTTTCAACAAAAACCTATGAAGAACTCATTATGGTATAAACCTCTACGCAAGGTTTTAAGATGATCGGTAGAAGAGTTTGGCAGTTCATAGGGAACATACGTACATACATACATGCAGAGCTTCACTAAATAGATATAGATGAAATGCTATTTAGTATTAATTTTTTGTGGAACATTAAAATGCAAATATTTAAGTCGCTCCATTTGTGCGTTTCAATCGTTGTGATAGGTAAACATAAAATAACTCCAGAAATCTATTTAAGAAATAAATTGAAGAAACAAGAGAACAACATATAAGTAACCCTCGCGCAACCATCTGTAACCATCCAAGCACCCTATATTACACGATGAAGAAAAAGGCGATTTTTTTAACATCGTCGGCGTACTACACGCGTTATTTGAAAGCCAATTATTCTTCCTCTCTGTGTCGGCAAATTTCTTTTGCCCATCATGGTCAAGGTCCGCCCTTTTTTAAATCCAATCTAATCTGATGTTTGTTTGCCCAACAAATCCATGAATGAAAATTTCTTTGCAAAATGGCATACTCGTATCTGTGCATTTTTCAATTACTTTATAATTAAAAAAAAGCATCCACATAGAAAGCGAACAATTTCTGGAATTATAACTGTTGTCTGTGGTGATGTGAAAAGATGATGTTGTAAAGCATTTCACTTGAAATACAATTCACCACCTGCCGAAGGAAATATCTACACTTGCTGGTATTTGAAAAAAATATTGAAATACTAGTGGAATTGCCCGGCGTTTCCCCATTGAACTTTTGTCGTAAATGTCAATATTTGACGCTTTAAAAACATATGCCTTTTGACAGCTGTCTTATTCCCATCTTCGGACGTACAGTTAAGTTCAGGGATTCGATCTTCAGCCGTTCAACACGTAGTGGAATGATCCGCCCAGCTCATAGACATATCCTTTTTTCTCCTCCTTTTCCTTAACGACCACGCTGTGCCAAGCATATAACCGAGCATTATAAGGGCGCGAACCCCTTTGAGCGTGCGCGAATTATAAATAAAAAAAAAAACAAATTGGATCACTCTTTATTCATCTGTTCGTCACGGACCGAGGTTTATACGATAAGGAAGTTATTTCCATTACAATCGTATGCAGTGGAATGAGTGTCCAAATTGTTTGCGTCTTTTTCATTTCTCCTATTCTTCTAGAGTGTTCTTTCTGTACTAAAAGTAAGCAAATCGCTATCTCTTTCCTCGTACCGACCTAACGCTCTTACATACGTAGTTTCCAAAATCATGAAAAAGCTGATTAATGGTCACCTTATTCATACCTGGTATAAACAAAAGCGAAGTCAAAACAAGAAAAAATAATTTTTATTTATAAAATTCGCAACTAGTTTAAGTAAAACAATCGGGTATACCGGCTCTCGAAATGAATCAATTCAAGTCGAGTTCCGACGAATAATGTAAACAGTTGAGCACAGTAATGAACCACAGCTTTCAATCAGAGTTCGCCGCACCCGTGGTAAGGGCTTCTTTGGAGACACCCTCCTTATCTCGTGGTTTTGAGCTGGCAGAGTTAGTCTCTTCGCACAACTTAATGGCCCAGCCTACAGAATCCTTTGCGACCGTTGCGGCGACGTATGCAACTGACATGCGTTCTTTTGGAAAGTGTCCAAAATGCAAGTCATGAAACGTAAGGGACGCAAAAAATTGAGCAACTTTCACCTTTTTTCGCACTGGAAAATGCTTTGACAGTTCTCTTACAGCAATTTGAAGTTTATTTTGTTTGCCTGTATGGTGACAAAGTTTTCATTGGGTTACCTCTTTGCGTTACATACGGCAACTTCAAGGACTAAGCCCTTACGTTACCTCACCGCACAACAAAGTAAACTTTCCACACAATAAAGTAACCTATCCATACAACTAAGTAATCTTAACTCCACCGAAGTTTCCCCACACCAACCCTTTTGAAGGAGATACACCTCCTTACCACATATCCCTTGATTGTGAACTGAAAGAGGTAGCCTCTTCGCACAGCTAAGTATCCTCAACTCCACCGAATTTCCCCACCAGTGATGAGGCCTTTTTTGAAGACACTTCATATTTTCCCCAGTTATGACCTGTTGGGGGTGTACTCTCCGAACAACTTGGTCAACCCCACTGACAACACCCTACACTACATCTTCGATTGAAACTTTTGAGAGTATTTTGGTGGTACTTTGGGGGTCTTTAGAGAGTTTTGAGAGAGGTAGGGATCTTTTGAAAGGTTTTTTGGGGCATTTTGGGGTCTTTTGAGAGTTTTTTGGGGTCCTTTATTGGTATTTTGGTAGTCTTTTAAAAGAGTTTTTGCGGCGAATGTCTTGGGGGGTTTTTTGAAAGTACTGACAACACCCTAATTCGATTGAAAATATATCCGCACAACCTCGTCATACACCTCCCCCCACTCCTAAGAAATTCAATTTCTGGAAGAAATACGTACAACGATTCCTTGAAAATCTGACGAAAAGAAGAATTCTTGTAACGAAACCCAGGACTAAGTCGAACCCTGGAATCCGACTATCCGACGAGGTATTTTGGGGGGTCTTTTGAGAGTATTTTGGTGGTACTTTGGGGGTCTTAAGTCAGTCTTTTAGGGATCTTTTGGAAGTTTTTTTTTGGATCCTTTGGGGTATTTTGGTGGTATTTGGGGGTCTTTTTTTAGTATTTAGAAGGTCTTAAGAGGGTCTCTTCGGGGGCTATTTGCAGTATTTTAAAGCGTTTCAGGAGGTATTTTTGAGGGTTATTTATAGGTCTTTTGGTAGGTCTTTTGGGATTTTTTTCTCTTTCCCTTTATTTTGAGGAAATATGGGGTTGTTTTGGAAATGTTTTGGCGGCCTTTTAGGGGGACTTTTTGGAGTTTTTTGGGTTGTCTTTTGGGAGTATTTTGTTGGTATTTTGGGGGTAATTTAGTGTTTTTTGTTTTTGTTTTTTTAGTCTTTTGAGTGCTTTTAGGAGGTATTTTGGGGGTCTTTTGAGAGGTCTTTTGTTAGGTTTTTTTAAGGATTTTTGAAAATCTTTTTTATATATTTGTATTTACCCTTAATCTTTTAATCACGCCAAAAAAGCATAATTTCTAAGGCGCGTACACAAGTCAACGCACTCACTTTTTTATTTTAATTTTTTTTACTACAGAATACGGCCATAAACAAAATCGCATCGATATTTTATTGGACGAAGATACATTGTACGTTGATGGATAGAAGTGAGGTTATTGAAGAACCACCAGACGACCAGAAGACACACAATAAGTAAGAGAATAATTTGGTATTGTATCAGGGCAATAAGATGTATAGTAAAGAGATAATTTTGAAGATGTTCCAAGAAAACCATCCCATGTTACAACAAGCTACAAAGTAAAAGATATAAATATATATTTATATTTGGAAGAAATAAACATGCCATGCAGAATTTGAATTCGTGTAATAAAATCGAACAAATCAAAAAAGAAGAAGAACGAAAAGAAACTCATATCAAAAAATCTATGCGATTTAAAATTTAGTTCGATATGGAGTCGACTTGCCCGCCTACCTGTTGCATACGCTGGCTCAATTTCCTCCTCGGAATGCATTTGCGATGGCACAGTTGGAATAGGAACCGGTATTGGTAGTCTTTCATAGTGAATACACTCGTGATGATACTGATGATGGCCATTGTGGATTGCACCCAGAACAGAAGTGCGACCGCAACCATTGATGCCACTACTTGTGCTGCCAATGCCACAACTACCACCACCACCACCATCTGCTCCGCCACTGCCGCTGCCACCGCAAGTTCCACTTCCGCTGCCACCACCAGAATCATCAGCGGTGGTGTGACAACGACTCGAGCATCGGCCAAGTGATCCACTACCACTACCACCGTGATGTCCTCCAAGATGCGCTCTCATGTGCATACCACCACCACCACCACTACTGACGACCATGACACCGCCGATGTTTCCACCGACACCCAACACAGAGCCACAACCCTGACTTGAGTCTGAACCCGAATCATGACCAGGACAAGCGCCGGCGGATCCTGGTCGTGATCCAATCAAACTCATCGTTGAATGAGGCGGCGTAATTGAGGATGTTTGCATGTAGTGGTGGGTATATGGATGCGGATGTGGCACATCATAGTCCCCAGTGTCAATTGCGCCGGGTATCATTCCAACAGAGCCAACACTTCCACTACCAACTCCAACTCCAACGCCAATTCCACCGACATGATGGCCACCAACAAGATGACCCTGGCTACCTTGCAGGCAACCCATGGATCCGCTGCCGCCTCCACTGCCTCCGCCACCATGTCCACCGCTGCCGCCACTGCGCAAGGAAACTCCTCGAGTCAGTGTGTTGTTGGCGGATTGAATTGATGAAACAGTTGCACCGCGACACAGGATATCTGAAAGCTGATTTGCCTGCAGGCCAAAATATTTGGACTGTCATCGTTCGGTTGATGTTTTGCAAGTGGTGAGTGAGTGATGAGATGAGGTTTGAAAGGAAAATACATACAACACACATACAAATGAATAAGTGGATGAATTAATGAGTTTCACACGTAGATACGTGTTGTTGTTGTGGCTCATTTAATGCACAAATATTCTGATAATGTTATGCAATGCGGTTAACAGAGTGCATGCTGGACAAGTAATATTTTTTTATTATTTATTGTGGATTTTGTGATTACGGACAAAATTTCGTTTCTACGCTAATTACGAATAAATACAATTAAAGAAGAAGTTATGACTCCAGAAAAATATTCTTTTCATACAATTTTCAAATACACCATCCACATACGCAAATTCAGCATACGCGATTAAATTTTTACAAACTTCCCTCTACATACGCGGTCCATCGAAATTCTGCGCAAATTAAAAATGAATTCTTATTCTTAATCCTGTCTACTGTATGTGTCTGCATTTACACAAAAACAAAAAACAAAAAATTAGCATAGTACGAGCACGTCTCCAGTTGCAGTACGTAGAAAGGTACAATCTCATTTTTTCGCTGGTTGTGAGATTCCTTGTGATACGAGTACGTACGATTGCATTTCACTACCTTTGACCATCTCACTTTTGAATATAGAAGTTACAACTAAAAAAAGCAACAAAAAGATGTCCACGTTAAAACGATCAGCAGAGCTGTCTAAAAAAGCATGACCCTCTCCAAAATTTTTACAAAAAGTGTTGTCCATCGTAGATACGTATATAAAATTTGAAGATAATCGGGTTAAGTTTTTAAAAAGTTTGTTGGGGCCCCATGAGTCTGCAAAATGTTTACAAAAAACGGTGGTCTATCGGGTGAATTTTTTTTTAAAAGTTTTTTGGGGCCTCACGATCCCGGGGCCCTGGCTCTCCAAACTTTTTACAAAAACTGTTGTCTATCGGAGATACACGTGTATATAAAATTTGATGAAAATCGGGTTAATTTTTTTAAAAAAGTTTTTTGGGGCCCGGGCTCTCCAAAAGTTTTGTCGATCGGAGATTCATATGTGTATTAAATTATTATGTAAAGAAATCGGGTTAATTTTTAAAAATTTGATATGGGCCAAATTTTAATAGAAAGTTTTGTCTCCGGAAACACACATGTGTGCAAAATTTTAATAATATCGGGCTTTGGAAAGCGGGTTTAAAATTTATCGCAAGATTCCACGACAAACAGACGTGCCACGGAGTTTTAAAATTGAAATTTTTCTTGTAAATTCTCTGATCGGAGATTCGATTTTGTGATAAAATTTCCCATTTGGTGGTAAAAACATAGCAGCCACAGAGCATAGCGTATAAAGATATTTGTTCTACTTCCTCTTGATATCTCTATACTCTCTGCTGCAACAAAACATCCAAACTCGTAAAGCAAGCAGCGCTGCTAACAGCTCATCAGCGAACACAGAACACAGTCATTATAGTATGATATGATTTGGTGCCGCTAAATGGAAAAATTTGTATGGAAGTCCCCCGATCCCGCTGCCCGAACTCTCTGAAATTTTAATAGAAAGTATTTTCATCGGAAATATACATGTGTGCAAAATTTCAATAAAATCGGGCTTTGGGAAGTGGGTTAAAAATTGATCAAAAAATCTGACCATCCAGCCACGGGCACGCGAAGTTAATATAGAGAATTTAAAAAAATAAAGTCATGTTGAATTTGGAAACGAAATTAGAAACTATCAAAAGATTAGACAAGGGAGAAGGGCCTTCAGCTATTGTGCGTTTTTCAAACATCAATAAGTCCACAGGTCGCACTAAAAGAGCTAATCAAGATTTAATCAAGACATATATTAAAAGTGCTATAACGTTATCAGTAAAAAGAACCCCATAGCAATGAACAATTTTCATGTAAATCCTCTAAAAGGAAATTCATATGTGTGTAGAGTTTGAACCGGGTTTATTTGGAAAAAATGGAGGTGAGGGCACAACACGACTTCACGATCTTCAGTAAATGTATACTAATTTTTTTTTGTTTAAATTTCTTTTGCACTAAACAGATTTCTCCTAAGTTGATTGAGTTGAGTTGCAAAAACTCGAAAAACCGTCAAGTAAACTGTCACTTCCGGCTGTCAGGATTCCGTCAAAATCATCTGGCCCCTCCTTTTACTATGTAAAAGAAAGTAAAATCCATATAACAACGACTTTACTTCAGAATTTTTACAAAAACTGTTGTCACCGTGCAAAAAATTTGTATGGGAGCCCACGATCTTGGGGCCCGATCACTTCCAAATTTCAATAGGAAGTGTTGTCATCGGAGATATGAGGGTGGGTCAGTAAGTCCATGAAAATTAACACAAATTGTGTTGTCACCCTAAGTTTGTCATTTTTTTGTCAAGAATCATCTTTCAAAATAACGCACCCAAATTTTCAAACAGATCTGTCAAATAGTTTTGTTTTGGCAGTCATTTTATATAGACGCCTATTTTCGTTAAAATGGAAAAAAGTGAATTTCGAGTGCTTATTAAACACTATTTTTTGCAGACAAAACTTTAACACAAAAACAAAAGCTTGACAAATATTATTGGGACTCTTTACCATCGATTGGAACCATTAACCACTGGTTTACTCAATTTCGGTGCTGACGTTCAAGCACAAGTTATGCCGAACGTTCTGGTCGCCTAATGGTTTGATAATGGACGATCGGTGAGTGAAAGTGCGCGAGCTTGAAGAGGCTACAGGCTTTCCACATGGCTCCGTGATTTTGATTTTACATAAATATTTGGTAGTGAAAAAGCTTTCCGCAAGCAAGATGGGTGCCGCGTTTGCTCACAATCGACAAAAAACGCATTCGTTTGACAACTTCAAAGGCGTGTTTGGCGATGTTCCAGAATAATTCGACTGAGTTTTTGCGCCGTTTCGGAGGCTTGGAGTTAGGAGATTTGGGTCGAATGAAGAGGTCATCGCTGAAACAAAAGAAAATAGTGTTCCTT
Organism: Nephrocerus scutellatus; assembly: GCA_947095585.1. NCBI lineage: Eukaryota > Metazoa > Arthropoda > Insecta > Diptera > Pipunculidae > Nephrocerus > Nephrocerus scutellatus. Next base: position 18,593,582 of record OX352762.1, on the reverse strand, counting down.
ATTTCATTTTCAGGGACTGATTGACCCACCCTCGTAATCACTATTCGTGACATCTCTATTATTTGCGTTATGATTTACAAATGTCTGGAATCCGAGTGGGCTCATTCACAAGCTGAACATCCACATTATGAAAGGCACTGAAATCGAGTTGCTGCAATTGTGACACATAATTATTTGATTTCGTTTCGAACGTGCCGTTTCCACGTCAAATAACAGTAATGCTACAATGAAATAATTTGCTTGGTTACGTGTATACTTATACGGGCTTCAAATAATGCTACAATAAATGTGAGCCGAGTTGAAAGGAATATGTTGTAGGATTATTTTAAGCGATTTTCAAGTTTTTTTTTTCGTGCACAATAATTTGATAATTTAATAATTTCGTGGGTTTATTCTAAGAAAAAAATCGTTCTACAGTATTGACCAATATTGAATATTGAGTTTTTAAAGTTTTTGCAAATAACTCAAAAAGGAAAGCACTTAGGAGAAATCTGTTAAGTGCAAAATAAATTTAAACAAAATAATAAAAAAAAATTATAAATAATAATATGCATTTACTGAAGATTCCGGCCCCGTCCGTAAAAGGAAGTCTTGTTGTGCCCACATCTCCATTTTTTATTTAATTTTTGCCATGTGTTTTTTTTCAGCGATAACTCCATAATTTTACTCACCCAAGCAAATTATTTTATTGTAGCATTATTGTTATTTGACGTGGAAACAACGCGTAATCGTGTACTGAAACATTCCATTCGTGTGCCGTTGCGACCACTGCGGTTGACGAAAAAAGTAAAGAGGACGACAAAAATTACGAATGAAGGAAACAAGAAACGTCTAAGAATTTAATGGACAAGTTTGCCCGCGACGGTTCGGGAGAAATATCTTCTTTTTCATTACCCTTCTCTCTTGCACGTTTAGAATTCCAGATTTCATGGAATGATTTTTCAGCGTGTAGATTGGGTCTAACTTCACTTCATTCTGCTGACAATCAAGCAGCAGCTGATTGGACCAACATTAGCTCTAATGCACTCGCATCAACGATGACGCGTTCATAGGCCAACACCAACGCTGCCAGACAAGGTCGCAATCTTGCAATCGCAATTCCGATCGAAAGAGAAAGGTCGAACCACCACACATATGTACGAACGAACGACTGTATATGTGTGTGTTAGAAAAGCCCAAACAAACAAAATGTCACATACAAAGTTCATTAAATAATCATACATGCAACAGCAGCGTCACAAATATCTCCTTGGAATTATTATCCACGCTTTGTGTGGCTTGGCATGTGGCTGCGGTGTGGCTGGCGGTCGGTCGCATTATTTATCATTCAAAATTTTTCCGTTTCGTTCAATGAAAAGTATGGCAGCTGAAAACAAAGAAATCAGCTGACAGTAAGGATAAAAAAAATATTTTATTGTTGCGTTCTGTTGTTGTTATGTGTTGCTTCATAAATTATCCAACAACAAAGCTATGCGCCAAACCAAGTTGGAAAAAAAGTGACAATGTGATGATTGCCAAAACTGCCAGTAGCCATACATACCATACGGTTTATGAGAGTGTGTTCATTTGTTCTAAGGATGTCTCCATTCGATTTGATTCGATGGCACACATCATTGAATGATGCCAATTTTTTTACACTTAACACCAACCACAACACAACGGCAACTAACTACAAAAATTCAGTTGGTTGTGTTTTTACACTCTAGTAGTTGATTTGCTGCCTGCTTCTTGGATTATCCAGTTCAGCGCTTAATTTTCTATGGCATTGTGTTGTATCAAACTAAATGGCATTCAGTTGGAATCACAGCACGTGAATGCAATATTGCAATAGGAAGCAAGGAGTTGGAAGACAAAAGGTCAAGGTTAGATCAACGTTGATTATGTTGCTGAATGCTGATGCCAAACTAAAGTTTTTTATTCTTTGTCGTCACCATTTTAGTTGTGTTGCCAAAATTTTTGATCTTCCTATTTTTTTATATATACATATTTATTCACATTGGCATCCTTAGCATTGGGAGTTTTGCCTTCGATTTCTGTATCAGCATCTTAATATTTTTGTTTACTTATATATCATACTGTATGTCTGTGTATGAGTAGGAAAAAAAAAACCTAAGTCTTATCATCGATAAATGTACGAAAAACACCCTACATGTATTGGGTGAGAGTGCTGAGCATTCTTTATATTGTACTCGTACTTGCCAACCATCTGGCGAAGTACCCATATAACCCTATTCACAAAGGGTTACCTTTCAGTTTTGTGATAGGTTGGTAATGCCCTTAATTTCATCGCTTATATTGATTAAACGTCACAAAAAAAACAACCCATAAAAATTTTTCTTGTAAATTCTCTAATCGGAGATACACACACACACACACACACACTGCGTGCTCGTCTTGTGGCAAAATCATCCACCAAATTACGCAGCAGCAGCAAACAGCGCTGCTCACAAAGCACAGAGCTCAGACTTTGCCGTGATCTGATGCGATATAGCGATATTTAAAAATTGTATATTGGGGTCCCCAAAGGGCCGATCGCTCCAAAAAGTGTTTTCCATCATCAAAGACACACATGTGTACAAAATTTAAAGAAAATCGGGTAAATTTTGTAAAATATTTGTATGGGAGCCCCCCGAACCCGAGTTCCGAGGGGCCTCAAATTTTAATAGAAAGTATTGTCACCGGAAATATACATGTGTGCAAAATTTCAATAAAATCGGGCCATGGGAAGTGGGCTAAAAATTGATCAGAAAATCTGACTAGCCAGCCAGCCAACCAGCCAGCCACGTGCACGCGAAGTTAATATAGAAAATTTTAAAAGAATTGAAACTAACAAAAAGCCATTCAATAATTAATAGAAGAGATTTAAGTAGCCACTCAAAAAGACAGACAAAGAGCTTCTGCACTGACTTAACGTTCCCTTCCTTCATGTCAAATTTCAAACATCAAACAAATAGTACAAATATTGATTACTCCTACACTCCGGTTTTTTTAATTTCTTTTACATAGTAAAAGGAATCTACAATCAGCTTAGCGCTGTATTCAACGCAACGCCGAACGGAGATATCGTCATCGTGATGGGGGGACTTGAATGCCAAGGTAGGCAACGACAATGAAGGACTCAGACATGTGATTGGGAAGCACGGCCTCGGCGAACGAAATGATAATGGTAAACGATTTGTTGATTTCTGCAACACCAACCGCCTTGTCATTGGAGGCACCATATTTGAGCATAAGACCTGCCACAAAGTCAGCTGGGTGTCAACTGACAGGCAATAATCATCCAACCAAATCGACCATGTGGAGATCAGCCGACGTTTTAGGAGCTGTCCTTTAGACGTCCGAAACAGACGAGGTAGGTAGTATGGTAGGAGATCATCACCTTATGGTAGCTACTGTCCAGATACGTACTGCATCAGTTCAAAGACTCCGCAATCCTCCCGTACGCCGACAATTAAGGGATCATTTATCGGAAGGTGTGGAAGCAATCAGCAGCTCACTGCCGGCAACCATCTAAGAACATTGGAAAGCTGTGAAAAATGTTTTCACATCTGGAGCGGAAAGTATTTTTGGTAAAAGCCAGGCAAGGTACAGCACGTGGCTTACCGAGGATACCTGGAGGCGGATTGAAGAACGTAAGCTACTTAAAGCTTGTATTGTAGATACTCCATCAGCAGCGAGGATCGAGCTAGAGTCCCTGTATCGATGAAAAATGAGAAAAGTGCAGCGTAGTGTAAGACGTGACAAACGTAATTATATTAACAATCTGGCCTCAGAAGCAGAGAAAGCAGCCGATCAGGAGCGATAGCAGAACCGTTTACAGAAGCACCAAAAAGATGATAGGTGGTCATTGCTGTAGCCAACATCCGGTGAAAGGCCTAGATGGTGTAGTACTCGTTTCAGATGAGGATCAGTTCAAGCGATGGAAAGAGCATTTTTCTACGGTCCTTAACCGTGTATTCGCTAACGATATGTACCCAAATCAAACGGAGTTGCCGGAAGTAACCATTTCCCAAATTCGCAACTCAACTCCCTGTAAAGATGTGATCGCTGCCGCGATCAACGCACTACAAACCACCTAGTCGGTAGGACTAGATGGTATACCCGCAGAGCTTCTGAGTGCCGCTCCAACTACATCAGCAGAGCTTTTATATCGAGACGAGAAAAAAAAAGACTGTCAAGCTCAATATATACTTAATATACTATATATATATATATATACTATACTTTTTGAGTTTTTTTTGCAAAAACTCGAAAAACTGTCTAAGTATACTGTCACCTCCGGCTGTGAGATTTCCGGATGCTAAGCTGATTTGATTGGGTGCCAGGAAATTAGGCCTCTGCGTGCTGTTGGCGTTAGCAGCACACCCACTCCAGATTCCAGGGACTGTCGGAGAGTTTGCCGGAGTAGACTAGCACAGTGTTACCGGTAGGGGATTGGTTCTCTCCCGCGTCAAACCATCTTTCATCACTCACTCGCAGTATGTCCAAATTATATCGAAGAAACGGGCAATTTTGATGACCTTCACTCCCTGAGTCAAGGAGCGTCCTCACATTCCAGAAAAAGTCGTCATTATTCGATCATTACTTATACGAGGCGTTGTGTCGGTTTCAGTAGCGGGCATTTTTCGGTACCCCGGGGCTGCTAACCTACGCTTGACCGTTCGCACTTGCAATTTTAGCCTACATATATAAGGATTTATACACATAGTTGCCCGGGGACCACCATTAGGAGGTAAAGCAAGCAATACATCACGAACTTGATTGTTGCGCTACTGGCTCAAACCAAGTTATGAGCAGTCAGTAGTTTCCCGATTAATCGCATTGCAAATCAAGACCATGGTCTATACTAACAAGCCAGATGTGAAGACGACCTCAGAACCAATATCAAGCAAAACATACATACTCGCACCGCTTTTTCTCGTTATCGAATCTAATTCACAGTAAAGAAAGTTTTCAAGAATTGCAAAAATGCTCCTTATAATAAAATTCGGCGCGACAGACCATTGCTGTCCAAGGCCTAGCTTCTCGCAACCATTCGTGTTGAGCATGTATGTTTTTGCACACAAATGGAAGGGACCTACAATTATAAGGCCGGATCCGAACGGCGAATTGAGAAACTTTCCGTGACAAGTTATTACTCTCGGAACGGTTTTTTACCCATTCGCGAGAATAGGGACACCCCGAAAAATACTTTTGGTGTTACTGGGATTCGAACCACAAACCCACTGCTCAGTAGCCATGCTCATTTCCACTGAGTCACGGCGCCCACAAAACTAAAAAACGACGTCTTCTACACGTGAACGCTATTGGAAATAAGCCTTTTTAAGCTTATACATTAGAAGTGTTTTAGAAGTTCCAACTATTTTAGCAACGGATTCCCTCTGCCAAGATTTCACCCTTCGCCACTGTTACCTACGTAGCACATAACTAACACATTGCATTACTAACCTCCTGATTCAACCCAGATATTATCAAGTGTAAATTTTGTTCAAATCTACAGCACCTACGTCAACAACCTGCAGGAGCGAGTGTCCGAGCGCCGGGGCTTTCATTAGTATAGCATCCCAGTCACCCAAATGGGTGTGGCTGGCTTTTGTTGACTCTCTCGTATTGAAGAGACGCAAATTCACACAAGTGAACTACGCTATCTTCTATACTTTGTTGAAAAACATGGTGTAGCATCTGCGATATGCGAGTATGCCAACAACAACAACAACAACAAAAATCCCTCTCGATATTGACGATAATGACAAGGATGCAAAGCATTAGAACGTGTGACGAGAGTGCAGTGTAGAGGAATGAAGTGCCATGGCAGCGGCAATGATGCAAGAACTTAAAGCTTAAGTACTAGTTTAAGAATAATGAGGTCATTTATGGCAAGTACCTTGGTAATAGATCAAAATTACTTGATTTGCCGCAAGCAAAGGCTAGGCCACGGCTGTGGCATTCTCATGACGCTGTTCGTTCGTTCATTCACAAGAAGATTATTTTTTTTAAAAAAAGAGCGATTTTTCTTCGTAAATAGCCGCGAGAAAAATTATAAATATCTTTTGCAGAGCAAAGAAGAACAAGATTTTTTTTTATATAAATGGCAACCAGAGATTATGCCGCCTTGTCGTTCAGTCGTTCTTTTGTTCACTTCGCATTGTGCAAAAGTGCAAAAGGACTCACAATACAGATGATGACAAATTGTTCGTTCGGCTTTGTTGTAAAGAAAATGTCAAGGAGCGAATAAAATGAATTGATCTCTGGCATTTATATGTACGACTATGCATGTATATTTTGCAAGAAGAATAGCAAAGAACATGTTACTTACATATTTTGATTTAGAGATTTATTTCTTAATCTTTTTTTAAAAGTGAAAAGTGGTGACTTATTTTCCCCATCAATAGCCAGCTTAAAATTCTGTACCCAAGGAGTAGATTACTTTCATGACGTAACTTCATTCTTCATAGAAATGTAAGAACAAGCGAGTGGGAAGGCTTGGAGTAAAAATAAACGGACGAGGATGGTGTTACTTGAGTCATAAGTTATGACTTAACTCACTCAGCTCACTTAATTTCTAAAGGAACTGTGTTGAATGAGGAAGGCCAAAGTGGGTTAGGTTAGGTTAGGTTCGGTGGCTGCATTCGCACACTTAGACTGGTGACGGTCCACTGTGGAACCTTTCCACCTTCAAAGTTTTTTTTTTATAATTCGCGCACGCTTAAAGGGGTTCGCACCCTTATAATGCTCGGCTATACGCCTGGCCTGGCGGTCAGCCATCAGCAGAGTAGGGCGAATAACACAGAATGCTTCAGAAATGCATGTGGCCGCAACTATCTCTGACTGGTGGAAGTGCGATCAAAACTTCACGTGGTGGCCGCTGGTAATTTTCCTCCAGTACAGGAAAAGCGAAATGATCGGGCTAGTCCCTTAAAAGTAAGGTTGGCGCGAGGCCAATAATATCGCACGTAAATTTTTTTTATTACGGAACACCAAATCAGCCCCAGATGACGAAAAAGAAGAATTATGCCATAAAGAAGAGATCGGAACGACTGGTTCGATGAGGAATGTAAGATAGCGACTGAACGTAAGAATGTTGCGGATCTCCAAATTTTTTACAAAAAGTGTTGTCCATCGCAGATACACATGTGTATAAAATTTAAAAAAAATCGGGTCAATTTTTATTAATTTTATAAGGGCACCCCAAATTTTAATAGAAAGTGTTGTCTCCGGAAATACACATGTGTGCAAAATTTCAATAAAATCGCACTTTGGGAAGTGTGTTAAAAATTGATCGCAAGATTCCACGACAAACCGATTGACAACCGGACGTGCCACCGCCAAAGGCCAAGTGAAGTTAATACAGAGAATTTAAAAATGAGGAAGAGTGTCGGGGACAAAACAGAGCTCTGGTGAACGCCAGCTTTTAAGTAATGGACTTTAGACTTGTAACCGTCCAAAACAACTTGAATTGAACGGTTGAGTGCTTCGAATGCAGTGAAGCAGTTTATCATCGACTTTATAAGCACACATTTTGGACACAAGAGCTTGATGCCAAACTCTGTGAAAAGCCATAGAAATATCAAGTGCAGCAGCTTTCCTTTCTCCAAATTGATGCAACGACCGGTTCTACTGTTCGGTGAAATATACCATCAAATCACAAGTAGATGGCATGACATGGTTGGGGTGCTGGGCTTTACCACGGGATATTATTACCGCGGGTACTTAGAGTATGCTCTTTATGGGAAATGTCTTCGTATTTTGCGACCCGAAGTGGGATACTGATACTTAGAAGAACCTTATGGGCGACTCTTCATATTTAGTAGCTCATTTCGTACACAATGGGATAAAGGGAAGGGCCTTGAATAGTTTCTATCCCAGGCAGCCTAGGATATGGTGCAACCCTAGTGTCAAATTATGAGGTTCGAGGTTCTGGACGATGTGTTGCCAGAGTTGGCTTTTCCTTAGCCCAGGCACTCATACTGAACAAACTAAGTCCCTTGATGGCAGACCTCACTATGGTTGCGTTGGTACCGCGGGAGTTGTCCGTGCCCACAGACCAGGTTGATTGACCGGTCTGAGGACACCTGTGGTTGAATACCCAGTTTGTTCTGGGGATGCAACGCGGGGCGGACCGCTAAATGGGAATAGATCAAAAGAGCATACTTCATGGCGAAAGCTGGGAAAGCTGGGTTCGTCCCACTCTATGAATGATGATAGGTACTACACAATGGTCAGACGAGCCTAGAGGCGTTAATACATTGACAGATTACTTATCAGAACGAGAGGTAAGGAACAAGTCAAGGGTGTTTGCGGAATGATTTGCAATGTCAGATATTCGTGTAGGCTCATTTAAAAGCTGAGTAAGGTGATTAAACTCAGCGATTAGATCAACACACCTTCCTTCGGCTGTTGTCTGGCCAGAATAGCAAAGCCACCCAGAATTGTGTACATTGAAATCGCCCGCAATACCGATTTCATTTTTACGATGTTTTGTGCCAATTCTTAAGATTGAATCAGACAGTGCATCAAACTCGCTCTGAGTTGAAACACTGTCTAAGTGGGGGCTCTGGTTAAGGAAACAGTAGTGGATGTTGCGCTCTTGTACCTTTACTTTCAGCCAAATGAAACGTGTCCGAAATAAAATTTATTTCATTGGTGAAAATATTAATTTTATGATTGACAGATCTGAGGGCTGAATTTCCTTTAAAAACAAAACTTTTGCTGGCTAACGCAACTTCAGATAGGGAAGATTCAAAAATAGCGCCAAAGACAGATAAAACAAAATGTGTTTCTGTTGTGTGTTGACAGGGTAGGAAATTGACTTTTCCTATTTATTATTAACCGTTAGCAAGCTGCAAAAACATTTGGAATCAAGTTAAATTCAACAAGGAATCGAATTAATCCAACAAAGCGCATTACACCGAAATTTTGTCCACTTTAGAAAATCCACAATAAAATCTACCAACACTCACACTGACCATGATGAATAAATACTCGTAATTGATTGAATATAGAAATGAAAACCTTTTCTTCCAACATACCTGCGGGCTATCGAGCCGATCAAGGGATTGCCTCCGCGACGGATAATCATCCAATGTGAGAATCTGATGTTGTGCTGCCGGGCAATTTTTATTCGAATGCTGTTGATGCTGATGCTGATGCTGATGCAAATGTTGCTGGGATGATGATATTAATGGCGGTGGTGGCGGTGTTATCGAACCGCATGGACTCCCAGGACATGGACTGTGACAGGGACTGCTGCAACGTGAGCGACACGTCGGACTATAGCAAACCGTTGACTGGGGTGCGGACGGCGGTGTACACGTAGCCGCGGATGATGTTATTATTGTTGTTGCTGCTGGTGCTGCTACTGCTGCTGTTGGAACCGCTGGCTGTGGCTGTTCCTCATCCTGCGTCACTATATTCACCGGCAATGGAGTGCATTGTGTATTGCGGCGTGGTGATCTTCCACGATCGACTGTTGTTGCACTCCAGTAACCCCAAGCCATGACGATACTTTGGATGCTGATTGTTATTTGGTTGATTAGCTTGGAATAGGATTACGTTTGCTCTTTCGATAGATCAGGAGCGCTGCTACTGGACGATATCGGGTATCGATTCGGAGATGTTTGTTTGTTTGTTGTATGCAATGGAGTTCGAGTTAAGGATTCGTGTAAACACTAAGTGATATCGATTTTTTCGATGTGGGTTTAGTTGTTTTTTTTTTTTTTCTCCGTTATCCGTTTTCTAATTATTATCAATGATATTTCATTTATTATTTTCACACTGATGCCAGGCGGTTGGTATATCGGTCACTTTTATTAAATTAAAATTGGTACAAACATTCTGTGAAAAACAGTTCAGTAGTCACAATTTCGGTTATGAGTTATGACTCGAGAAAAAAAAGCGGAGCGCGCCCAAACATGTGCACGTAAGGGAAGTGAAACTTCTTTTAACAGCTTTAGTGCTTAATTGATATTTAATAATGGCCGTGTTATGTCGGAATATTCGGAGATATAATTTTTCTGTCAAAATTCAGATATTTCATTCTCGAAAAAAAATTTATTTCTCTGAGAAATTTATTTCTCACAGCCGATAATTTTTTGGTCCGACAGATCTGATCAGAGATAAAATTATCGGATGTCTTGGATTTCTCTGTTCTCTCCGATTTCTCCGACATAAAAAAACAACACTTGAATGTTTTTTTTTCGGTGACAAAAATAGAAGGAAAGAGTATCATTACCGTCACAGTCTATTTTAGATTGAGATTTAAGTATGACGATTTAAAATAACATATTCAAAAGTAACGCTTTGAAAGTAACGAGTCATCAGTAACGATTAGATAGTAATGAATCAAAAATTACGACTTGCAAGTGAAGTTATAACAGTGACGATTCGAAACTGAAGATTTAAAAGTGACGATTCAAAAGAAACGATTTAAAAGCAACGATGCAAAAATAATCAATCAAAAATTACGATTCGAAAGTGAAGATTCTAAAGTTACGATTCAAAAGTGACGATTGCATAGTGACGATTCAAAAGTAACAATTTCAAAGTAATGAATCGAAAATGACGATTCGTAAGTGAAGATTCGAAAGTAAGAATTTAAAATTGACGATTCAAAACTAACGATTTGTTAGTAAAGATTTAAAAGTGACGATTTAAAAGCAACTATTCGAAGGTTATGAATCAAAAATGATGATTTGCGAGTAAAGATCTAAAAGTGACGATTCCAAGTATAGAGGATTCAAAAGTAACAATTCGACAATGAGGATTTGAAAGTTACGATTCAAAAAGCAACGATGCAAAAGTAATTAAAAAAATTACAATTCGAAACTAATGAATCAAAAATTACGATTCAATAGTAACGTTTGGCAGGTGAAGATCTAAAAATGACTATTCAAAAGTGACGGTGACGATACAAAAGTAATGAATCGAAAATGACAATTCGCAAGTGAAGACCCTAAAGTGACAATTCGATAGTTAGGATTTAAAAGTGACGATTCAAAAGTAACTATTCGGTAGTAATGAATAAAAAAATTTGATTCGCACGTGAAGATCTTAAAATGACGAATCGAATATTAGGATTTAAAAGTGACGATCCAAAATGGAAATGTAAAAGTGACGATTCGAAAGTGGGAAGGTTGAAGTGACGATTTAGAACTAACTATTCGAAGGTAATAAATCAAAAATGATGATTTGCGAGTGAAGATCTAAAAGTGACGATTCAAAGTATCGAGGATTTCAAAGTGACGATTCAAAAGTAACAATTTGACAATGATGATTGGATTCAAAAGCAACGATGCAAAAGTAATTAAAAAAATTACGAATAGTAATGAATCAAAAATTACGTTTCGAAAGTCAATATTGAAAAGTTACGATTCAATCCCGACTGGAAGTCATATGTTCAAGTTGGGACTTATACTGGATCCAATATGTAAGTCTTGCCTGTAGGAAAAAGAAACAACTACACATTTCCTTTGTAGCTATCCTGCTTTCTCCAGGCTACGGATGAAAGTTTTTTAAAAGGATATAATAACGATCGCGAAGAACTACAGGCGTTGAAACTAGATCCAGTCCTTTGCTATCTTAAGTTACGAAGAGATTTGAATAGTGAACTCACTGGGAACGAGTACAATGGACCTGAGTGCTCTGGTGTGGGTTTTCTCAGATTATCACACCAACCCCCTACAACTATAATTAAATACGATTCAATAGTAACGTTTGGCAAGTGAAGATCTAAATATGACGATTCAAAAGTGAGGGTGACTATTCAAAAGTAACGATAGAAAAGTAATGAATCGAAAATGACAATTCGCAACAAGTGAAGATCTTAAAGTTCGATAGTTAGGATGTAAAAGTGACGATTCCAAAGTGAGGATTTAAAAGTGGCGATTCAAAAGTAACTTTTCGGTAGTAATAAATAAAAAAAATTGATTCGCAAGTGAAGATCCTAAAATGACGATTTATTCGAATGTAAGGATTTAAAAGTGACAATCCAAAATGGAGATGTAAAAGTGATGATTCAAAAGTAACGATTCGAAAAAGGCAAAGTTAAAATGACGATTTAGAAGTGATTAAACAAATCAAAAATTGCGATTAGAAAATGAGGATTTAAATGTGACGATACAAAAATAACGATTCCAAATTTATGAATCAAAAATAGGGATTGGCAAGTGAAGATCTGAAAGTTAAGATTTAAGTGACGATTCAAAACAAACGATGTCATGAATCAAAAATTACAATTCGAAAGTGGGGATGTAAAAGTAACGAATCCAAGGTAGTGAATCAAATATTACGATTCGAAATTGGGATTTAAAGGTGACGTTTAAAAAGTGACGATACAAAAGTAACGATTCCAAAGTACTGAATGGAAAATGACGACTCGCAAGTGATTTAACGACGACTTAAATGACTTAAAGTGACGATTCCAAAATAAGGATTTAAAAGTGACGATGCGAACGTAATGATTTGGTAGTAATGAATAAAAAATTACGATTCTCAAGTGAAATGTTAAAGTGAGGATTCAAAAGTTAGGATTTAAAAATGACTATTCAAAAGACACGATTCAAAACTGACGAATCAAAAATAACGATGCCATGAATCAAAAATTACAATTCGAAAGTGGAGATGTAAAAGTAACGATTCCAAGGTAGTGAATCAATTATATTTCGATTCGAAAGTATAACGATTCCAAAGTATTGAATAGAAAATGACGTCTCGCAAGTGATTTAACGACGACTTAAGCTTTTAAAGTGACGATTCGAAAGTTAGGATTTAAAAATGACTATTCAAAAGCGACGAATCAAAAATAACGATGCGAATGTCATGAATCAAAAGTTACAATTCGAAAGTTAGGATGTTAAAGTGACGATTCACACCTAACGATTCGAAGCTAATAAATCAAAAATAACGATTTGTAAATGAGGATTTAAAAGTGTTTGAAGCAACAATGCAAATAAATAAAAAATACCAATTTAAAAGTATCGATTGGAAAGTGAAGATTTAGAAGTTCAAATTAAAAGTAATAATTCAAAAATGTCGATCTAAGAGTGACAGTTAAAAAAAAGTGACGATTCAAAGAGTGACGAATAAAAAAGGGGCATCCAAAAGTAACGATCTAAAAGTAAGGATACAACTGTGACATGGAGACGATTCAGCCATTGCTTTTTTATTATTATTCAGTTATTACTCCGAAACATAACGCGTCCTGAAAGTTTACTCTCAACGCATCTAAAGAAGTTTCACTTCAATAACAAACGAATGTTTTAGCTAAAAAGAACCACCGAACCGACCGACTGACGAATGAGCAAGAATAACACACAACAAATTCAAAATTATTATTTTTATATTGTAACTGGACACTTTAGGTAATTTTATTATTTTTGTTTTATTTTTTTTATTTAGTTTTTTTTTTAATTCCACTGCTTCACTTTTTAAAGTTAAATAAATTTGCATTGGCGTTCCTTGATTCGTTCCCTTAGTTCGTCTGTAGTTACTGTGTAGATATGTCAATGCTCACTATAACTAGAACTAGTACTGTCGTCGTCTGGTTGCTCTTGGGATTAATAGTAGAACAATAGATTGTTTTTTTTGCTTAAAACAAATGTGCCTTGCAACCATCAACTATAAAGCGAAATGGAAATTTCCTGCCTGCTTCACGTCCTGACTGACTGACTGACTGAGTGACTGAATGAAAAAGGCTTTCTTGCTTGGGTTTTCTTTCGTCATCGCGCTTTGTGGGTCGCTTTGACCCTGCGCTCAAATGTTGAACTACAAAATGTGCTGCCATACAATAAACAGCAATGAGGCAGGTAGGCAGGAAGGCAGAAAAAGGACACTGGACTGGAATAAACTACGGCTAGAAAGCTGTTGTTTGTGGTGATGTGTGATGTGATACGGTTATTTAAATTTTAAAAGGTTAGTTAGCTACTCAGCTTGGGTGGATGGCAGGCAGTTCGTTCTCTAGGCCAGCTCGTTAGCTCACTTGGCGCAGCATTGCATGCATAACACCATATACAGTATACCACTTATTTATGCATTGATATTAATTAATATTCCAATGCTGTTGTTGCATTTATTCTTGTTCGTCCAGAAAGTGGAGTAAAGTGTGGTATAGTGAAGCAGTAACCGAACAACGACACCAACGATTTATCGATTTCAATGCGCAATGCAAAAGCAATCAAGTAATTTGCGTGTGTAATATCTCTCAGATCTATTTAGCAGATCAGCATTTCCTTTACTCCAGCCGACTATATACAGCTTCCATTACTTGGCTTCACTTCACCTTATTCAGATTTCAACACAGTATTTTTTTTATGATTTTTTTAAGATTGTATCTGTTATCTAAGTAATTTTGATTGATAAACTTGTTTTGTTGTTGAAATGACATACGTTATTAGTTTGTCATGTTAGTTAGTAACTTTACTTTTGATTTGATTCACTAACAGTGACGCGGCCGCGACGCGACAAAGTCGAGAGAGAAAAACCACACCTATATTAATTGTGTAATGTTCGAAGAGGACACCACCACGATGCAAAACCCGAAAAAATATAAAACTCGGATATCTGCAAAAATGAACAAAACAATATGCACAACGCAACTGCGACAGTTTCTGGTGGCAGCAGTGAAACAGTGGTTGTTGGTCTTGATAGCCAGAAGCCAGCCGACAAGAACCAAACACATACTTGTGCAGACAGAGAGATAACGTCTAAGGACATTCAGAGAGATTCAGAGAAATAGAAGAGAACAACCAGAATGATAACACTACGAGGAACAACTGTGTGGGGCAAAAGAGAGCGTTTGTTATTGTGACATGGCGTCGTTCTCTACGGTCGTCTAAACTGTTATACAGAAAGTGTTCTATTATGAAAGTTTTAAATCTAAATCAAGTCAATCAATCAAGTTTGTGTAAACAATGTAATAATAAGAACAGTTCAGCTTAAAGTGTGTATAGGGTAGTATCAATAAAATGACATTTAACTCTAAAACCGGCTTTAACATTTCCAGGCAGTTAAATTTTCAGCTAACACTCAAGTGTGAGGTGACACACTCGTTCGTATTTATACATACACAAGTTGTCAATTGTTTAAAAACGGAAATATTTCTCAATTTTTATTTAAAAGTTTGAGAATAAAAAAAAAAATTTTTCATGTTCATTCTCTAATAACCAAAAGTATACTGAATTCCACAATACTGAAATATAAAAACACATACGAAGCACTGAAACCCAACAACAAAACAACCCCAATCGTAAAGCTGCTTACAGCGCACAACGCACACACAGAACACAGTCAATATAGTATGATGTGATTTGATGTCGCTATATGAGAAAAAAATTTGTATAGAAAGTATTGTCACCGAAAATATACATGTTTGCAAAATTTCAATAAAATCGGGCTTTGGGAAATGGGTTAAAAATTGATCACAAGATTTGACCAGCCAGCTAGCCAGTCCGCCAGCCACGGGCATGCGAAGTTAATATAGAGAATTTAAAAACCGTAGATTGAGAATTTTTTTCAGTTTTATCAGGGGTAGAAACCCCTATGAATGAAAAAATTACGCTATCGCAAGCCGAGCGCTAACCAATTGTTTTAACACAGGTCCCATCAAATTTTGACTGGTAGAAGCCGAGATATACGACACGACAAACAAACGTACAAATGTACACACGTTCGCTGAAAAATGTTAATGTCCTCTGAATAAAAGCTTCGCCCTTAGGGCACGCAATTATATATATATTTTTTTTTTTAATTTTTTTCACTCCTGAAATTTTATGGCCGGAATTTACGCCTTTTATTTTTAAAAATTTTAAAATAATCTTAACTGCCCTGTTCTAGCCGGGCTGTACGCCTTTAATATTATATTTGATTTGGTTTTTTTGGGGGTTATCCTACCGCTGCCACCAATTTGTTGGGTCGTAGCTCCGTGCTTTCCGCGATACACGAGTTCCTACAAAAAACTTTCCAATACTATAGACTCACGAGCTAATGTATTGTGCTATGCGAGTTACTACACACACCCGTGTATGTATATTTAGTTGGTATTCAGTCTAAAGACTAATTTATCGTAGAAGCCGAATAGTATGCAACGTAAAATTTAGGTCTTTCATTCATAAGCGATAGGTTCAGTCAAAATCGATTACTGAAATAGACTGGGAAAAAAACAACCCATAACAAAATCGGGTTTTAGCAAGTCGGTTAACAATAGATCACAAGATTTGGCCAGCTAGCCACGGGCACGCGAAGTTAATATAGAGAATTTAAAAAGTTTGAGAATTTCTGAAAGGAAAGTTCAAGAATCACTTAGTTTGAAAACCGCTGAAAGAAAAGTTTTGAATATCATTGACTGCAGCACAATTGTAGCAGCCGATAACAGCATGGAACTAAAAATACCCGCACGGTTGCTTTAAGCTAACAAAGCTTGCTACAGAGGTAGCCTATTTTATTCCGGGATCGGGCATTCCTAATGCTGTAATCTGGTAACTTACATCTTTACCATTAAGTTTGACATTATAGACGAAATTTGGTATTGATCGGGCCCCATGATCTGGGGGCTCCCATACAGTTTATTTTTTAAAATAAAACCATATAGCGGCATCAGATCACGCCATACTACAACGACTGTGTGCGTAGTGTGCAGCGCTGCTTTAGTTTTGGGGTTGTCTATATTTTTAACCACAGAGCACGCATTTATAGTGGAATTATATTTAATATTACATGAACATTTGGCCGTCAAAGAGATTTGTTCGCATTGGATCCCACATAATTTGACAATCGCTCAAAAAACGACTCAAATGCTCAATAAATATGATAGCGGTGCTACAAAACATGTCTACATTGTTACATGTAATGAATCTTGGATCAATGCGTATAAGCCCGAACCCAAACTCCAGTCGACGGTATGGGTGTTCCAATATGAGCCAAATCAAACAAAAGTTGTTCGCTCACGAAGCACTTCCAAGCAAATGGTGGTCTGTTTTTTTCGGAAAAACTGGACATGTCGCAACCGTACCATTAGTAAAACGAAGAACGGTCAGCTCTTAATGGTACACAACCATTTGTTTGCCAGAAGTCTTCGGCGAAATAAGGAGAACCAACGGCCGACGACGGATCATTCTACACCAAGAAAATGCGTGCCATAACATATCAGCACAAAGAACTGAATAGTTAAACGGTCAAAACATTGAATTTAAATAATAAAGCAATTTTCGATTTTGTTTTTGTTCTCTTATCCCGAAATATAAAAGGCAACCCTTGTATATATAGTTTGTGAAGACTCTTGCAACTCTTGCACCGTATTTGAGGAAGGACTATTCCGGTGAGTTAATAATGACGATATCTAACAGCGTTATCAACATCATGATGAGAATTTAGCTCGTTACGAACAGGAGGGCAGGACATATAGCTCACATAAGCGAAGAGAGTCCGTCTCGGAAAGTTATTTGCAGTAGAAGATGTGGGCCTGTACACTAGGCCCGCAGAAGATAATAAACTGGATGACATCAGCTTGAAATCGGAACCGATAGAGACATTTTTCCACTATGCCAGGAAGATCAGCACATAATGCTCGCATGCGTCCTATATTATGTGCATTTTTAAATCTTGGACTAGGCCATAGAAGTTAGGTGAAAAGGACATCAACTCGGAAAGTTTATGGGAAACGAAAGTGAGGCAAATCAAGATGGACAGCGAAGGACAGGACGCCCAGACGATGCTTATCTGGGTGCCGATTCCCGATCTGTGAAGCTGTGAAGTGATACATAAAATATCATTCCCGATCTCATTATGAAAATTTAATTTGGCAGCATGTTCTAAAAAAGTACTAAATGATATTTGCTGTAATTTTCGGATTGCAAGCTTCACATTCATTAATTGGCGCTTGTGAAAAAAGTTATCATATCAAAAAATTTTGACTTTTATTTTCATTTTATCACGGAACCAGAATCGCATTAAACGCCACGTACACCGCAGGGGTGGAAAATAGACCCCCTCCCATACGATTTTGTTCACGAAATTAATCAAGGAATCATCCCTTTAAGTATTTTTCACCTTAACGCATACACCCTGGATACATATAAAATAAACCTTTAGAAAACGAGGCATAACAGTAACAAAAGAGTACAACAGAGCAATAACAGTGTAACATAAGTGAATAACAGTGTTACATTTGAAAATTGTAGCCCCCTCCGTAAAAAAGTTTCACTTCAAAAATTGTACCCGATCCGCGTGGTATCACAATGGACCATTATTGGTCGTGTGTCGGTTTCACTGACAGCCACCTTAACCTAACCTAACCTACTCTCAACTTTTAAAGACGACCTGAAGCTAAAATCATACAAAACAAAGATTGTACTAAGGTTCTAAATAATTTATGAGTACTTATCTGAAAAACCAACTAACCAACAAGAAAGCGGAAAAAAACACAAAACCAAATTTCTTTGAATTTCATCATTCTGTTGGTGATATGTGGTAAAGGGAACAGAAAACGCTAATCGACAGCTGCATTAACTCTGTGGTTAGAACTCAAAACGGCTGCAGTGGTCCAACAGTCTAGATATACTCTTTCAACATTTTGTTGACGGAAATTTTGTAAAAAAAAATAGTAGGGACACTCACACTCGCACAACAGTACATCAAAGTTGTGAGTTGGAAAAACTAATTTTTTGCCAAGAAAATGATTCATTACATTCCGAAATATGGGCAGCACAAGACACGGCCAGTGGTACAACATGTTCTCGTTACTTGTATGCAGGATGATGATGATGATGATGATGATGACTCCAAGGGGATAAATCAACGCCGAATGGAAGAGCAGGAGCAGAAGAACACAACTAGAGAATACCAAATGGGTTGTGGGTTGTTTTTGTCTGCGGCAGAGCAAATGTGAATGGGATTGTAAAAATACACTGCGGCTCACTAGATAATATGCAGGCAATTTTGAGAAGTGACCTTTCTCCCGTCATATGGCAGTGAACGAAAAAAAAGATGGTAAACGAAACATGAATAAGAAAATTCGGCGCGACAGACCATTGCGGTCCACGGTCTAGCTTCTCGCAACCATTCGTGTTGAGCATGTATATTTTGGCACACAAATTGAAGGGACCTTAAGGCCGGATCCGAACGGCGAAATGAGAAGCTTACCGTGACAAGTTATTACTCTCGGAATATTTGTCACCCATTCGCGAGAGGTGGGACACCGTGAAAAAAACTTTTGGTGTTACTGTGATTCGATCCACAAACCCCCTGCTCAGTAGCCATGCTCATTTCCACTGAGCCACGGTGCCCACAAAAAACGAAACATTGGTTCATGATAAATGCAATGGTGAATTTCAAAATTTTAAGAAAACAAGCTAATGGTAGTTTTATGAAACTTTAACTGAATAAGTCAAAATGGCATGCATTCAAATTGGTTCGTTGGATTTGAAGCAGTCAAAGTGCTTGCAATTAAGTTAATTTTATAAAAAAAAAAAGTTTTTGCCTTATTTTTTAAAAAGAATGTGCAAAAAAATTGTTTTACGTTGTCAGCACGGGAAAAATTACAAAGAATTTATTTCCAAGGCCCTTACAGAAAAAGAAAAACGAAAAATTATCAGACAGCTTCGCGTGCGGGGCAGATTTAAAAACATAAGCCTCATAAACGTTCACGCACCTACAGAGGATTTCCCAGATACTAAAAAAAAAGAATTCTTTGAATAAGTCAAACGGGAACTTCATGCCTGTCCTCAGTATGACGTATACATCATTATGGGGGATATGAATGCCAAAATAGGTAGGAAGCCAGTATTCAGGCAGTACATTGGCAGGCATAGTTTACATGAGAACACTAATGACAATGCACAACGAGTTATAGAGAT
Organism: Nephrocerus scutellatus; assembly: GCA_947095585.1. NCBI lineage: Eukaryota > Metazoa > Arthropoda > Insecta > Diptera > Pipunculidae > Nephrocerus > Nephrocerus scutellatus. The sequence goes on along the minus strand of OX352762.1, from coordinate 18,573,738 downwards.
GATGGAGCCACTCGCAACCAGATAGACCACTTGTTGTATAGACCGCCGCCACAACCCGAACCTGATGACGGTACGAACATACATACCAACGTCGACTCGGACCACTATCGTGTTGGTGTAGTGCTCCCAGCGCAGGATTGCATCATCAAGAAAGACTGCATCCGCCAATCAGATTCGAGTCAACACGGCTGCCCTTCGCAACGAAGAGACCAGAAACAGCTACGGTCAAGCGATGGGACTCGCCCTAAATGCCCTTGGGCAGTAATTGTAGAGATCGGAACGACTGGTTCGATGACGAATGTTAGCTAGCGACTGAACGTAAGAATGTTGCGTACCGAGCAATGCAACAATCTCTTGATGATTGATGATTAATGTAAAGAACTCAGAAGATATAAAAAAAACAGTTTACTGGCGAAAGAAAGCAGCCTGGGAGAAGAATCTCGTCCGTGAACTAGAACAGTACACAGAGCAAGGACACAGAGCAAGAACGCACCAAAGAGTCCGCGGTATGACCCAATGTACACCGCGTTGCACATACTGCAAAGACAAAGATCTTAAAGTCATCTTAGAGCGATGTGAAGAGCACTTTCATGAGTTGCTTAATGGCCAGCTAACTGAGAAATTGGAGGCAAAGTTAGCAGAGCGATAAATCGGCTCAAAAATAATAAGCGGAGCTGAATAAAAAAGGAGGCTTCGCAATACACTAAGCAATTCATGAACTAATAGTGCCAGTATGGGAGAAAGAAGCGATGCAAGAAGAATATCGAAGAGGCATCCTATGCCCCATACATAAGAAAGGAGAAATCACAACCTGTAGCAATTATTGTGGTATACGGGTGTTGAGTACCACGTATAAGATTTTCTCCTCTATCAAGCCCATACAACATCTATAACGGGTTCCGACAAGGGGATGGACTGGCCTGCGTCCTCTTCAACCTGGCGTTGGATAAAGTGATCCGAGACTCTGACGTAACGGCGAGAGGAACAATCCTCTATAAGTCCATTCAGATACTGGCTTACGCAGACGATATTGACATCGTTGGTAGAAACTGAAGAGCTGTACAGGAAGCTTTCATCCATATCGAGCAGGCGGCATAAATTCTGGGCTGCACAAAAATGAGAGCAAAACAATGTGGGTAGAAGATCCAAGATTGATCCCCTCAATTCAAATAGTGGAGCGCGAATTCAGAAATAACAGGAAATAACAACAAATCGCTGTACGAATCAGCTTTTCCGAGATTCCACGATATCTTTGGATAACTTTCATGGATATTTCAAAACGGGAATGCTCTCATACACACCACTCGCATTATTAACCCGTTTGTTGCCATTGAAAATGTTGAACTTTTATCATGGCCACCATATTGGCCAGACTTTAACATTCTAGAAAATGTCTAGGGCTGCGTCACACGAAAAGTGTACGAAAGTAGAAAACAATACGATGACAAGGAAGCGCTGATCGATGTCGTTACACTTGCCTGGAATGAGATTTCTTGGCCTCATCGTACAACTTAATTAAAGATTGACATATAGCGTCTTTTGAGGATATTTTCGGGGTATTTAATGATTCTTTCGGCATAACTGAAGAATTATCTCCGAAAATGATGTGCTTCTAATTTAGTGAGCCGTAGTGTAGATTTTGTTATTTGAAAGAATTCGCCAGCAAGAAGCCTCCCAGCTGACTGGCTGACTGGCTGGCTGGCTGGCTGATTTTTTGCATCATATTTGCTCTGCTAAGTTCAGGTACATGTTAATCATTTTGTTTCTCTGGCTCTTCTTCGTTTGTGGCTGTGCAAAGTAAAATTTAACTGTGTATGTGTACAGCTCTTTATGGGCTCATCCTTGTTAATAATTTAGCTAAATAGGATTCGAACACGGGATGGGACAAAAGAGACTTGTATGTGTGTTTTTTTTGTTGTTGTTACTGTTACTCCTTTCCTTTTGCTTGTTCATACAACTAACTAACACCAATGCAAACTTTGTCATGTTGTACAAAAAAAAAAAAAAAGTTTCACAAAACTTTTAACAACATCCGAATGAAAATTCCGGTATCCTTTGATGAAAAAAATTCAACACTTTCCACATTTTGAATATTTACACGAAATGTACCCGGAATTTTGTTTCTTCCTTTGCTTGTTCTTTAAAACAACAACAAGAATTGTTATCGAATTTTGACTTTCCGTTCGAAATACCACGTAAATAAGCCAGCAAGGATACGACTTAAAGGAAAACTGAACTGAAAATATGTGTATTTCTTGTCTGCTGCTGGCGCTTCTGCTCCATCAGGGATTTCGCGATTCAATTCTATCGGTTGCGGGGTGGTTGTTCGTTTGGTTCGACGCGGATATCAGTCGCTCAGTGTTCGGGGTTGGTCGATTGCTTTGTCGATGGCGACAACAACGACGGCCAATTGGAAAAAACTCTGAATAAAAATTAACTTTTAAATTTTATATGGCGACTCGAAACTAGGCAACTTAGGAAAAAACATTAAATTACACTCGACCGACAATGGAGCTATTTGCAAGTACCGAGAGAGAGAGAGAGAAAGAGCTCCTAGTAGTTGCTGGGGCGAACGATAACTATGAACCTGACGACACAAACGACGACTAAACGGACAAACATTGAATAATTATTCAATGTCATATGCCAATTTGTTTCTTGTTGTCGCTCTCATTTTTTTGAAGTTTGAGAGGTGACTTTGCAGCCACAGTCGTGGTTGGTATTAATTTATATATATATATTATATAATGTGTGTCCTTTGGATTCTCTAGCCTTGATATCATTGGAGAGGAAAAAAGAGCGCTGGTGTTCGTATACACATGATACAAGTATAGGATAAGCCACAAAATTCTCTTTACTTCTTACAATACGTCACACGTTGACAAAAATGTAATGTCAAAAACAAGATTGCACACAAATTGTAAATTTATTTTTGTCAAACAAATTGCATATGTTGGTATTTGCACTGCAATTCATCGAAAAAAAAACAACCCATAAAAATTAAAATGTTTCATGTAAATTCTCTAATAGGAGATAGGTTGTGTTTAAAATTTGAAGAAAATCGGGCTAATTTTTAAAAAAATTCACACGAGTCTCAAAATAACAACAAGAAATTTACAAAAAACTTTGTCCATCGGAGATACACATGTGTATAAAATTTGAAGAAAATCGGGTTTATTTTCCTGAAAAAATTTTATGGGGCCCCACGACCCCGGGTCCACCAAAATTTTTGCAAAAAGTGTTGTCCTTCGGAGATACACACGTACATATATAAAAATCGGGCTAATTATAAAAAAAAGTGTTGGGGCCCCATGACTGGGATAAGCTACAAAAGTCTCTTTACTTCTTACAATACGTCACACGTTGACAAAATGAAATGTCAAAAACAAGATTGCACACAAATTGTAAATTTATTTTTGTCAAACAAATTGCATATGTTGGCATTTGCACTGCAATTCATTGGAGAAAAAAAACAACCCATAAAAATTAAAATGTTTCATGTAAATTCTCTAATAGGAGATAGGTTGTGTTTAAAATTTAAAGAAAATCCAAAATTTTTACAAAAAGTGTTGTCCGTCGGAAATAATTTTTAAAAAATTTATATGGGCACCCCTCGGCTCTGAGAATTTAAAAATGGAGGTGTGGGCACAACACGAATTACTTTTACCGACCGGCCCGGAATATTCAATAAATGTTAATTACATTTTTTTTTAATTTTTTTTGAATTTATTTTCAATTTTTTTTTGTTATTCGTTTCTCCTAAAAGTGGTATACTTTTTGAGAAATTTGCAAAAACTCGAAAAACTGTCTTAGTAAACTGTCACTTCCGGTTGTCAGATTTCCCCTCCCTCACAATTTATGTACAAAGTTTATATATAAAATTTCACCATCATAAGTTCAACCGTCTATGCTGTAGACTGGACACAGATTGTTATACGAATAACAATCCTTGTTTGTTTTATTAAATTTAATGTCAATTACCCTCAAAATCTCTTGAAGAGTGCGCTAATTAACAAACAAAGAAAAATCCCATTATACAACACCACAGCTCTGTCAACGCTACCACTCAGCGACCCCGAAAACTATGGATTCGACGTTAATATCAATATCGACACCGCCCTAAAAAAAACAATCAAGACCCTTCAAATCCCTTGAAACGTGAGCTAATTAAAAAAAACAACCCATAAAAATTCAAATTTTTCATGTAAATTCTCTAATAGGAGATGGGTGTGTGTTAAAATTTGAAGAAAATCAAGCTAATTTTTAAAAAATTTACATGGACACCACACTAGAGTTGCGCGAAACATTTCCAATGGTGGAACGAACACAGAACGTTTCTTTTTTTGAAAGGAACTAGTTCCTGGAAACATGTCCGCAGAACTATATAGTTCCATGGACATTTTTACGTGGAAAGAAAGTTTTGATAGGGAAAGGTTGATGGTTGAGCAGAATCTATGAACATACCATATGCAAGAAAGATTACGGTATATTTCGTTCGTGAATAGACATCATGTTTTCTTTTTTTCTCTTTAACGCAATGTGTAGCAGTAGCTCTAGTACGAGTTAAAATATAACCAACTATTACTTCTGCTACTTCTACAGCAACCCATTGTGCTCGATGTATGGAGTTTGCATGAGTTTTAAATTTCTACTCGTTCTATTGCTACAGTGCCACAAATAGCCATTATAGCGTTAATTTCACCATGTTCATGTGTTGTTTTCGTCCAAAAAACGAAAGACATATATTTATTTTCTTTCGTTTCATTCGTTTACGACGTTGATACGTTCTGTGCACTCGGAACTATATGGATATGCTATGGTTCAGTTTTCGGAAAGATCGTCCGACAGAGGACATAGTTCCAGGAACTATATAGGTCCGGAACGACCCAACTCTACACCACACGGATCTCAGAGCCCTATCACTCCAACAAATTTACAAAAAGTTTTGTCCATCAGTGATACACATGTGTTTAAAATTTGAAGAAAATCGAGCTAATTTTAAAAAAATTTATGTGGGCACCTTTCGGGCCTCAGAGCCCGTTCACTCCAAAAACTTTACAAAAAATGTTTTCCATCGGAGATACACAGGCGTAAAAAATTTGAAGAAAATCGGGTTAATTTTTTTGAAAAATTTATATGGGGCCCCAAGACCCCGGCCACCAAAATTTTTGCAAAAAGTGTTGTCCATCGGAGATACACATATATATAAAATTTAAAAAAAAATCGGGTTAATTTTAAAAAAAAAATGTTTGGTCCCAATGAGCCTGGGGTCCGGGATCTCCAAAATTTTTACAAAAAGTGTTGTCCATCAGAGATACACATGTGTATAAAATTTGAAAAAAATCGGGCTAATTTTTTAAAAAAAAATTTATGGGGTCCCACGAACCCGGGGCCTGGGGTCTCCATAATTTTTACAAAGTGTTGTCCATCAGAGATACACATGTGTATAAAATGTGAAGAAAATCAAATAAAATTTTGTAAAATATTTGTATGGGAGCCCCCCCGACCCCGTTGCCCGACGATCCTCAAATTTTAATAGAAAGTGTTGTATGGAAATACACACGTGTGCAAAATTTCAATTAAATCGGGCTTTGGGAAGTGGGTTAAAAATTGATCGCAAGATTGCACGACAGACGACCGACGACCGACCCACGGGCAAGTGAAATTAATATAGAGAATTTAAAAAAAAAACACCAAACCTGTCAACCCACCTCTTACCAGCACTATTTATCTCAGCGACCCCGAAAACTATGGACTCGACACTAATATCAATATCGATCCCCACCCCTCACGAAATAAACCCAAGACCCATTCAATACCCACCAAGTCCCACCAAATCTCTTGACTCCTACGGTAATAAAAAAAAATCACCATACAACATCACACTAATATAAGCTTTGTATTGTCTGACGCAGAGCAAATGCTGTGAAATCTTCTCATATTTTTGACATTAAATCTTGATGCTACAGCTAACACACAATTTACGTTTTTCTCTGTCAAAACTCACTATTGATTTGACGAACAGACCCCTTCAATACCCACCAAGTCCCACCAAATCTTTTGAAACGTGCGGTAATAAAAAAAAATCACCATACAACATCACACTAATATAAGCTTTGTATTGTCTGACGCAGAGCAAATGCTGTGAAATCTTCACATATTTTTGACATTAAATCTTGATGCTACAGCTAACACACAATTTACGTTTTTCTCTGTCAAAACTCACTTTTGATTTGACGTACAGACCCCTTCAATACCCACCAAGTTCCACCAAATCTTTTGAAACGTGCGGTAATAAAAAAAAATTACCAAATATAAGCTTTGTATTGTCTGACGCAGAGCAAATGCTGTGAAATCTTCACATATTTTTGACATTAAATCTTGATGCTACAGCTAACACACCATTTACGTTTTTCTCTGTCAAAACTCACTTTTGATTTGACGTACAGACCCCTTCAATACCCACCAAGTTCCACCAAATCTTTTGAAACGTGCGGTAATAAAAAAAAATTACCAAATATAAGCTTTGTATTGTCTGACGCAGAGCAAATGCTGTGAAATCTTCACATATTTTTGACATTAAATCTTGATGCTACAGCTAACACACCATTTACGTTTTTCTCTGTCAAAACCCACTTTTGATTTGACGTACAGACCCCTTCAATACCCACCAAGTCCCACCAAATCTTTTGAAACGTGCGGTAATAAAAAAAATTACCAAATATAAGCTTTGTATTGTCTGACGCAGAGCAAATGCTGTGAAATCTTCACATATTTTTGACATTAAATCTTGATGCTACAGCTAACACACCATTTACGTTTTTCTCTGTCAAAACTCACTTTTGATTTGACGTACAGACCCCTTCAATACCCACCAAGTTCCACCAAATCTTTTGAAACGTGCGGTAATAAAAAAAAATCGCCATACAACATCACACTAATATAAGCTTTGTATTGTCTGACGCAGAGCAAATGCTGTGAAATCTTCACATATTTTTGACATTAAACTGATTCACGAAATGTCAGAAATCACTTTTGATTTGGCGTACAGAATAAACAGCAGCTAAAAAGGTACACTGTAACTTTCGTTCCAGGAGTAATTTCAAAAGATAGGGGACATTTTCGTTAATAGTTGCATAGAAAAATCACACCATTCACGCTAGCTGCAAAAACGCACAGCCGCTGCGAAATCTGCTCACACCATTCAGACTTATTATTTAATTTAAAGTCAATTGCCTTGCAACGAATAAATTTCTCAATTTTTTTTAAAAGTGTTGCTCCTATTGCGGTTTATGTCTCTGTTAAAACTTGTGAACCACTGAATTGGCATGATGATGATATTTTATCACAGTTTTACAAATACTTTGTGACTATTACTTTATAGAAAATTCCTTGAAAAAAAAAAACGGAAGTTGGCCACCCCGCAAATAATAGTGTGCAGTCAGCGCAGTCTCTCAATTTTCGACTGCATTTCAATTGCAACCTTTAACATCAGTAAATGTCTCTCGCTCTTTTGTTTACTCCATAACTGCTTCTCGCGAATGAACTTAATACGCAAGAGATTTTTCCACCCCAATAAGAAAAAAACATAAAACGGTCTGTTCAGACTTCAGAGTCTCCAACTAGTTTACTTTAGGATATCTGTATAACAGTTTTATGAAGAGCCTTCAGTTGCCGCATTCCACCAGCATTCACTCGCAACCGGCTGCCTGACAAAAGATTTTTAAGCATACGCACTGTAGTTAAATATGATGCAGTGCGAAAAGTGGAGTAGGGTGTTTCCTTTGGATACTTAAATAATAGCTTAATCGTACTTGAGGAACATCATCAAGGCAGCTTGTTAAAATATTCGATAAGATATTGTAACGAATTTTAGGCTTTCTAATTCGTAAAGGATTTTGCGAATAAAACACAACACAAGCTTATTAATTTACAAATAACAACTTTATTAAACAAACAGTAAAAATAACACAAGTTCGCAATTTATATTGGAGATGTACACAATGTACACAAAAACACTTATTACAACAACACTTGTATTTCACTATAATTTTCTTAGGTGGTTAGCTTTATCTTTTTGCAAGAACTTTTACAACTTGACTGCTAGAATTCTAAACAATAAATTAATCCTCTGCAGCGAACGCCACCTTTTATACTCATTGAAAAGTTTCCAGAAACGTCCAATCTTATAGACAGAAATATCCATAAAAGACCGGAAAATTGTAGCGTTATTCCTTTATTTACAACTAACGATACTCATATGTTATGAGCCATCTTCCAAAAATAGACTTCATGTTCTTTTACAAACACCGGGCAAACCGCACAAACCGGTTTGACTACATTTTTGACCAGTCCATAATAATTTAAACTTACAAGCGGTTACATTTAAAATAATTTAATAAATCTTACAGCCTAAAAGTATGCTATTCAAAAGTGCTCAATTCTAATTCAGTGCCTATTTTAGTATGCAGTATGTACATTACGATTTATCTTGGGATTTGAATTCCATTATCAGCGCTACTAAATTCTAGCTACTTTTCGTAACAATATGATGGTGTTGAATCGACTGAATAGAGCCGTTCGAAAAAAGAGACGAACGTCTGATACAAAGCCTAAATTGCTGTCTTAAAGACGAATTTAAATACTTCAAATTGTTGTCGATGGTGCAGTGGAGAACAGCTGGTTCGATTCCTGGCGCATCCAAAAAACGGTTGAATTTCACCATCACCACACTGATCAACTAGGTTACAAGTACATATGATACGATACTAGACATGTGTTATACAGTTGCCGTATACTTCCGTTTTCACATATGCGGTTGAGTTGATGTATGAAGTTATGAAGTTGTAGAGCACAATATTCTAGTTTGTGAGTGCTAGAATTTAAATTAAGCTCCACCTACCACAACACTTGCTTTTCGTCTTATATTCTAAAATTTCCAAGCCCACCACACTATGCCTAGACGTTATAAGGGTGTAAATCCATTGAAGCCCGTGCTTAAATAATAATTTGTAAGATATTTATATGGGAGGTCTCGAATCTCGGGGAGCAATCACTTTTTATAGAAAGTGAATAAAACCGGGCTAATTTTGAATTTTTGGTCCTGGGACCAAGAGGCTAAACGGTTTGCATTGGAAATATTTCTAAAAACGCAGATTTGTAGTACAGTCAATTGCTGAATTCTATTGAAATACGCATCTCCCCAACGGATTATTTCATATTGCCATTTAGAGTGAAAAAAACCCTTAATCTTTAAGGTAAATATGAATCCTCTATATAATATCCTCTAGTATACAAATTGGCTAGTCTCTGACGCACAAAGTGGTTCTAAAACTTTGAATTTTAACAGAGACACAAACCAAAAAACCATAATGGGAGCTTATAAAAGAGAAACGAACCATAAAATGAGAGCTTTAACAGAGACACAAATCGTAATTGGAGCAAAACTTTTAAATAAAATTGAAAAATATTTCAATTGTAAGACAATTGACCTTAAATTGATTAATACTGTTTTAGTACACTTGACAGAGCATTGTCGGTAGACTCAGTTGTTTAAGAATAAGCATTGTATTGAATTGTATTAGACTTCAGAAATTACCGAAAACTATTGCATATCTTTAGGCTCAGTAATACTGTATAAGTTATATGTCGTACTAGTACGATATATGTATTTATACTGGTATGTGCTTGTATATAAAAGATCCCCTCCCTCCCTCCCCGGAATGGGAGGTGTACTGTAACCTAAAACCTTCCGCCACCTGCCAATAATGTACATACATTGAAAATTTTATGAAAATCGGTTTGTTAATGTGGCTTATATTAGCATTATACATTTCACACCCCAAGGGAGGGGGATGCACTATAGCGTATAACCATCCTCCACGTGCCAGTAATATACCTTCAAAATTTCATTGAAATCGGTTGGTAAATGTGAGTTTCCTTATATAACAATCGCACAAAATTTCATTTTACTTTTACATAGTAAAAGGAACTATAGTTTCAAAATATACCTATTTAGTGCCCATTATCGTATAAAACCCCTATGCATAGTTTGAACGCGATCGATTCATAAAAACATGCAATTTGTAGAAACAACAAAAAAAAATTCTTATGGAGACCCTTTGACTCAGAAGTCTGACCACTTTCAAAATATGCCTATTATGTGTTCATTATGGTATAAAACCCCTGTGCAAAGTATGAACGCAATCGATTCATAAAAACATGCAATTTGTAAAAATAATAAAAAAAATTCGTATGGTTACCACTTGACCTAGGAGTCTGACTACTTTCAAAATATGGCTATTAAGTGCCTATTATGGTAGCAAACCCAAATGCAAAGTTAGAACGCGATCGGTTGAAGGGTTTGGAAGTCCATACCGGACATACATACATACATACATACACACATACAAAGTTTCACTTTAACTCCGCCTTGTTATGAAAGTAGCATGCCGGTCCCAAGCCCGGGGAAAGGAGGAGGGTATGAGGCAACGGACTTGTCCTATCCTCAGTAAAGTAATTGTGGGCGCCGTGGCTCAGTGGATAGGTGCATGGCTGCTGAGCAGGAGGTTCGTGGCACGAATCCTGGTAACACCAAAAGTATTCTTCACGGTGTCCCACCTCTCTCAAATGTCTGACAAGCGTCCGAGAGTAATAACCTGTCACAGTAAGCTTCTCAATTCGCCTTCGGATACGGCATTAAACTGTAGGTTCCTGGCGATTTGTGTACAAAAATGTACATGCACAACACAATGGTCGTGAGAAGCTAGGCCTTTCTACGATGATCGGTTCTACACATCGGGAGGACTCCAGTGTTTCCCACATTGGACCAAGGATCATCAACTCAACTCAGCAATAGGTTACACAGACCTGGAGCTGCTACTACAACAACAACAACAACAACAAAGTTTCATTTTTATATATATAGATAGATAGATAGAAGATAGATTTACCAGTATTTTCTAGCATTTGGTTCAAATGGTACATAATAGTTTAGAAAAGAGTAGATATTCTCGAAACTGTTGATTGGGTAAAAATATCCCATACTTTGTCGCAGTCAATTAGTTGTCTTTTGAATTTGTACCAGAGTATTGCAAGTACATAGAGCACTGAATAAGTGTTATATGTAATTTTTTTTATAATCTACACACATTAAAGGAATTTGCACCCTTATAGTGCTTAGCACAGCGTGGGCGTTAGGAAATTAGGGAGAGAAACATATGAGATGTCTGTGCACGTATGTCTTAAATGACTGCAAACACAGAATCAGGCAATTCATTCCACATAACTATTGTGCGGCTGAAGAAGGAATCTCTGAATTAGTTTGTACGTCCAAAGATAGGCTTAATGGTGGACCCGTGTGCTCGACTTGAGGCACGGGTATTACGGATGGGTTCGAGAATGGCCGGGATGCATCTGGATCTTTTGAACACCGCTTATGGAAATAGCGATAAAACAGTAACAATCAGGAAACATACCTACGATGTTCAAGCGATTCGATTGTTTTCGCGATATTTTGCTTTTAATCGAAAGCCTATCTAATTTCCATGCCCAATTGTTTGGAATTTTAGACAAGCGTTTGAATTAACTGAAGAAACATCTCCAGAGCAAGCGGCATCTATTCGTAAGCCACAAACTGTCGTTAAAGTGGGCCAGCTGGAAAGTGAGGACATCTCACAAATAGAACATTCCATTGATGAGAAGGTGCAAAAATCATTCAATGGACGCTCTTAAAATGATATATAGCATAGCATTATAAGGATGCAAGCAAGTCGGATGCAAATTTTGTATAAAAAAACAATTTATTTGTCAAATGTTTACATTTCTATTACTTTGCCTACTCCTCCCCAATCACTTTACTACCTCCTCTCCTCTTTTCCCAATCACTTTACTACTAGCTTCGAATTTTTGTGTCCATAACCTACCCTACACTACACGCCGCTGCTGTGGATGAGTAGCAAAAAAAAAACACCATCTGCAAAATTAAGCATTAACACCAAAAACTTTCTCGATGGATTATAGAACGTTGCGGTTACGACCAGAAGGATGGCTCTGTTTTACCGGAATGAGTTCAAACGGAAATCCTACTACTACCAGGACGATGACGAAGACGCCGACGACGACGACGATGGTAATGATGTTTATATTTGTTGGGACACCCCACCCCACCTACTTATCATTTGGGAGAGATGATGACAGCGATGACGAAGCTATTATTAAAATTATTCATTATTAACAATGTGTCCTCCGGGTACAAGGAGGATGCAGCTGCAGCTGCAGTATCCCTAATGTGTTTGCAGTGGGAGTAATGAATCGGAATATGTTGACGAAGCTGTTAACTTTGTATGCACATGAACTCGTGCATACATGAGTAGTGTGCTTTCAGCTTTTTTTTTGTCCATTCTTAACCGAATCACTAACGCCTGTCTGCGGTTCAGTGGGTGGCTATTTGCATCTTCGACATTTAATTACAAATTATAATTTAAAATATTTTACTTCCACACACACACACAGACACATCTATATTGATGATAATTATTATGTAATGAGAAACAAATTCATGTTTCGCGATTGGAACCCGGTGGAGCATCTTTGGAAACTAAAATGCTCTCTAATGCGGTTTTTGGCGAATGATATTGACGCGTGTCCATTTTTATATTCTCTACTATATTAACTTCGCGTGCCCGTGTTTTTGTTTGTTTGTCGTGGAATCTTTCTATAAATTTTAAACCCACTTCCCAAAGTCCGATTTCATTGGAACTTTGCACACATGCATATCTCCGATGACAACACTTCCTATTGAAATTTGTAAATGATCGGACCCGAAGATCGGGGGGCTCCCATACAAACTTTTTACACATATGTATATCCGGTAACAACAGATTTTGTAAAAGTTTTGAAGTAAAGGAGCTCTAATTGCGAGCCGATGGGCGAAGCTTATATTCAGAGGACATGACAACTTTTTCAGCAAACGTGTGTACATTTGTACTTTTGTACTTTTGTACTTTTGTACTTTTGTTTGCCATCTCGTATATCTCGGCTTCTACCAGTCAAAATTTGATAGGACTTGTTTTTAAACAAATGGTTAGCACTCGACTTGCGATGGCGTAATTTTTTCATTCACGGGGTTACTAACCCTGAAAAAACTGAAAAAATGTCGATTTTTTTACGCCTAAACGTTTGCAAAGTACAATGTGGTTTTTTTGACTGCATGAAAGACCTACATTTAACGTTGCATACTATTAGGCTTCTAAGATAAATAAGTCTTTGGACTGAATTACAACTAAATATACATACACGGGTGTGTGTAGTTACTCGCATAGTAGAATACATTAGCTCGTGTGTATAGTAGTGGAATGTTTTTGGTAGGAACTCGTATATCTCAGTTTAATGGGACTAGTTTTAAACCAATTGTGACGCGGGTGGCGCGTGTAATGCGTGTGGCACGTGTACAAAAATAAAAAAAAAATTTAAAAAAAAAGTTTTTGCAAAAAAAGTTTCTGTTTGACGCAATGCGATTGGCTGGTCTGATTAGTGCGCATCTGCCTGTAGTTGAGATTATCGGCCGAAACATATAATTGAGTGATTTTTCCTGGCGGTATATTGATAACTCTGATGATGATGACACAGTAGTGGCTAATATGTTTGTCTATATAAATTTAAAAAAATGTGCACTTTAAGAAAATTTCATGGCGTTCGTTTTGTGCAACCCCTTCTCAAGCTTGTAGATTTTTTTTTTATAATTCGCGCACGCTTCAAGGGGTTCGCACCCTTATAATGCTCGGCTATATGCTTGGCACAGCGTGGGCGTTAAGGAAGAGGATGAGAAAAGAGGAGATGTCTATGAGCTTGTGTTTTGAATGCCTGTGGATCATAGTGATGTGGGAAGACAGAGCTTGGCAGAGCATGCCACATACGTGTTGTACGGCTGAAGAACGATAACTAACCAATGACGATAGAGCGAACGATGTGCACTAAAAAGATTACATTTCGAAAGGTTGAAGAACAAGTACAAGTGGTATATACTTACATCAGCGAAAAACTGAATATATATGATGTACTTGATCAAATGATATCATGAAATCGCTGTATACAGCATCGACTAGAATGCCTTTTTCAAACCCATGTATCGAAATTAAAAACAAAATTTATTTTGGCGAAAAAATAACCTTTCCGTAACTAGATAGGCTTAGAAATAGATCTGTAATTTTTCACCAAGTCTTTAAGATCATATTTATGAATCAGGATTATAAAACGCATCTTCCATTCGTAAAGAAAGTGAGTGGCCTGCAAAGATTCATCAAATAGCAACTTTAAGTGCTGCAAAGAGAGAAAGTAAACCCTCAGCCATTATCCATTATTGGCACTTGTGCCGAGGAAACTGAAAAATTCTCATGTGCGTTAACGACAAGCTTCGTTGGAATGACCACATAATCACCGTCGCCAAAAATGCTAGTTAGGTTTTCTAACCCGGTGCACAAAATATTTCACTACCTCTGATCTGGATACTATCTACAAGGCGTTTTTATTCACCCCAAACAATTGTCATATCTGGTCAGGTTCGCCTCAAACTACACTGCATCTGCTAGATAGAATACAAAACCGTGAAAGAAAAAAATACTTATCGGTGATGTAAACATCGCAAAGTCGATTAGATTCGCTTGAACACCGCAGTAAGGTTTCCTGATTGTCACTCTTTTATCGCTTCTTCCACCACTGGTGCTCAGGAGAAATAGCCAGTTGCATGCTACCTCACCTTGAATTCAACCGCAATACTCGTGGCGCTCTAAATGCTCATCAGTTTACCCTGAAGCCGATCTACGGACGTACCGTTAAGTTCAGAGATTCGATCTTCAGCCGTACAGCACGTTTATGGAATGCTTTGCTAAGCACCGGAGTCTTTGATTTTTTGTACGATGTCAACATCGCGCTAATGCAATACTCGTATCTTATCGCAAAGGAATATCCGAGGTCAAAGCGACCCAGGTTTATTATCCACCGCACTCCATCGAACTTTGATTTTCTGTACGATGTCAACATCGCGGTAGTACGAGAATCTCCTATAATAAGTGTGCATTTTGCTGAACATCAATGAATCGGATTCGTATGTAAATACTGGTATGAGCATTTATTATAAACTAGCTACCTTCCAAGTCTTAAAAATGTATCTAACAACACATATCTTTTACTTTCGCCCATACCACATTTTGTCGAATCGAATCCTTCAGTTCATTTAAACATATCAAGCCTACAAATAAAGTTCAACTGAGACAATCAAAAAAACTTAAGCTAAATCAATTGACCAGCTTTGAACTAAATGGCCAAATAAATAAATGTACTTAGAAACTTAAAAGTCGAAGATTTCCACTTCCAAAACTACAACATTAATATTTTAATATTAAACAAAATCTTAATCTTAAAGTAATATGTGTGCTTTTACTTTTGTTTTTGTTCGTATGCTATGTATGCAATCAATATAAAATCACATATTTATGTACTTACCATGTATAACCAATTCCGAGTCACGATTGACCTCATACAATCGAATTGCCTCATCCAATTCCATTTGCGTAGATATGGTACACGGATCGTTCTCCTCGTCGACCCATTTAATAGTAAACGGCTAAAAAGTGTGGCAACAAAAAAACAGGCATTTATTATCATTTGCTGGGAATTTTTGTGACACTCATTCATTCATTCATTCAGCCATTTATATGCGATTACTAACTCACTTGATCTGGCGGAAATCGACATATCCCACGAATTTCATAGCACAACTTCTCATAGGATATATTCTCGTCAATATAGGCGATCATTATTTCGCCATTGTATGCAGTTTTAACTTTGATCTCGTTGTTTGGGGCATTATTTGTGCCATCCTGAATTATTTGTGAGGGCATATTCTGCATTTGGACTGGCAATTATGATCGAATCAAGGCAAAAACTGGTGCACAAACGAAACAAAGTGAGGTTTATTCTGAAATGTAAAAGAGTTTAAAGGTGAATTGAGTTACCTTATTATGTATGTAAAAAATTGGAAAAGTGCAAAATGCATAAACGATTTCTGATATCATATTACCAAACAATGAACGATATTGGAATCAGGTCGTGGGGTGCCCCGACGTCTCACAGGTTACACAGGTTAGGTTAGGTTAGGTTAGGTTAGGTTAGGTTAGGTTAGGTTAGGTTGGAACCGACACACTTAGACAAGTAATGTTCCATTGTGATACCACACGGATCAGGAAGAATTTCTTCCACCTACTCGATGAACCAATTAGAGCTTTGTATGAAGCGTAGGAAACTATCAATGCCAATGTTGATGAGATCATTAATGTCGTTTTAGAAGAAAGCTCCCATATGGAGTTTGCGCCATTGGCCCATTGTGATACCACACGGATCAGGAAGAATTTCTTCCACCTACTCGATGAACCAATTAGAGCTTTGTATGAAGCGTAGGAAACTATCAATGCCAATGTTGATGAGATCATTAGTGTCGTTGTAGAAAAAAACCCCAATAGGGAGTTTACGCCTTTGGGAGAGGGCTGGACAAGTACAGAGAAAATGGACGAAGGTATCCTCCACCTCCTCATCCATGCATCGAGACGACTCCCAGTCTTGCTGCATGCCTGCCTATGAGACAGTGTCCAGTGATAACACCTACAATAGCACCGATGAGCGATCTTTTTTGAGAGATCGAACACTTGGAGCATTTCGGATCCAGCTTGGGCCAGATCTGGCTTGCCGCTGTGTAAGTTGTACCGTTTGACCACCTACAGTTAGTTTTTACGTTAGCATCCCGCTTTATCAAGAATTTGCATGTAGCGATTGGGATGCCTATGGAACCATGGCGAGTTCGTCCGCCATACAGTTACCCGGAATGTCTCTGTGCCTCGGCTCCCAACACATGTTAATATTGAACTGCTCCGCTATCTCTACGAGGTTTAGACAGGGTATGCAACCAATATCCAGAGGATCCTTGATCGACAATTAAAGGAACATAATAAAATGGGTAAAGTATTTATGGCAAAAATATATCTATTTTGTGATAACATATTTACTTTGTGGAGGTATAGACAGATCACCATGTTCATGGGGAAAATTATTGACATCCAATTATGGACAACAATCATTGGAAGATTGGAATCTGCAAGACAGCCTCGGATAATGAATGGAAACAACGGAATTCGAGCTCGGAATTGTTTAAGGATTAACGATTGGAAATTTGGGACATGAAACATAAGAACAATGCGCTAGGTTGGTTAAATGCATGAAATAGCAAAAGAAATGGAAAAATACTAGCTAGAACTGATAGCACTGCAATAGCTCAGATGGAAGGGTGTTGTACGTCGCAGCTCCGTGCTTTCCGCTTTTCAGGGAGAGAAGAGAAATAAATTGACTAGACCTTGTTTTTAAATTGTCGGTCGGTCGTTTTGTCGTGGAATCTTGCGATCAATTTTTAACCCACTTCCCAAGGCCCGATTTTATTGAAATTTTGCACACATGTGTATTTTCGGAGAAAACACTTATTATTCAATTCTATATTTGGGGCCCGTCGGGCCTCAGGGCCATAGATTATGGGGCCCCAAAATTTTTTTTAAAAAAATTAACCCGATTTTTTTTCAAATTTTATATACGTGTGTTTCTCCGGTAGACAACATTTTGGGGGCCCCATAAGAAATTTTCAAAAAAATTAACCCGATTTTCTTAAAATTGTATACACATGTGTATCTCCGATGGACAACACTTTGTAAAACTTTGAAGTAAACGAGCCCTGACGCCCGAGAGGTGCCCATATATATTTTTTAAAAATCACACCGATTTTCTTCAAATTTTAAAAACATGTGTATCACTGATGGACAAGTTTGTCTGTACATTATTTGGAGTGATCGGGCCCTGAGGCCCGAGGGGTGCCAATGTACTTTTTTTAAAAATAAGCTGGATTTTATTCAAATTTTAAAGACATGTCAAGCTCCGATGGACAAAACTTTTTGTAAACTTTTTGGAGTGTTCGGGGGGTGAGGCCCGAGGGGTGCCCATGTAAATTAAAATTTTTCATGTAAGTTCAAATTCAATTTTTGTGGGTTGTTTTTATGGGTTGTTTTTTTTACTTTAAATATTTTTATTTGTTTTATTTTTACGACAAGCCTGCTGTCTTTTTGCTTGGTTGCGACTTTTCTAGAAGTCTAGTCTTAGTTCTAATTTTCTTCTGCTTCGACTTCTTCCTACACAGCAGCTTCTTTTATACCCAAACTTCTGGGTTTAAACTGATTCAAATTGGGCTGATTGACCAATCGGATCGATTTATTATCTATCGATATAATCATCGACAAATAGTATCGATTCAGTTTCGGGTCCGACCTCAAATTCATCTGTCCTCTTACGCAACATCAGTCCATGTGGATGTGCATAAGTACAATGCTTTACACATTCTCGATTATGACAATGTCTCGAGATATCTCGAGATATTGATGGCTATTTTTAAGGCCTATAGATTAAAATATTCGTGAAAAACGGTATCGACCAACTGATTCCACATCGAAGTCACTCTCGGATAAAAGGAGGATTTGAAAAAGGACCTGTACCGAGAGAACGGGTTTCTGACGAACAACTACCGTTGTAAAATTTGTATAAAACACATTCCTGCATTCGGTCTATGCTCCAAAGAATCAAGTAAGTAAAGATGAAGTAATGGTTACATTGTTTATCAAACAGATAACTCTATTCTGAATTTCATAAAGATAATACAAATGCGTTCATGCCCCACCCCACACATACGTAGTAAATTCAAAAATTGGTCTAACATAAGTCTTATATAGTATTAATACTTCAGAGGGGTTGAAGTAGAAGTTTCAAGTCTTATGAAACGCAAACTTTGACTAGTTTTTTTTGAAATTCCAAAAAAACAACTCATAAAAATTAAAATTTTTCATCTAAATTCTCTAATCGCAGAAATTGGGAGCCCTTCAATCCTGGGTAATTTTTTTTTATTGTAGGAGAAAATAATCGAAAGAGATATTTGACATCAGATGTCAAATTTGAAAATGCTCAGTTCATTTTATTCTGAGCACTTAGAGTACGCCCATCATACTCTGAGCAAATAAGAAACACGAGCATTTTTCTTGAGAACTCTTTGACTGCTCTGAACTAATTTATGAAAACGCCAAATAACAGAATATTGTGAAAACTTGTTTTTCTATCTGTAAGTTGATATCGACAACAACGGCATCAATGAAAATACAATTCAGTAAATAATTAAGTAAAAGTTGAATTAAGCATAAAACATTTATGTCTCGTTTCATTTGCTGGGTTCATTTGTGCGTGAGCTAAGATTTCTCTCTCTCTCTCTCCACCGCCAAAACCATGCAGCGCAGCCGACTGCGCAGCACACACCGCACACAGTCATTAAAGTACGGCGTTATCTGATGCGATTATAAGAAATTAAAAAAATTTATAAGGGCCTTGCGGCCGAACCCGGGCCCTGATCACTACCAAATTTTAGAAAAAGTATTGTTTATTGGGTATACACATGTGTGTAAAATTTGAAAAAAATCGGGTAATTTTTATTTTAAATTCTTATGGGAGCCATACGAACCACGGGGCCCGATCACTTCCAAATTTTAAAAGAAAGTATTGTCACCGGAAATATACATGTGTGCAAAATTTCAATAAAATCGGGCTATGGGAAGAGGGTTAAAAATTGATCAGAAAATCTGACCAGCCAGCCAGCCACGTCCACGCGAAGTTAATATAGAGAATTTAAAAATTAGTTCTTTCCTGTGCACTTGAAACTTTCAAATCTACCATCTTAGGTAAGTCTGATCTATCAATAGATGCATCAATAGATGCACCATTCTGAGAAAAAAGACAACCTTGAAATTTATTTGGGTTAAATTACACCCTATTAGAACTGCACCAATCAAGAATGACTTGAATGTTAGACTGAATTGTCGTGTTCATTAATTCACGCGAATCGATCAGCGAGAATTGCAAATTTTTTGACTAACAAACTCAATGGAAGCCGATAACGTTGTATCATCAGCAAATGAATGCACGAATCTTAATAATAAGACAATCATTCCATAATCTATCAAAAGCGTTTGAAATATCCAAGCAAACAACGCTTGTTTCACCTAGATTTTCAATACTTCGTTCCCAACAATGAGTCATGCACGTCATGAGATCATTACCTTCGATAGAACCGACAACAACCGACAATAGGGCGGTAGTTAGTTGCTGGAGATTTATCACCTTTGTTCGGAACGGGTTGAATCTTAGCTATTTTTTAAATTGGCGAAAAAACACCAGTCTTCATTGAGAGATGAAACATTTTTCTAAGTGGTTTCGCTATGATGACATCCGTGGCCGTGGCATATTTTCTATACTAATGGCGGAACAGCGTCGGGACCAGTAGCTTTTTTGGGGTCAAGTTCTTTAAGAATTTTTGATACAATCCGTGGCCGGAAATAGATTTTAGACGTACCTAGGCCTAAATTCGGGATAATTTGTGGGATTTGTTTAGTTAAAGGAAGGGTAGACGCACCAGCCAAAAGAGAAGCTAAAAGATTACCTTTCTCAATATCTTTATTATAATGAATACCATTATGTAATAAAGAAGGAACAGAAAAAGACTTGTCTGCAAAGTTTCTTTCAACCAGGGCGGCAGCAAACGACCAAAAGCTTCGACTGTTTGAATCTGAATCTAAAATTTTTCGCATCCTATCCCGAATCTTTTGGTCATTTAATATTTTGGACCTGTTTATTTTTTATTATGACGTTTGCTCTGTTTCTGGCTGTTCTAAAATTAACAAGGTTGGTTTTCTTCTGAAGGGCAATTAAATAGTCTGTTTTTCAACTAGAGAGTAGAGACAGCTGGCCTGCAATTTTCATTAAATATAAATATGTAAATATTTCAAAAAAATTCTGTTCTCTCAAAAACGAATTTATTGACAACAAACTTAAGTGGCGTTGGTTTTTTATTACACTTTCTTAACCAAGTGCACTAATTTTTGGCACTAAGCGTTTGTTTGTATGTGAATTTGCGTCGAAATGATCACACAAATGCCACGGAGACGATAAGAATAATAACAAATGTTTTTATTTTGAAATTGTAACACAAGCAAACAAAGCACTTTTGAGAAATTAAATGCAGTATTTTTGCACTTTTTCTACCAAAAAACAGCGCTCAAGCTCAGATTTTTTCTCAAAAAACGAACAAGAAAACCGAGAATCTTTTGTTTAAATTGTTTTGTTGCATGTGTTGTTGCTGCTATTAAGGAAAAGAGGCGTAAATCTCCCAAAATATCAAGATCTGTTAGAAGTGAAATCGGATATACCGAAGTTTGTTTTTTTTTTTTTTGGAAAAAACGAACAACTTGACAGCCAAAAAATTAATCTGCGCCAGATTTTTTTTTTAAAACACGAGATAACTTACTTTGAATTTAGGCGTAATGGATTTTGACAGTTTCTATCAAGCCAACAAATTTTGTGATCTTATGCATTCCCTTACTTTTTTGTGTGCTTTCTTTCTATCTCTCTGAGAGATTTAATGCTATTTTTTACTACAAAAAGTACGGGAACATACCTATCAGTTGTCGGTGTTAGAAAAAAGAGGGGTAAGTCTCCCAAAATATCGTCGTTTAGAAATCTGTGTGGGGACTGAGAATTTTTCTCGGAAAATCAACAATTAAAAGACGAGAATTGTTTGTTTACATTGCGTTGTTACATGTGTTGTTGTTTTAGTTAGTAAAAAAACAACCCATAAAAATTAAAATTTTTCATCTAAATTCTCTAATCGCAGAAATTGATATGGGAGCCCCTCGATCCTGGGCCATTTTTTTTTATTGTAGGAGAAAATCATCGAAACAAACATTTGACATCAGATGTTAAAATTGAAAAAGCTCAGATCATTTTATTCTGAGCACTTAGAGCACGCTCATACTCTGAGCAAATAAGAAACACGAACATTTATCTTGAGAACTCTTTGACTGCTCTGAACTAATTTATGAAAACGCCAAATGACAGAATATTGTGAAAACTTGTTGTTCTATCTGTAAGTTGATATCGACAACAAAAAAAACGACATCAATAAAAATACAATTCAGTATATAATAAAAATGTAAGTTGAAGTAAGCATAAGACATGTATGTCTCGTTTCATTTGCTGGGTTCATTTGTGCGTGCGCTAAGATTTCTCTCTCTCTCTCCACCACCAACAAAACCATGCAGCGCAGCCGACTGCGCAGCACACACCGCACACAGTCCATAAAGGGCGACGAATATCTGATGCCAGTACAGATATTTAAAAAATGTATAAGGGCCTTGCGGCCGAACCCGGGACCCGATCACTTCCAAATTTTCGAAAAAGTATTGTTTATTGGGTATACACATGTGTGTAAAATTTGAAGAAAATCGGGTAAATTTTTTAAAATTTTTGTTTGGGAGCCCCCCGACCCCGCAGCCCGAGGGGCATCAAAATTTAATAGAAAGTGTTGTCTCCGGAAATACACATGTGTGCAAAATTTCAATAAAATCGGGCCATGGGAAGTGGGTTAAAAATTGATCGCAAGAATCCACGACAGACGACCGACCGACGACCCACGGGCAAGTGAAGTTAATATAGAGAATTTAAAAAGTAAGTAGGAAGTTTAATGTCGTTTTTTTCGTAAAACTCTGCTCCAGAGTTGTTTTTTGGCTGTCAACTTGTTCGTTTCCCCTTCAAAAAGACTCTACCCTAGAGCGAAAACAGATCTGTATATTTTAGGAGATTTACTCCTCTTTATACTAACACAACTACAACACATGCAACAAAAAAATGTAAACAAAAGATTTTGGCCTTTCGTGTTCGAATTCCCTTTTGAAAAAATCTACGCTCGAGCGCGATCTGGGGCAGAGTTTTTAGGGAAAAAATTTAACATAAGTGTGTCGGTTCCACTGACAGCCATCTTAACCTAGTAGGAAGTTAGCTATCTCCGAACAAAAATTGGGTTCCATTAATTGGTTTTTTTAGGGAATACGATCAACTTAACACCAAAAAATCGATCCGCGCCGGATTTTTGTCACTTCGAATTCAAGATTAGAGATTGGGTGTGGTTGTCTATTCCAATCAGCACATGATGTCACAGAATTCACATTTTGACATTGACTCACTACATTTCCGTGAATGTGAATGAAATTTAAGAGTCACAGGGCATTTGGGATTTCAAGATAAACAGTTGGCAATGTGTTTTTCTATATTTCGTATTTCTGGACTATTGGTCCACATAACTTCATTTATTTTGCTTTCTTTTCGTAAACAAGAAAAATCTTCCCACACAACAACGTCCGTGTCCCATTCAGTACAAACAAAAAACACGAAAACTTAGAAACATGGATATTCTGGAATGTCCGGTGTCCGCTGTGCGGTGCACAATGTAGAATGCACATCCAACACATGCACCACCAACTTTAAAAAAGTCACCTCCTGTCTGACACAACCAAATCGAGAGCTTTCCGGCTGCTTGACCGTACGCACAGTCGCACAGTACTATAAACAAGGAAACCTGTTGCTCTCCTTTGCGGTTATAAAGCGATGTACCACTACATGTACGAATAGAGTATAAACTTTTATAGGCAACAGTTTGCTTTGCGTTTTCATTTTATTTTTGTTCGAGACTTTAAAATTGGAAAACAAATGCAAACAAATATAGAATTGCAATTTTCATTTGTTTTGGCATAGAAAGAGTTTTTTACTTAATGCGAAAGCATTTATTAAATATTATAAGGGCGAATAACTGAATGCCAAGTTAATGGTCATATCAAGCACAAGCACGAATTTGCATCACACCTCCTCAATTCTTATGTTATTTCCATTAAAATTGGCTATAAGCGGATAATTATTCCACAAAGCACTAGTATTGAGGGCGGCACATACTAAAGAAACACGTAACACAGCAAGCAACAACCGGGAACGTTTTTTTTCACATCTCATAACTAATTCAAAATTTTGTTATCCGGTTGTTTCATTGCGGTGGCTATTTGGTGCTCCCTTTTTTTGCCAATTAAGTGCAATCACATAACCTCACGTACCTGACGTATGTACGAGTTAGAAACGATTGCAGCACTAATAAGGTTTAACACAGCAACTAAACGATTTGTTTTCTTTTATATTTTCTACTACTTTACTTCAATGCTCAGCGAAGAAGAAGAGCAACAGGAAAAGTTAAGTTATTGACCTTAAAGTTGGACACCACCACTATGTATTCACTATTTATACTTATTACTGCAAGCGAGTAATTTAGTCAAAAGCCATTATCGGTGTTTCTTGGAAAAAAAACCTAAATCTTAATTGGATTTTGATTCCTTGTTACATTCAATCAATTGGAATCAATTGGAGCTTATATTTTGTTGCTATAGACTGAAGGGACTACCGTCCAACAGAACCTGACACCATTGTCGGCCATCTTTTATTATTGTGCAGTTTTTTATTCTTTTGTTAATGACACAAATAAGAAAACTATTCTTGTATTTCGGCTTTTCTTTAGCTGCTCTGCTAATATTTCTGAGTTAAATTATGTTTGCTCAGATCCTGTTATCACTAAAATATTGCTTACAATTATTCTTCTCACAGCGACACAAAATTTTAAAAGAAAACAATATAAATAAAATAAACGAGGCAATGAAAATTAACAAATCATTTGTTCGCGGATAAAAAAAACGAATAATTTGGGCAAACGTCAAGTCACAAATAGTAGTCAACCGTATAACACATACAATCAAAATACGCTAAGAAGCATTCCAAAAGTACTACAAAAATGAAAAATTCCCACTCAAATGTCAAAAATTGAGTTATTTTCTCGGTACTTAATCCATTGTCGAGTTTGTTTTATTAAGTGAAGGCGCAAACCAATTGTTATATATGAAGGAATAAGGAATTAAAATTTGAAAAATCAGCAAAACAGCAGGTTTTCTTATTCCAAAGAAAGAATAAGATAGTGCAATTTGTGTTGTAAACCCATATTCCTGGGCAAATTAAATACAGCCTTGTAAGTTCTTGTTCTTGTGGTGGGCGCCGTGGCTCACTGGATAGGAGCAAGGACTGCTGGGCAGGGGGTTCATGGTTCGAATCCCAGTAACACCAAAGTATTTTTCACGGTGTCCCTCCCACCTCTTGCGAATGTTTGACAAACGTCCGAGAGTATGTTCTCACTGAAAGCTTCTCAATTCGCCGTTCGGATCCGGCATTAAATTGTAGGTCCCTCCATTTGTGTGCAAAAATATGCATGCTCAACACAAATGGTAGCGAGAAGTCAGGCTTTGGACCGCATGGTCTGTCGCGCCGATATTATATAAGTTCTTGTGATATTAGTTAATACAATTAAATTAATTTTAGTAATACTTTAAAGAAATCATCTCTTTAAAATATACTTTTACTTTTCTTTAAAATAGTTCAAGTTGAAGTTGGCTGCAGATCGAAATTATCTTCAAGATAAGTAAAAATTGAGGAGGTGTAACCTGTATATTTTAGGATTTAAATGGTTTAATTGTTTAGTATTAAGATGGTATAATGGCAACTGTAATACTGATAATGAATGGTCAAAATGATGATTGTCAGTTGTTGCGATAGATACGACACCGTGTGAACGTACTTTGGCGAAGTCAATAAAATCAAATAAATAATTGAAATCATCGGCTTTAGTTTTACTCGTTTCAGAGGTTTTATAAAAAAATCCATACTCATATCCTTTCATTTTCATTGGCACAGGAATAGGAGTAGAATTTAGTTTTCACAATAAAATGAACTATTTCTCACGACATATTGACTTTTTCCTGTTTTAAAGAAGTGCAGTTTATCAAAAAGTCAGCTATTCCAAAGCAAAGGATACTTTTCCGTACATTTTCAAGTCATGTGCGCCAAAAAATGTAAATATATTAACTTAATTGCTATGGAAGACCTTTACCCCAATTTATACTTATCATTTTAACAATTTCAGATAACATGGATTGGGGCATGTCCAAATGGTTTATAATTTTTGCAAACTAACGAGTTGGTTTAAAAGGCCAGAACGCCGCGATTGCCTCTCGTATAATATTTTTTGCTTCTTTTTTTTAAGAATTGCATTTATTCTTCCCAGTTATCCTCTCTTATTTTTAAAAGGTTGTCTTTGTCGTCCTCACTTAAACGGCTTTTTGTTTTTGTAGTTTCGTATTTGACAGAAAACATGTGTTTATGTTGTTCGTTCGTTAAAAAAAACCAAGACTTTTAGTTACTTTTAAAAATTCAAACAAAATCGTGACTAAATCCGTTTTTTAAGTAACGTTAAAAAATATAGTTTTCGAACATTGATTTCGAAAACTTTGACTACAAATAATGCTGTAGTTTTGTTACGTTTATCGATTTGGACCGTAATGATTCATATGGTGCGATTTTTCTCAGACAACTTGTCCGCGACAACACAAAATATTAAATAATTTATAGTTTTTTAGTATAAAACTCTGCCTAACTTTAATCCGATACTTTTTCAACCTTTATTTACGTTTTTTTATGTTTAAATCGATTTGATTTAGTAACGTAAAATGAGGGTAAAACGTTTCACGTAAATTTTGACTTATAAAAATATAAATAAATATATAAAGAATTAGTGAAGTAGGCAAATGCAAACTATTGAATTTAATAATTATAATATATTTTAAAAATTACTACATATTTGACATATAATTAAGTAATCGAAAATATGTTGACCTCTTTGAGCAATATTTATTTTGCACCAAAACAAGGGAAATTTCTACTTTCTGGATTGTTTTCTTCTCTCACCACAAAATTACCCTTGCTACTTAAGCACGATGACATTTGCTATATTGCTTTCAACAAAAAAATAAAAATTACAACAACACATTGGATAGACCAGAAAGTGGTTAAGCTTTAAGAATATTCGACTTTTATATATGGATAAGTTGGCAAACACATGAAACAAAAAATTTACAAAAATTTGGTTAGTTTTTGCTGTTGCTTTAATCAGCCGTTAACCACAAAAAATACCTAACTCATTTTGTTGAAAGCAATATAGCAAGTGTATCTCTGTTTATATATCTATCTCTATCTTTCAAAATCCAATTCACAGAGTGACAAAACGGAATAGAAGTGAAGTAGAGCTGGAGAACTTTAGGCATAGACAAAAAGACAAAGCAAAGAAGCACAAATTTTACATTTTACAATTTTATAAAATACCTTTTACTTAAAATTTTCTATATTTATACGAAAGTGTGAGTCTACGGATAATAAATTTAATGTAAAAAGACTTGTTAATAAAATGAAGGTTAGAAAATACCATTGTCGATTGCGACAACAGAAATCAAAGCAAATGACACATGACTGAATTGCATCCATTGCTGTAAACTGTAATGCTGTGGCAGTCAGTGGCTCAGTTCAAGTACAATTTTTTCTTTTGTGTTTTTATGATTAATTGAATGAAATTTTGATTTCATTGTGCAGTTAATAAAATTGCAAATCCAGTTAATAAAGTGCCTCAATTAAATGCGTTAATAATTATGTAAATGAAGTAAACAAATGAAAACGGGATAAATTCTTAATTCAAAGGTAAAATATAATGGGACATAAAAGTGGTGATGGTGGTGGTTTAATTCTTTGAATAAACGTGTACGTACATTTACTTTACATTCCTCTCCGCAAATGGTCGTTGTCGTGTCGGTTGTTCATATTTGTCATCAATTCATCATTAATATCGTCATTTTACATCCTTTTCGCACTCAGCTTAAAGATTTTCGCTCAACAAAAACAAATTGGTCGGTGCGGTTGTGTGTGCTGGAGAGTTCTTGACGTTGGTGGTTTTTCACGTTACATATGCAGATGGTATTGTTGCCAAATTGAAATATTTACATTAATTTAATTCTAAAGTCCTACTAAGCCATAAAGTATCACATTTTGCCAATAAATTGAAAATGCAAATAAAGGAGTGGTTATGCTGGAAGAACATCCAAACTTGAGAGTCTTAAGATTTTCAATTGTGAAAGCACGCTAAGCAATCGTTTAAAGTATTTATATACTTTTGTTTTTTATTCAAATTAGTGGATATATTTCATTTCATTGAAATAATAAACTTTTATTTCATATGAAAGTGCATTAAGTGTGAAATAAATCATTCCAACATCCTCCACAGAAACGATTGCACGAGTGAAGTCAATTTTCCATATCTTTTTTGCAGAAATCGGCAGATATTCCAGCAATTTTGCGTTCGATGCTGGCTTTGAGAGCTTCTAAAGTCTGTGGCTTATTGGAATAGCCCAAGGAAAAAAGTCTAAAGGCGTTAAATCGCATGAATAAAGCGTTCAATTGACTGCTCCATTTCTGGAGATAACGCGTCCACCGATGGTTTGACCAGCTGTGTGACTTGTGACGTCGTTCTGCTGAAACCGCATCTCGGCCAAGTCCAACTCTTCCAATTTTCTCACCTTTTCCTCTCCCTAATAGCCTAACGCTTACGCTGTGCTAAGCATTATAAGGGTGCAAATTACTTTACCGTGTGCACATTATAAAAAAAAATATTTATTACACAAGAAACCAGTCAAGTTCGGTTTCTCGAAAAAACCAATCTACGGTAAATTCCCCTCTAACAGATCTGTATATTTTGGGAGATTTACCCCTCATTTCACTAACTACAACACGCCTTTTGTGTTCGACTTGCTGAGAAAAAATCTGAGCTCGAGCTCAGAATTTTTCCAACTTTTACTACAAAAGGTCTGTGAGTAGCATGTAAACATTCTGTCAAAAAAGAATTTATTAACAATTTATGTGATGTTCGTTTTTTTCAACGGTTAATCAAGTGCACGCATGATTATTTCAGTATGAAATCAAACGCGTGAATAACTTTTAAGTAATAATTTTTAATTTTTTTAATGTTATTTATAAAATTATCACTAAAATAAAAAAATATTTAAAATTGTCATTTGAATGACGCAAACAGCGCCGACCTTTGGTGTTTTTTTTAGTAACTACGTATTTGTAACTTTGTCAATACAAATTTGGTTGTTTACATAGAATATTAAATTTAATTAATAAAAAAAATTTGTTTTATATAAAAAATTATAAATATTTTTGAATATTCAAAAACAC
Organism: Nephrocerus scutellatus; assembly: GCA_947095585.1. Classification (NCBI taxonomy): domain Eukaryota; kingdom Metazoa; phylum Arthropoda; class Insecta; order Diptera; family Pipunculidae; genus Nephrocerus; species Nephrocerus scutellatus. Next base: position 18,544,635 of record OX352762.1, on the reverse strand, counting down.
CAAAAAAGTAAACAAAATATACATTCGAAATGGCGCTATCGGGTATTCGAAATTTTTTTTTGTCGTGCATGCTCACGAAATTACGACTTACAAGTCGAAATCCGACAGATACATAATAGGCCCCCTGAATATTATATTTAAGCTAATCTACAATAGAAATGTTCTGTACTAGAAAAGAACCATTCTGAGTGTTTTCTTTAATTCATACTACAGAAAGAATAGAAGAAACAGAATATCAATCACGTAACCATAGAATATTCTGTTTATTCTATAATACATCGATTATAACGGGTGTTTTTTTGGGAGGTTTGTTTTTCCGATAGATGTCGTTTTATTTTATGACAGTTGTTTTGACAGCTCAAAGTGGCATTTCTACTCAGTATTGTTTGGCAAATCAATATTTAAAAAAAAAAAAAAAAAAAAAAAAAAAAAAAAAAAAAAATGACATTTGTGAAAAATAGTCGTGGTAGCCATATGCCAGAAATTGTTTAAATGTTAAATGCCAAAAAATTATCTACCAAATAAAAAAAAATTTTGGTCATTTCATAATTTTATATGTGTTTTATTCAAAAAAAAAATCGGCAACCTCTTAAAAAAACACGTTATATATATTCAAAAAAAAAATCGGCAACCTCTTAAAAAAACACGTTATATCTAACGGGTGTTTTTTTAAGAGGTTGCCGATTTTTTTTTTTTGAATAAAACACATAAAATTATGAAATGACCAAAATTTTTTTTTATTTGGTAGATAATTTTTTGGCATTTAACATTTAAACACAATTTCTGGCATATGGCTACCACGACTATTTTTCACAAATGTCATTTTTTTTTTTTCATAATGATTTGCCAAACAATACTGAGTAGAAATGCCACTTTGAGCTGTCAAAACAACTGTCATAAAATAAAACGACATCTATCGGAAAAACAAACCTCCCAAAAAAACACCCGATATAAAGAATATAAAATTTTTCATATGAATTTTCTAATAACTAGTTTACTGAATTCCACTATAAATACTGAAATATAAAAACACGTAAAAAAGACTGCAACACAGCAACAAAACAACACAAATCGTTAAGCAAGCAGCGCTGCCCACAGCACACAGTGGACAAAGCACACTGAACACAGTCATTATAGTATGAAATGATCTGATGCCGCTATATGGGAAAAAAATTTGTATGGGAGCCCCCCGACCCCGAGGTCCGGGGTCAAATTTTAACAGAAAGTATTGTCACCGGAAATTTACGTGTGTGCAAAATTTCAATAAAATCGGGCTTTAGGAAGTGGGTTAAAAATTGATCACAAGATCAGACCAGCCAACCAGTCCGCCAGCCATGGGCACGCGAAGTTAATGTAGAGAATTTAAAAAGTAATAGAATACACATATTAAATAAATAAAAGAACCTTTTATGTCAAATGCGGAATATTCGGAATGTTTAGCATGAAATAAAGAAAATACTGTCTGTAATTTATGGAAAAAACCCTATTCATCTGGCAATGCTTTATTAATGATGGTGGTGATATGGCTCATACTGCTATGTTGGTGAAGTTTCACTATAGTATGCAGTTTCAAATTTCCATAAAGTGCAGTTTGTACTAACTGAGAGTTTTCCTAAATATAAAAAAAGTTATAGTCATAGTGTATATCAGAGAAAATGAAGAAAAATGTAGAGTGCGAAATGTATGGTTGTAAAAAGAAATCCTAAAACACATAAATCAATAGTTTGATCACCAACGACCGACCGAACTCATGAATAGCTATCGCACTGTGCCTGTGCTGCTCCTGCTAGCTTGTGCTCTGTGCTGCTACCACAGTCTCAGTCGCCAAAAGTCAATCCCATCGTTAGCAGTAGAAACTTAATAGTTTGTTGTGCTTTTCATTCAAAGAACTAATTTTCTTCGAAACGATAAATTTATTTATTTTTCAACTAATAGTTTCATTTACAACTCTAATCAAGTGATTTTCGTATAAATATAGTCTGAAAGTTCCTAATAAAATGGTAGGAAGTGATTTTTGTGGCCAGTTGGTTGGTTGAATTGGTTGCCATTTTTATGTTGTTGTAACGACACGAAAGCCGGGGGCAGGGAATCTGCTACGCGATCACACCAAATAGAACCTTCTTCGTCGTATTTGCCGTACCAGTTGTGTTGTGTTTTTTTTCCTCGCATTCCTGTTTTTATTTTTTCAATTCATTTCTCTGGAAATTTGACTCCACAGTCCGCAAGGAAGCCGTGGAGCAGCAGGCCAAATGAAGGAAAAAAAAAAAACTTGTTTCTCTGAATACGGACTTGGGGCGTGGTGGCTGTTTGCACACACTCGATTTTTCGACAAAAGTTCTTCAAATTTCTAATGTGGTATTCAGAAACTTGTTTCATATTACTATTTGCTAATACTCCTCAGATTTACAGCTTTTATAATTATTTTCCCAGTTTTCATGCGGCAATCAATAAATCACATATCCGTACATAAGAGGAGTCGTCGTCACCACCCACCCAACGCCCATACTCCCGACCAACCGCACTACACGTTTGCTCTGGATTCCGATTCGCGCATATTCACTGCTCTCGCCCGGCCGTTGTCGTTCTCTGCCTGTTATCCTGTCATGCAAAGGCGCTATTTCTGAGATTAAAACAGGTGTTTGTTTAAGTAGAAGAGATTCCTCCGCACGTACACCGCACATCGCTAAATATAAAATCTGTTTCGCTGCAATATTCTGCCGCGTAAAAACGACTTCGTCATTCATTGCAATGGAGATGCCGAAGCCGTTGCGATCCTGGGCCGGCATTGTGTGTGTACACTACCAGGAGCTTGCAAATGCTTTTTAGTCCTCCTCATTCACTCATTCACTCACTCCCCACTATCCTACTATATTATGTACATACTACAATTAATACTATACGGATTTGCATTTCATTCAATAAAATACGCATTGCAGGCATCCCTCCGCCGACTCCTACTTGACTTTTTCGTCGTAAGCACAACCTCTTCTCGCCTTCGTCGTTTTCGCAATGCATCGATCCTTGAAACCACACCCACAAGCTAAGAAGGTAGCACCACCGGCGATACCGGGAGATCCCCAGCCGCCGTCGCACTATCAGCCGCAGCAGCAGCACCAGCATCAACAGCAAATTTCACTTTATCGACTTGGCAGTTCCTGTACATCTGGAAAACAGCAGCAATTTGAAGATGGCCTAATGATGAGCATGGTATCGTCACCATCTATTGAAGAGGGAGGATTTAATTTGCCCCGCGAGAGTTCGGTAGCTATTCGTATGAAAGGTAAAGAATGACCTTTTCTCTCTTGCAATTTTATAAATTGATTATTCAACTATTCCTCTTACAGATGAAATAACTGATTATACTACTGCAATGTCGTCATCATCCTCGAAACAATCTTCCGGCTCGACGCAGCAGGTGCCTCCAGTGCCTATTGGCACTGGCTCCTGTCCACCAGTCGTTATACCCTGTCCACCAGTAGTTTTTTGCGCAACAATGCGTGAGCCGCTGACGCACAAAGCCGCCGTTTACTATCATCAGCAGCTGGCACTGCAAGAAGACCAGGGAATCGACTTAACACAATCGCCGGGTCGTGATTCGCCCGGATCATCATCTGGTTCAGCTGGATCTGGATCGAGACACTCAACAGCAAGTTTAGACTCCGGCCGGGCGTCATCGTATTTAACTGGAGTCTCTGGCACATCAATTCGTGGTAGCAGCGGTCCGCTATCCAGTCCACGTTGCAGCTCTGTTAGCTCTTGTTCGATCGGCAGTGTTGATCGTGTGAGCCAACGCAACGATGAACTCATCATCGATTGGCTGCTCGAAATGAAATACGAAGAATATGCACAACTATTTATAGCAGCTGGCTATGATTTGCCAACTATTGCCCGAATGACACCCGAGGATTTGACGGCCATTGGAATTAAGAATCCACACCACCGAGAACGTATCAAGCAGAGAATTGACAAGTTGCAAATTTTGGACAATCTGCCGCATTTCGTTCCCGTAAGTGAAAATTCAATTTTATTTTTGGGTAAATGAGGTTGAGCTCTATTGTTATAGTTTCTATTAATTGGTTAATTATATGGTACCTGTCACTAGTGTTACCTGTTACTAATGCAGCTGGTTCGCTCATCAGTAACAGTTTACGGACGAGGTTAGAACTCTACATCAATTATTTATGCAACGACATTGAGACACTTAACAATTTCTATATTAAAAAATTTTCACTTAGTGCTCTGCACTAATAATACTGTATAGTTATAAAAAACTGCTACACAATTAGGACTTTAAATGCTAACAACGTTAACCAATTCATTAGTTAGAGTTGATGTAGAAGGAGTGCCATTGGTATTGCTGATTATTATTGCTATTATACCGCAAACACTGAGACCGTCCAATCGGTTTAATTGTAATCATAGTTAACCCTATAAAGGAAAATTCTCTTGTATTGTTTTAATAAATTAAACCATTTAGTGGGTTTTCAAAATTGATTATTAAAATATCATTGGGTCATCTAGTTCCTCGAGTACCTCGAGTGTAAGGATCTGAGTTAATCTCCATACCAAGAACCGATGTTGTAGATTTTCGGTAATAGGTAGCGGTAGAAAACTGGGAATCCCACATTGTACCACAAGATAGAAACAAACTCTCATTTACTATCTTTAGAGGGTTATAAAGGTGCACTCTAGCGCTAACTGAGACTCTCCCATGTGATAGCGAAGGTCGCCACTTTGAAGTGTTTTTCTTTATTTAGCTCTTCAAGGGCGCTCCTTTAGAGATTTAGTTAGGACGCATATTCTGTGAAAGTTTCAGCTCAACCGGCTGTCTAGTTTTTGAGTTTTAATGTCGTATTACAAACCAACAGACATACTTTTTAAATTCTCTATATTAAGTTCGCGTGCCCATGTGTTTGTTTGTTTTTCTTTTGTTTTTTGTAATGTACACGCTAAAGGGGTTCGCACCCTTATAATGCTTAGCACAGCGTGGGCTTAAGGAAATTAGGGAGAGGAAAAGATGAGATGTCTATGCACGCGTGTCTTAAACTATTGCAGATCATAAAAATGTGGAAACACAGAATCAGGCAATTCATTCCCCATAACTATCGTGCGGCTAAAGAAGGAATCTCTGAATTGGTTAGTACGTCCGAAGATAGGCTTAATGGTGGACCCGTGAGCTCGAGTTGAGGCACGGGTATTACGGATGGGTTGGAGAATGGGCGGGATGCATCTGGATATTTCTTTTGAACACCGCTTGTGGAAAAAGCGATAAAACAGTGACAGGCAGAAAACATTCCTACGATGTTCAAGCGATTCGATTGTTTTCGCGATATTTACGTCAAAAATTGACAGCATTGAGCTTTAGAAGCGTTAAATTCAACTCTACTCTATTATGTAGTCCCCAACTTGTTATGCTGTCAAGGACAGAATTAAACGCGCTTAAAATACGTTATTGTTTAAGTTTCACTTGTGACGAAGAGGGGCGTGCAGAAAGCGTGAGGTCATATGAAAAGCTAAGAGTACTGTCAGCAAAAGAAAGGATTGAATTAGAGGTGGTGGATAGGAAATCATTAATGATAATCAGAAAGAGTGTCGGAGATAAAACAGAGCCTTGAGGAACACCGGCGTTGTTTGTCGTGGGATATTGCGATACATTTTTAGACCACTTCCTTAAGTCCGATTTCATTGAAACTTTGCACACATACACTTTGCGCAATTTAGAGCCCTTCGGGCCTTGTGGTCGGGGAGTTCCCATTCAAATTTTGAAAAAATGTGTATCTCCGATGGACAACGCTTTTTGTCAAAATTTTGGAGACCCCGGGCCCTGGGGTCGTGAGTCCCCATACCAATTTAAAAAAAATATATTCTTCAAATTGTATACAGCTGTGTACCTCCGACGGATAGCACTTTTTGTACAAATCTTGGTGACCCCGAGCCGCGGGATCGTGGGGCCGCATACAAATTTTTCTTTAAATTTTATACGCATGTGTATCTCTGATGGACAACACTTTGTAAAAATTTTGGAGACCCCGGACCCCTGTGGTCGTGATTTTTCAAAAGCTAGCCAGATTTTCTTCAAATTTTAAACATCTATCTCCGATGGACAAAAATTTTTTGGAATGAACGGGCCCTGTGGGGGCGTGCCCATAATTTTTTTTTTTTTAAAGTAGACCGATTTTCTTTATTTTTTAAACACATGTATATCTTCGATGGAGAAAACTTTCTGCAAAACTTTTGAAGTGAAAGGGCCCTGAGGCTTGAGGGGCCCATACAAATTTCTTAAAAGTTAGTCCGATTTCTGCAAATTTCAACACATGCATATCTCCGATGACAACACTTCCTATTGAAATTTGGAAGTGATCGGGCCCCAATGTCGGGGGCTCCCATACACATTTTTTACACATGTGTATCTCCGGTGACAACAGTTTTTGTAAACATTCTGAGTTAAAGGGGCTCTAATATTAATTTTTTGCAAATTAACTCGGTTCAAACTAAGAGAATTTACACGAAAAAATTGAATTTTGATGGGTTGTTTTTTATATACAATAGATTACAGTACGTTCAAAGCAGTGCAGCTTATAGCACACAGTCATTATGACGAATTGTTCGTACAGCACAGCAACAGCGAGGCACACAGTCATTATACTTTATTTATTTAGTTACAAAATTGATCGCCATGAAAGGCGCTTTTATTTAAACAAGACAATATTTATAGCCTATGTTCACCCTAAAAGTCTATTCTAAATATTGGTGAAAGAATTTTTGAAATCGGTCTAGTAGTTTCGAAGACGACCCCCCTCCTACTCACAAACTAAACTTTACCTCTTTATAATATTAGTATAGATAATATATGTTACAACCAATTTATGAATGTTAATCTTATTATTTATTTACACAGTTTTAAGATAAGGACAGAATAAGAATAAGGACATACTCTGTGAATAAATAAGAACATTAATAAATCGTCGTGCCACTGCATTAATAATTAATAAAAATTTCTTTATCTGGTCATATATGTGACGAGGTACTATTCAAGATAAAAGTTCATTTATTCAACACTAAAAACTAAAGAATAGCGCACACGAAAGCTGGAATTGTTGTCGTAGACTGGTACTGGTAGCTGGTCGATAGTAATTATTTTTAATTTATGTGTTTTTATGTAAATTAAAATGTAATTACTCCAAACAACAAAATCATCAGCCAGTGGCCCGGCAATTACATGCGCGGTATGTCTCCGCATATTAATTGATACACTCCAATTCAACTGAATAGGCACATGCAACTGTTTTGATAAACATTTTACTCAGAATTTCTAAATCACGTGCTTGATTTTATCATTCAAAGAGCGCTAACCATTTATTCATGATGTTTAGGTGAAGGAATGAGAAGAACAACTTTAAAAAAGCGCATTATTTTTTCTCCAGCAATCTTCTAAAGCGATGTATATGGCAACAATTTAGTTTTATTTTGCGTTAACTTAATCATGTAGCTTAGGTTAGGTAAAGGTGGCTGTCAGTGAAAAACCGACACACTTAGAACAGTAATGATCCATTGGATCAAGAATATATTTCCACCTACTCATTGAACCAAGTAGAGCTTCATATGAAGCGTAAGAAGAGAGACTGCTAATGTCAATATGGATAAGATCATTATTGTCGTTGTAGAAGAAAGCTTCCCTATGGAGTTTACTTTTATGGGAGAGGGCTGACAATGGTCTACTCCTTGTCCTCCTCATCCATGCAGATTCTGCAGAAATCATTAGAGAAGACGCCAAGCCTTGCTGCATGCTTGTCTATGAGGCACTGTCCAGTGATAACACCTAAAATAGCACCGATGTTCGATCTCATTCGAGAAGACGCCAAGCCTTGCTGCATGCTTGTCTATGAGGCACTGTCCAGTGATTACACCTAAAATAGCACCGATGTGCGATCTCATTTGAGAGATCAATCACTAGGAGCGTTTTGGATCCAGGGCTCGGACTAAATTTTCCGAGCCTGTGTTTCCGCATTTGTATGACCTGCACTCATTTACGACACACGTTCATTCCGAACGCCCACGCTGTGAAAAACATTATAAGGGTCCAAAGCCCTTGATCGTGGGTACGTTAACTAAAAAAAAGCTTGGGTCAGATCTGCTTTATTGCTAAGCAAGCTATATCGTTTGACCATCTACGATAAGTTTTTCATTAGCATTCCGATTCCTTGTTTGGTGAGTTCGTCAGCCATACAGTTTCCCGGAATGTCTCTGTGCACCCGGCACCCAACACAGGTGAAAATTGAACTGCTCCGCCATCTCCATAAGAGATGATCGGCAGTTAAGGGCTAGAATTGAATTCGTAGAGACTGATTCCAGGATTTTAGTGCAGCTTGGCTATCTGAGAATACACGGATATCCTTAGCGGATTTGACTATTCTCTTCAGCCAAGATAAGACTTCATTGATCGCCATAATTTACGCCTGGAAAATACTACAGTGATAAGGAAGACGCAAAGAGAGGCTAAGATTTAGCCTTTCTGAGAAAACACCTCCGCCAATTCCGTTACAAGTTTTTGACCCTGAAGGGGAAGGTGACCTGGAAGTTTTTGTTGAAATGGAATGACGGAGTGATGAAGGCTTTGTTGTCTGGAATCCGGACTGAATTCAGGATAGAGGAGTGAATGATTTGATTTCTAGTCCACTGGGAAAAAGCATTGAGGCGAATAGCCGAGCTAGCAGCTACTTGCCTGCTGAAATTGTCGAGTGGTGTAAGGTCAAACAGAATGTCCAGTGCGACGGAGGTGGTTGTACGAAGTACTCCGCCCATACATAGACTAGCTGATCTTTGGACTTTGCTTAGTTTATCAAGATTTACTTTCCTATCTAAAGCATTCACACCGTATAGAAGAGTGGGTCTTACTACCGTATACAGCCAATTAGTTATATAGGGTTGAAGACCCCATCTGCTACCAATGGCTTTTTGCATGAGAAGAGTGCCACCGTGGTTTTACGAACTTTTTCTTGTATGCTTAGTTTCCAGCTTAGTTTTCTGTCTAGAATAAGACCTGGCTTAATCAAAGAAAGTTGATCTTATTTCTTTTATGGAGGGAGGGTCAATATGTGGAATTTTGTATTTCTGGTAAATAGGACAAGCTAAGTTTTGTGAGGATTTACCCCTAAGCCACAGCGATCTGCCCAGCAATTTTGCAGGTGTTCATTTAGGGTATTCGGGATTTTTCCTGACACGGCAATAGCAACATCATGTGCAAAAGCGATTACTCCCCATTCGTCCTCACTTCTTAGGAATAACAATGGCTCATTCACCACTAAGTTCCATAGAAGGGGGGACAGGACTCCACCTTGCGGGGTTCCTCTGCAGACAGATCTTCTGGCAGACGACACACCCAGTTTTGATTTAATAATCCGACTTGTGAGCAGAAGATTAATCAACTCGCCAAGCGAGTCGTACACCCGCAAAGTCGACAGTGCATCTGTAATCGCAGATGTGTGTTGTTAAAATCGCATTCAATGGCTAGGTGTACCCCTTATAGTGAAGGCAATGTTCAATAGAACGTACTAGTGTATGTAGAGCTGTTTCTACAGACTTGCCTTTACAATACGCGTGCTGATCTGTAGACAGGAGTATTTTGTCAATGTTCGTGTGCGTATGGAGATGTCGATCAGTCTTTCCAGCGTCTTTAACGATACGATGATAGACTGATTGGTCTGAGATCCTTTGTACCAGCGTGAAAGCATTTGCCGACTTTGGATATAAAAACCACTTCTCTCCATAAAACTGAAATGTTGACCAGTTCGAGGCAACTCTTGAGAATTGTTTCTACCAAAGGAAGGATAATATCCGAAGCTTGTCTGGAATTATTCCGTCTGGTCTACATAGTAAAAGGAAGTAATCATAAACATACATAGGAGGCCAGATGATTTTGACGGAAATCTGACAGCCGGAAGTGACAGTTACTTAGACAGTTCTTCGAGTTTTTGCAAATAACTCAAAAAGTATAGCACTTACGAGAAATCTGTTAAGTGAAAAAGAAATTTAAACAAAAAACAAAAATAAAAAATTTGAAAAAAAAAATATGACATTTACTGAAGATTCCGGTCCCGTCCGTAAAAGAAAGTCGTGTTGTGCCCACACCTCTAATTTTTGATTTGCATCCACAATATGTTTGACCACTTTTTATAAAAATTTGGAAGGGGGACCCGGGCCCCGGGTCCCGGTGTCGGGGGGAACCCATACAAATTTTCTAAAAAAAAGTACCCGATTTCTTCAAATTTTATATGCATCTCCGATGGGCAATACTTTTTGTAAAAATTTGGAAGTAATCGGTCCCCGGGATCGGGGCACCCATACAAATTTTATACAAAAAAAATACCCGAATTCCTTCAAATTGTATACGCATTTGTATCTTAGATGGAGAACACTTTTTGTAAACATTTGGAAGTGATAGGGCCCCGGGGTCGGGGGCACCCATACAAATTGTATACAAAAAAATACCCGAATTTCTTCAAATTTTATACGCATTTGTATCTTAGATGGAGAACACTTTTTGTAAACATTTGGAAGTGATAGGGCCCCGGGGTCGGGGGCACCTATACAAATTTTTTTTAAAAATAAGTTCCCGGTTTTCTTTAAATTTTATACGCATGTGTATCTCCGATTGAAAAAACTTTTTGTAGAAATTTGGAAGTGATCGGTCCCCGGGATCGGGGCACCCATACAAATTGTATACAAAAAAATACCCGAATTTCTTCAAATTTTATACGCATTTGTATCTTAGATGGAGAACACTTTTTGTAAACATTTGGAAGTGATAGGGCCCCGGGGTCGGGGGCACCTATACAATTTTTTTTAAAAAATTAAAAATTTAAAATTTTAAAAATTTGATTGTGATCGAGCCCCGGGATCATGGCCCGGTGTCGGAAGGGCCCATACAAAAGTTTAAAAAAATTACCCGATTTTCTTCAAATTTTATATACATCCTATCGAAACACTATTTGTAAAAATTTTGGGCTCCCAAACAATTTTTTTAAAAAACATACGCGATTTTATTCAAACTTTGTATTGTGGGTTGTTTTTTTTGTTCACTTTACGATTTGAATAACCGCTCTCCAGAATTATTTTTGCCTCTTAACTTTATATCACCTCATTATCATTTTCTTCACGAATTTGTTGTAAAGAAGTCATTTGAAGCAAAATAAATAACTTTCGCTTTCTACTTGTGTGGAGCAATAATGCTATGCATTCAAATTTGAATTAAAAAACCTCCAATTATTATCACTTTGACCATGAACTATTTGAATAGGCGCGGGGCGTGGTCTGTGTTACAGATTGCAAAAAATCAAACTCAAATCGAAAGAACAACAAAAAGAAACAGTCATGATATGTAATAAGTATCATTATGATTTAGTTTTGCTTCTGTTTGCTGCTACGGCGTTTTATTTTAGTTCGGAATGGAAAATACAACATAGTTGTTGTACAGAAAAACATAACCAGTTTTTCTATTCACTTTCAAGCATTCGACGGACGGCCACTCAAGCAAGGTGAGCAAGAAATTTCTATTCTTCAATTTATCAAACAAAAAGCTGGGCGCGGGTGATCGTGTGGATTTTTTTCTCGTTACCTCTACCTGTAATTGAATTGAAGAAGTTTAATAGGTTCTTCATATGGGCAATTGAATATTTCTCCTCCTCCGTGTATACACTGCGGTACACTAGATTAGAAACACATCATTTTGGGAGATAAAATTGATATTACTTCAGTTATATGTCAGGAAAGAAAAAACAAATGACAGTGAAAGTTAGAGTAGTTTGGCGTTAATACAAAACAAAGTTTTAAAAATAATTACAGATTAGAGAGTCCAAATGGCATGCATTTAAATCGGTTCATACGATAAGAAGCACCATACAAATGAATGAAAAAAATTATGTTTTTGTTTTTTTATGGAAATTGATTTTTATTTTAAATTCATACTCCAGAGTTTAACCGTTTTACCACTGAATCGAAATACGAGGTATTTTGTTATGAGAATTTGGGTTCTAGGATGAATAAAGGCTGAAAAACACAAATATGAAGTCCGTCTGTCAAAAATATTTTACCTGGAAGCACCAAAATGGTTTCATTTGTCGAACTTGTCACTGGATATGGATATGAAATGCTTTTTTACACTACTGCTGGTGGTTTTTTTTTTATAATACGCGCACGCTTCAAGGGGTTCGCACCCTTATAATACTCGGCTATATGCTTGGCACAGCAAGGGCGTTAAGGAAGAGGAGGAGAAAAGAGAAGATGTCTATGAGCTTGTGTTTTGAATGCCTGTGGATCATAGTGATGTGGGAAGACAGAGCTTGGCAGAGCGTTCCACATACGTGTTGTACGGCTGAAGAACGAATCCCTGAATTTAACTGTACGTCCGAAGATGGGCTTGAGGGTAAACTGATGAGCATTTAGAGCGCCACGAGTATTGCGGTTGAATTCAAGCAGAGGTGGCATGCAGCTGGCTATTTCTCTTGAGCACCGCTGGTAGAAGAAGCGATAAAACAGTGACAAGCATCAGGAAACGTTCCTGCGGTGTTCAAGCGAATCTATTGATTTCGCTATATTTTCGTCACCGATAAGTGTTGTCGTGCATGGTAGCCAGATCAGAGGGAGTGAAGTATTTCTTGCACCGGGCTAGAAAACCTAATCATTTCGCAGCATTTTTAGCGACGGAAAATATGTGGTCATTCCAACGAAGCTTGTCGTTAACGCACATGCCGAGAATTGCGAGATTTTCAGTTTCCTCGATGCAAGTGCCAGTCATGGATAATGGCATGGGATTTAGGGTTCGCTTAGACGACAGGTGACAGCATTGGGTTTTGTGAAGCGTTAAATTCTACTCGATTGATTTCTCCCCATTGTATTATGCTGTCAAGATCAGAATTTAACGTGCTTAACATACGTAGTTTTTTGAGTTCCACATGAGAAGTGGAGGGACGTTCCTCAAACTTATATGAGAAGCTGAGAGTGCTGTCGTCGGCGAAAGGGTGAATTGGATTATTAGTCACAGATAACAGATCATTAATAAAAAAACAACCCATAAAAATACAATTTTTCATGTAAATTCTCCAATAGGAGATGGGTATGTGTTAAAATTTGAAGAAAATCGAGCTAATTTTTAAAAACTTTATATGGGCACCTCTCGGACCTCAGGGCCTCACTCCAAAAACTTTACAAAAAATTTTGTCCATCGGAGATACAAAAATTTAAAAAAATCGGGTTAAGTTTTTTAAAAAATTTGTTGGTGCCCCATGACCCTCCAAACCCTGTCTCCAAATTTTTTGCAAAAAGTGTTGCCCATCGGAGATACATACGTATATAAAATTTAAAGAAAATCGGGTTAATTTTTTTTTAAATTTTGGGGCAAAAATTTAAAAAAATCGGGTTAAGTTTTTTAAAAAATTTGTTGGTGCCCCATGACCCTCCAAACCCTGTCTCCAAAATTTTTGCAAAAAGTGTTGCCCATCGGAGATACATACGTATATAAAATTTAAAGAAAAACCCCAGGACCCAGGGTCTCCAAATTTTTTAAAAAAATTTTGTCTATCGGAGATACACATCGGGTTATTTTTTTAAATAATTTATGGGGCCTCACGAACCCGTGCCCGGGGTCTCCACATTTTTTACAAAAAGTGTTGACTATCGGAGATACACATGGGTATTAAATTTGAAGAAAATCGGGTTAATTTTTAAAAAAAAATCTATGGGGCCCCACGAACCCGGGAACCCGGGGTCTCAATTTTTTTTTACAAAAAGTGTTGTCTATCGGAGATACACATGTGTATTAAATTTGAAGAAAATCGGGATAATTTTTTTAAAAAAAGTTATGGGGACCCACGAACCCGGGCCAGGGGTCTCCAAAATTTTTACAAAAAGTGTTGTATATCAGAGATACACATGTGTATAAGATTTTAAGAAAATCGAGTAAAATTTTGTAAAATATTTTTAGGTGAGCCCACCGACCCCGTGGCCCGAGATATGCATGTGTGCAAATTTCAATAAAATATGACTTTGGGAAGTGGGTCAAAAATTGATCGCAAGATTCCATGACACACAAATCCACAAACCCACAAATCCACAAACCCACAAACACACGGGCAAGTGAAGTTAATATAGAGAATTTAAAAATTCAAATTTTTCATGTAAATTCTCTAATAGGAGATGGGTGTGTGTTAAAATTTGAAGAAAATCAGGCTAATTTTTAAAAAATTTACATGGACACCACACGGATCTCAGGGCCCTATCACTCCAACAAATTTACAAAAAGTTTTGTCCATCAGTGATACACATGTGTTTAAAATTTGAAGAAAATCGAGCTAATTTTAAAAAAATTTATGTGGGTACCCTTCGGGCCTCAGGGCCCGTTCACTCCAAAAACTTTACAAAAAATGTTTTCCATCGGAGATACACAGGCGTAAAAAATTTGAAGAAAATCGGGTTAATTTTTTTGAAAAATTTATATGGGGCCCCAAGACCCCGGCCACCAAAATTTTTGCAAAAAGTGTTGTCCATCAGAGATACACATGTCTATAAAATTTGAAGAAAATTGAATAAAATTTTGTAAAATATTGGTATGGGAGCCCCCCGACCCCGTGGCCCGACGGTCCAAAATTTTAATAAAATCGGGCTTTGGGAAGTGGGTTAAAAATTGATCGCAAGATTCCACGACAGACGACCGACGACCGACCCACGGGCAAGTGAAGTTAATATAGAGAATTTAAAAATGAGAAAGAGAGTAGGGGACAAAACAGAGCCCTGGGGAACGCCAGCATGTAAGTAATGAACTTTAGACTTGAAACCGTCCAAAACAACTTGAATTGACTGGTCCAAAAGATAGCTTCTAATCCAACGAAACACTTTTTCATCGACTCCATAAGCAAGCATTTTAGACAAAAGAGCTTGATGCCAAACTCCGTCAAATGCTTAAGAAATATCGAGTGCAACAGCTTGGCTTTCTCCAAAATGATGCAAAGATCGGTTCCACTGTTCGGTGAGATATACCATCAAATCACCAGTAGAACGTTGCCCACGAAATCCATACTGCCAGTCACTAAGGATTTCGTTGGTTTCAAGATATTTCTTAAGCTGATAATTGATCAGCGTTTCCATGACCTTGGAACGAATGGATGTAAGTGCTATGGGTCGTCGGTACGAAGAAGGAGACGACGGCTCGCCTTTTTTGGGTATTGGCTGGACAAAGGCTGTTTTCCAAC
This sequence comes from Nephrocerus scutellatus, assembly GCA_947095585.1. Taxonomy (NCBI): domain Eukaryota; kingdom Metazoa; phylum Arthropoda; class Insecta; order Diptera; family Pipunculidae; genus Nephrocerus; species Nephrocerus scutellatus. Next base: position 18,529,393 of record OX352762.1, on the reverse strand, counting down.
TTCTCGGGAAGAGTCCAGAAGAATAGGATATATGGAAAAGCTTACGCAATGGTAATCCCAGCTTGGAAGAACACCTCTTCCGAACTGATGGAGAAATACCATCTGACCCAGCGGATTTGTGAGTGTTGAGAGCGTTTAAAACTCTAGCAACTGCACGAGTACGAATAAATATCGGTCCCATAGAGTGTTCAATACTCTGAGGTGCAGGAGGCGGCAATGCACAATCTGGAAGCGTAGAGCTAGCTGCGAAATGCGCAGCAAACAGATTGGCCTTGTCTTTACAGCTGACAACTGGAATGTCATTTAAAAATGAGCGTTGGAATCGACGACGAGGCTGTATTTTTGATTCTTTTCACGAAAGACCAGAAATTTTTACTACCTTTGGGACATTGTAGTATTGTTTGCCTTAATTTTTGGTCGTAGGCGAATTTGACTCTCCGAAGATGGGTATTGCAATCATTTCTCGTTCTCGTTTAAACTTTTTTCGGTTTTTCTCGGTAGGGTTTGCTTTATAAAATCGAAAGCATACCTCTCTAATCCTAGAAGCCTCTTTACAGCTCAAGTCATACCATCCATCTTCCTTTGATTTGATAGATTTATTCTTGAAAGGGATAAACTTTCTCATACCAATAAGAATGATGTTTGTGATTGCATCCGCGGCGGCATCCACGTTGCTATCACAAACAAAAATAGCGACCAGTTAGTTCTCCCAAAGAAGTTGTTAAGGCCGTCCCAATTGGCTTTCTCGTATTGCCATACTATTTTTTGAGAGTTTTTTCTCTAACTACGTGGTTTATTAACGAGAAATTAGCTGATACTACACAATGGTCAGACGAGCCTAGTGCCAGCATACGTTGAGCACTGTTTGACATTCTTAGTGCCTTCCACAAAACTGTGGTTATGTCGACAACGTAAGCCGATCCAACGAATTCTTCTGTTGAATAGCTTCGTGTAGCTTTTTAAATTCTTTATATTACCTTCGCATGCCCGTGGGACGTCAGTTTGTCGGTCGTTCGGTCGGTTTGTCGTGGAATCTTGCGATTAATTTTCAACCCACTTCCCAAAGCCCAATATTATTGAAATTTTCCACACATGTATATTTCCGGAGACAACACTTTCTATTAAATTTTGGGGACTCAGGGCCGAGGTGTGCCCTTATAAATGTTTTAAAAACTAACCCGATTTATACACATGGAGAACACTACTTGGAGAAATTTTAGAGATCCTGGGCCGTAGGGCCCCAAAATTTTTTTTAAAAAAATAACCCGTTTTTTTTTTTCAAATTTTATATACGTGTGTATCTCCGATAGACAACACTTTTTGTAAAAATTTTGGATACCTCAGGCCTTAGGGTCATGGGGCCCAAACATTTTTTAAAAAAAAATTAACCCGCTTTTTTCATATTTTATATACGTGTGTATCTCCGATGGACAAACACTTTTTGTAAAAAGATTTTTAAAAAAATTAACCCAATTTTCTTCAAATTTAATAAACATGTGTAACTACAAAAAAAAGTTTTTTGTAAAGTTTTTTGAGTGAACGGGCCCAGGAGTCCCCAAATAAATCTTTTAAAAATTAGCCTGATTTTCTTCAAATATTTAAGACGTGTGTATATCCGATGGAGAAAACTTTCTGTAAAATTTTTGGAGTGAGGCCGAGGGGCCCATACAAATTCTTACAATCTGTTTGCGTTGTGCGCTGTGAGCAGCGCTGCTTGCTTTACGATTGGGGTTGTTTTGTTGTTGGGTTGCAGTGCTTCGTATGTGTTTTTATATTTCAGCATACTTTTGGTTATTAGAGAATTTACAAATACATTTTTATGGGTTGTTTTTTGTTTCACTTTCCAACAGGGCTCCATTGAAGAATGGCTTCAGCTACTTAGACTAGAAGAGTACATACAACCACTGCTCGATCAAAACTATAAAACGGTGCGTGATGTCACACAGGTGACATGGGAGGACCTTGAAGACATTGGAATTGTTAAACTGGGACATCAGAAGAAAATCTTGCTTGCCATCAAACGTGTTAAAGATATCATCAGTGGAAAATGGAATCCCGGCGGTCCAACTGCATACCAACAACAGGTAATACTCGATAGAAAATAACTTGTATTAGAGAGCGTTTTGTTTGTAAACTATTCGTCGGCGGCATCAAGTACATTCATAAGAGGAAACTGCAATTATTTTTTGATGAAATTGGATAATGAATGCGGATCACTTTGCATCGCTTTTGTTTGTTGTTTCCATTGAAGATTGAAGTTTTGTTCTTATATATTAATTGTTGTTGTTTTGTTGTTTTTACCTTAATCTTAAATTTTGTTAACTAATTTTGCGGTCCATTATTTGTTTACATTTTTTTACTTCTTACTTTAATTTAACAATTTCCGTTTACTTTTATTTTTGTGTGCTTTTGATTTGTGATTTTTGGGTTACAACAAAACTAGCAGGACTATCGAAAAACTTGGCAAAATTCCGTTCAAATGCCAACGACGCCAACTCTAATACCAACTACACGAGTGTCGTGGGACGATTCCAAGAGTTATGCCTCCTCTGGTGATGCATATTATAATTGCAGTGGTATTAATCATGAGTGTTGTGGTGGTAACGATGTTGTTTTAATTAAGGTAAGTCTGTCTAGAAGAAGAGAGAACGTATTAGATGTTATTCTGTAGTAGAATAAAAAAGTGTTTTTGATAAATAATTGTATTACTGAGCACAAATAGCTAGCCGCTCTTACTAGGATGGTATTCTTCCAGTCCAAGTGTTTCATATATCGTATTGTTTTTTTGATCTCTTTCTCGCCATCTTACAGGTGCGCCAACCACGCGGCAAAAGTTTGGAGTCTCTTGAAGATATTCATGACAACAGTACACGCAGCCATTTGACCTTTAGCCATTATACGACAACCGATTATGGCCATTTCGCACATCCATCACAGTTACAACAACATCAGCAGGCAATACTTCAACAACAACAACAACAACAGCAGCAGCAACAGCAACAGGCACTTATGGGGAATCGCCATATAAATAATAATCCTGGGAATATGGTCAGTTTGGTTTATTTATTTATTTTAGTTACAAATGTTATCTCCTTTTTTTTCTCCGTTAGACCTGGAGACGTTCATACGATGATGGCGATATAACGCCAACCAATGAAGCTACACGAGAGCTAATGTACGAGGATGTTGGTGGAACATTGCCACGTCAACAGCGAGGAGGCGGCGGCGGCACAGCTGATCGATGTAAAATTTTACAGCGAGCTGTTCTAAATAGTATGCCACCTATCGATCATCATTACATGAACGCATCAGCTGCCGAATATGTTTGTCATTCTGCGGTAGTGGGATCTAGTGGCGGTGGTCCGGATAACTCAAATTTGACAGCTGTAAGTTAAGCAGCTCACAGAAGAGCGTTAAAGTGATAATGAATTTGGCAAATGAGGATATAAGGAAATGGGCATTAATTTAATTTTTAATAATTTCAAATTAACTAACATGACGATGTCCTTGTGGGCGATCTGAACTTAAGATAGGATATGCATCATGTCTGACATTATTCTTTTGAAGTCAACATATAGCTTTCACCGCTTTCATCTGAACCAATAGGTGGCAGATGTAGCAGTGTATTGTTAGAGAGATTATTATGAAGCAGAGGTTTCTTTACAGTGTATTCAGTGTCCTCGTAGCCATTTGGAGACAAGTTTTTGGCCACCAAACAACTGCGCATAAGTGAGAATGGGTCCAAGATTATCGTTAAGTTAAACCAGCGGGGCTTAGTGGATAAGTGCATGGCTTCTGTTCGTAGTTCGAATCCCAGTAACACCAAAAGTATTTTTCACGGTGTCCCACCTCTCGCGAATGGGTGACAAACGTCCGAGAGTAACGATCTGTCGCGCCATATATTACTATTAACACCAGTTTACCATTGTAGGGCATAGCCCCCATAATTTAGGAAATGCTCCTTTGCATTGAATAATGGTAAACCGAGCTTTTGATATTCTCGATCATCTTCCACTTCATCTTGCAATATAAAATTACATCTACTAAATAGTAGAGATTGGCAGAGATTTTAAATAAATAAAACAGCAGTTGTTTTGTTTGAGTTTACAGGTAGTCCATTTCTACCACACCAGTTATCCATCCATTCCAGAGCAGTCGTCTGTAGATTTTTACAGCAGCACTGAGAGATTGGATGAGAGAAGACATACTCGTATATTATCCGCATAAGCTTGTTTGTGTCTGTTTAGTTACCCAACTTACAGGAATTTAACCATAAAATAACATTACATAACATAACAAGAATTTAACCATAACATCTAAGCTGCTGGTGTACAAGACAATGGTCATACCAGTACTTACATGTGGATCCGAGACTTGGATGCTTAGCAAAATGCATTCTGACTTCTTAGCCGCGTTCGAGAGAAAAGTCTTACGTAGAATTGTTGGCCCCGTATGTGAGGAAGGACGATTCCGGAGACTCTATAACGATGAGATCTACGAGCGTTTTTGCGATATCGACATCGGCCCAGAGTTTAGGGATGGCAAATTGGATCACATCGGCTCGTAATCCGGACCGGTGGAGAGACTTTGCGGGACCAGGCCAGGACCTGACACCGGTTGTAGAGTCAAATATGATGATGAATAAATCTAGCAAAGGATTGCGGCGTGTTGTTACAATAGTTACGTCTTTGCCAGCTATATACTTGTGAAAATGTTTTGCTCCAAAAACTAAAAAATGAGACTTCCTTGCCTATGTGAGCATAATTCGTCTCATGTGTCTACCCCAGCGTACGTGAAGCTAACTGACACTCATTATTATGACAATTTTTTGCCGGTAACACTACATCCACTCCATTTGCGAAGCATCGCACGCAAGAATGACAAATTTTTTTTTCATTATAATGTAATTTCAGTAAAGCTTCGAGCTTGTAGAAACACTACTGTATGCTCGTCTGTCTATGAAGGCTTAACATCTTTGTCTAGTATTCTGTGCAATTTCAGCTGTTAAAGCTTTTTTTTTTCTAAAAAAACAACGTTGTAAAAATTAAGCATACCCAGAAAAGACATCAGACATTTGTTCATTGGAAAGAACGCTTCTTAAATCGCTTTTGCTTTTTTTTATTACTTGTTGGTGGGCTGAGAAGTCTTGTGCACTGCGACCTTGAGATCTATTGTGCATCCCAGATATTAAGCACAATATGTGGTGGCTTAGTTCCTATATGAATGTGCCACCATATCTGCCAGGTCGATCGGTTTGACATTTTGACATGGAATTGTGTGAGCCTTGAGGTATTGAAATTTTTCCTGGTTAGGGCGTCACATATGAAGAGTATGTGTTCTGGCGTTTCTTTTGCCCCGTTGCAGAAGCGGCAGCGATTCGTTTGGGATTTTCCCATTTTTATTAGGTGGCAGTTAAATGGGCCGTGTCCTGTCATATACAAGACAAGAGATCTAATTGCTTGGTGGTTTAACTTAACTGCCTTGTTTATGTCTTTTATGTTGTATTTGAGAAGCTTTTTGGTTTATCTCATTCCACTTGATGATTCCCATTCTGCTTCGATTGCGATATTTACCCACTCTTTTATTCATTGAGGTGGCTTGTAGAATAGGCCAGGCTTGGTTCGGGGCCGGTGAAAACTTCTTCTGCGCTTTCTCTTGCACAGAGATCTGCTGCCTCGTTCCCTTCGTTGCCCTTCGTTGTTTCTTCCTGGAAGGCGCTTGGGGATTTTCCTAGGGGTATTCCTATTGTGGTTCTAGGCCCAAATACTCCTGCACCTGTCCCTATTTCTGTGTTAGATCCGTCTGTGTACCAGATAGATGCACGGTGGAGAAGGTTGTTTATGATATTTTCAACTTGATTTCGTTCTGGTATTCTTATTGAGAAGTTTCTTTGGAAATTAGTTGTTTTTATCTTTGAGTCTGATCGAAGGACAATACCACTATCTATGTTGATTTTGTTAGTGATAGTTGTATGTCCTGGCTTATTAACTTCAATTTGGCTTCTTATATTAAGTGTTGTGACTCTCTTTCCAGCATCGATTTTGATGTATAAGTGAAGTGGTAGAAGTCACAGGAGCTTTTCAAGAGCTGCCGTTGGACAAGTTCTTATCGCAACTGTTGTACTTAGGCAGGTTAGTCTCTGAATTTTTTGTTAGTTTTGAGCGTGTCGTAGATTGCTCTGTTTTTGGCCACCATATCAGGGCTGCGTAGAGAGCCTGGGTCTGATGATGCTTTGGTATACCCTTAGAGTCATTTACGGGTTCACGTTTTGCCGAACATGCGTTAGCAAGTGAAGTAAGCTTTATTAGCTTTGTTGGTGATATATGACATATGAGAGTTCCATGTAAGTTTTTGTTCGAACATGACTCCCAGGTATGTGACTTCTGGCATTGTTTGGAGAGTTTTGCCTTGGAATCTTATTATTATTTATGTTATTAATGTCTTGTTATTTTCTTCCTTTTTGTGAAGACGGTGCATACTATTTTGTCTGGGTTAACACTTAGGTCAACCTCTCTACACCATTCGTTTACTAGTTTGAGAGCGAATTTCGTGCATTCTGCTATCGTACTCTCGAAGTTACCAGGCACCATTAGGACTAGGTCATCCGCATATCTAATATTTGTTATAAGATTATTCTTAATCCTGTCTAGTAGTTGGTCCACCGCCAGTAGCCACAGAAGGGGTGAAAGGACTACGTCTTGTGGACAGCCTCTGGCTGCCGCTACTGTGATGAGTTTGTCACCGAACGAGGCACGATTTCCTATCTTTCCTATCTTGTTCATGACCCATATTATGATAGAGGAGTCTATTCCCATGGTTCGGGCTTGTATTTGAATTGCTTCATAACATTTTGTTACTTCACATAATAACATTTCTTTACTTCGAAGTGTGTCTTCGATTATAGATGTCAACTTATGGAGCATTCTAACATAATATAGTTAGAAATGAACAAAGAAGAGAGGATTTTTTGAACTTTGACTTTTTTATGTCTATAAGTGCAGTAGTGATGGAAGGAAGGTGTTTTTCTATGTTTATTGTTCCTTTATTCGTAATTATTGTTGTTCGCTTCGTTTTTTCCGTCAATCGCAATGGTCGCGTATGCATACGCTTATACTCACGGACTGCAACTGATAAGCGAATAAGAGAAAATAAAAAAAAAGTACAGAAAAGGAACAAGAAAATTTAAAAAAGAAACGCAACGTGAAAGCCACCGTGTTGGCTGCAAAAAAGAAGAACAAAAAAAGTCATCGTGTAGATCCCGTCTTACCACCACTTTCGTTTTTCGTATTGTCAAATTCACCTCGCTTATCGCCTAAATATTTTTAACTATTCTCTACTTTGCTAACACATTTTAATTAATTCTCCCAATTGTTCACACGCCATTGAAACAACACACACATCCAGCCTTTTTTAACCGGAAGTCCAATGGCAAGCAAAAAAATTGCACCGGAACCACCACGACGTCACTGTAGTATACGAAATGCGCGAACTCTAAGTTCACAGCAGGAGCACACGCAACAAGTGGCGGCCGGAACACATGCACAAAATGCATTCTATGCAACATCCTCTGGCGGTTGTAGTGGTGGTGGTAGTTGTGGAGGTGCAGTAATGCACTGCGGCGGTCAGACATCATACATTCCTTCGAATATGCAGACGCAACAGCAACAACAACAGCCGATCTATGCCAATTATGCAACGATCCAGCAGACAACAGCAGAGATACACTGTGAAAAACTGCATGACAATAAGGTGGGGAAAGTAAAAAAAAAAAAAACGTCAGATAGTAGTTTAGTGGTGGTGCACTTGTCATTAATTTATTTCACATTTATTTTTGTTTTTGTTGTTTTTTTTTTCGTTATTGTATAAAATTTTGCTGGCAAATTTGTTGGTTTTTTGTTTGCTTGTTTGTTGTTGTTGTGTGTCTTGTATTGTGTTGAACTTTTTCGTTGTGTATTTGTAATTGTAGCTACTTCACCACCTAGTGGTGGGTTTAAGTAATTCAACCTCTCACTAACACTCTCCCATTTACATCATCTTTATTCAATCACTGATGCATCGTATTTAGTAATCACTCCTGTGTTCCAATTGATAAAAAAGTGAAATATTTCTACTGTGGTAAAAAACATGAAATCTACCTCATTTATTTACGGAATTGCTGTTCCAAATGCAACTGGTTAAAAAGTTAAAATTTTGACGTTTTGATAGTAAGAAATATTTTCTGTACTCCATTAAGCCTCTTAACTGAAAGGGCAACAACGCTCCTGTCAAACGGCATCTGTCAGTTGAAACCTGTCAAAATTTAAGAAAGGAGACAACCTCGTGAATTTTAACAAAAATAGAAAAAAGTAAATTTCGTGTGCTGAATTACAAAAGAAGTGTTCAGCAATGTTCAGCCGCAATCCATACGAGTTTTTGCGCCGGGTTAACGTGCACCAAGGAAGGCCAAGGTGGGTCTGTCGGACCACAAGGTCATGGCAACAGTTCTTTTTTAAAATACACGCAGTGTTATTCATATCGATTACCTTGAAAAGGTTAACGCGACCACCGGCTATTATTACTCAAACTTTTGGACAGATTCGATATTGATTTGAAGCAAAAACGACCGAAGAAAAAATAGCTGTTCTATCAAGACAATGCACGCGTGCACAGGGTGTGTAGTCGCCATGGCAAAAATCCATGAATTAGGCTACGAATTGCTCCCTCATCCGCCCTATTCTCCGGATTTAGCTCCGAGTGACTATTTCTTGTTTCCAAACCTGAATAAATGGCTCGGCGGAGAGAGATTTGACTCCAACGATGAAATACCTACCACAAACAAATACCTATTTTGATGAACTCGACAAATCTTATTTTTTGGAAGAGATAAACAAATTGGAGAAACAAGACAAAGAATGAATGAATGAAGAATGAAGTGGGCGCCGTGGCTCAGTGGATAATAGCATGTCCATGGTTCGAATCCCAGTAACATCGAAAGTATTTTTCACGGTGTCTCACCTCTCGCGAAAGTTTGACAAACGTCCGGGAGTAATAACTTGTCACGGAAAGCTTCTCAATTCGCCCTTCGGATCCGGCCTAAAATTGTAGGTCCCTTGCATTTGTGTCCAAAAATAGACATGCGCAACACAAATGGTTGCGAGAAGCCAGGCCTTGGACCGTAACGGTCTTTCGCGCCGAATATTAAAAGAATGAAACCCACCGTTATTGACTTTAAAGCAATAAATGAACGGCTATGAAACCCTTCGCGTGTGGGGCCGATTTAAAAACATAAGCCTCATACCTACGGAGGATTCCCCAGATGATGAAAAACAAGAATTATTTGAATCAGTCGAACGGGAACTCCAGGCCTGCCCTCAGTATGATGATTCTGGTAGTTATGAATAATAGGTAGTGAGCCAGTACACGAGAACACTAATGTCGTTCCGAGTACAAAGTTTGCGCGTAAAAATATTCACAAAACCACCTAGGTATCTCCATGGAGCCACTCGCAACCAGATAGACCACGTGTTGATAAACCGCCGCCACAACCCGAACCTGATGACGGTATAAACATACCAAGGTGCCAACGTCGACTCAGACCACTGTCTTGTTGGTATGGTGCTTCGAGCGCGGATTGCATCATCACGAAAGATAGCATCCGTAAATCAGGTTCGAGTAAACGCGGCTGCCCTTTGCTACGAAGAGACCAGAAACAACTACGTTTAAGCGATAGGACTCGCCCCGTCAGGGAGAGTAAGTGTCGGGCGTAGAAGAGAAATGTCTACGCCTTAAGAATACTGTCATTAGTACTGCTGACACCATCTTAGGCAGTAGTCGTAGAGATCGGAACGACTGTCTCGATAACGAATGTAAGCTAGCGACTGAACGTTAGAATGTTGTGTACCGAACAAGGCAACAATCTCATAGAACGCGGGCACGCGAAGGTGAATATAAAGAGCTCAGAAGATATGAAAAACAGTTCACCGGCGAAAGAAAGCAGCCTGGGAGAAGAATCTCGTCCGTGAACTAGAACAATACAGTGAGCGAGGACCGCGGAGCGGAAGTTGTACCAAAGAGTCCGCGGTATGACGTAAGATACACCGCCTTGCACATACTGCAAAGACAAAAAAGGTAATCTCTGATCGCCGATCTCAAAAGCATCTAAGAGCAATGGGAAGAACACTTTCATGAGTTACTAAATGGTCAGCTAACTGAGGAATTGGTGGCTCCACCAATGGCCGAAGACCTCACTATACGGCCGCCACCAAGCATAGACGAAGTAAGCATATTGATAAATCGGCTCAAAAATAATAAGGCCCTGATCAGATTTACACTCTTAGGCATGTGATGGAAAAATGTCTAGAGTTTAAAAACTCACTACACCATGTTTTTATAGACTTAAGAGCCGCCAGCCAGAGTACATAGAACTTTATAACGCCATGAGAGAATTCGGCATCCCAAATAAACTGACACGACTATGTCGGTTGACCATGACCAATGTTATAAGCCAAGTTAAAATATCCGGATCACTATTAAGCCCATTCGACATCTATAACGGGCTCCGACAAGGGGATGGACTGGCCTGCGTCGTCTTTAGCCTGGCGTTGGAGAAAGTGATCCGAGACTCTGACGTATCGGCGAGAGGAACAATCCTCTATATGGCCATTCAGATACTGGCTTACCCAGACGATTTCGACATCGTTGGTAGAAACCCAAGACCAGTACAGGAAGCTTTCATCCAAAAGAGAGTACATGGTGGCCACGTCTGCGAGAAGATCCAACATTGAACTAGAAATAAGAACAAAAAAGCCTACTATAGTCTGTCAAGACTCTTCAAATCCAGGAACTTAACGATAACATCTTGGTATATAAGCCAATGGTCATACTTACATATGGATCTGAGACTTAGCTGCATTCTGAACTCTTTTCCGCGTTCCAAAGAAAAGTCTGAGAAAGGACGAGTCCGGAGACTCTATAATGATGAGATTGACGAGTCTTAAGCGATATCGACATCGTGAAGATAATTACGCTCGGTAGGCTCCGGTGGGCAGGACACCTAGGTCGCATGAGCGAAGAGGATCATGCTCGAAAAGTCCTTTGTGTTAGGATTTACGGAACACGACAGCGAGGCCGGCCAAGGCTACGCTGGAAGGATGGCGTAGACCGGGACGCCCACAGTTTAGGGATGCAAAACTGGCAAATTTTGCGGGAGGCCAGGACCGGACCCCGGTTGTAGAATCAAATATGAGGATGATATGCCCGGGCTTTTGCACATTTGTTTGAAATAATTGAAAACAATATTATCAGTCGTCGGACTTACTGGTTACTGGTCTTTGAATAATAATGCGATTATTACCAAATAATACAATAACAAAATAAAAGGAGTAAAGTGAGTAAAAGTGAGTTTCACTCACTAAAATTTCACTTCGTGGGTAAAGTGACAGCAAAGTGAATTCCGTAATCAGGCTGGTAAACGCAACACAAAAGTGAAATATGGTCGCACTAAAGTAGATTTTCTTTGTAAAAGCAAATGTTTATTTATTCACAAAAAATAGAGAAATTATAAAGTTCGAATATTATTTTTACATCATATTATGTAGTTATAATAAAAATAATGTAAAAATGTAAAAGTTATGTAAGTTGCGCGAGCAGACATAAGTTATTTCTAGCAGTTGTCAGTGCGAAATGGAATACAGCAATCTGCCAAAATAACTGTCTTTGCTACCCGACGCATTTGTGTACAAAGAAAGGAGACGAAGAAGAAATTTAACATAAAATTCACCACAAAGGTGAATTTAGTGTCAAAAATTTAACTTTTTAACATTTTATGCGGTTTTTTTACCCCCCCCCCCCCCATTTGAAACACAGCCTTAGAGAAAACCGATCGATCGCAGCCTAACCCGTTTTTCTTTCTTTTTGTTTTTTTTTTCGTTTCAGTCAAATTCCAGCATCGATTCAATCGATACAATTCCGTTCGCCAATGAGAACACCGGTACTATTAAGCAAAGATTACTTAATCGACAAGAGTTGCCGCCACAACAGCACCTTTCGTCGTCGTCATCCTCGTCCTCGTCATCAACCAACACCATTGCCAATATCGCACATTCATTTCATTCGCTGAAGTCGTCGAGTTCACTGCATGATGCATCGTTGATACGCAGCGATAGCATCGGCAGCAATGCCAGCGGTGGCAGTGCCGGCGCTGCAGTCGGAGGCATAGCTGGCAACATTCTTCGATCGCCAACATTGACATTCCCCCCCGATTCGAGTAGTTCCACTGCAGGAGCAGCAACAGCAGCTGTTTGCGGCGGCATGATCACCACCGATCTTCATATCGCTGCATCGTCTGCGTCGAAAACAAGTGATGCTGCGTGTGTTAGTGGTGCAGCAACCGTTGTTGTCCCACCAAATAAAACCGTATCGGCAAATGTACTGAACGATATTGGCAATATGCTAGCAAATTTAACGGACGAACTGGATGCCATGCTGGAGGAAGAGAAACGGGTGGGACTAAACATTGATAGCGAATAATAATAAAAATTTATAGTAATAATAACAGTGCATAACTTAATTGATAAAACATATATAGAATCGATAATGGTAATAATTATAGATATATATAAAAATAGATTTATATGAATATATATATGTACAGGTAACATATATTAATGTTTTCACTTTTTACAATAATTTTAATATTTTTATTTACACACACGCATACATTCATGTTTTTTTTAAACAGACAAAAAAACGAAAATCAAAATACATTGTAGTTAAAGATTAAAAAAAATGTAATCGTCTTATCTAAGTTATAAAGGATAAATATGTAAAGGAATATACAAAAGCGCTATTATTGTTGTTCTGTTTTTTTTTTTACCTTGTGCTATTACATTATCTCTTGATTCTGATGTTTATATTATTATATGATTATTGATTGCGAGGGAACATTTATCACATGTTGAGAGAGGAAAATTCAGATGAAACTTGAATGTATTAGAACTATTATTATGATTATTATGTATTACGGTTACGACTATTAACAATTTCTATACAAAACAAATGGAAGACTATCTAAATAAAACATTTAGAAAAAAACAAACAAATGTTTCTTTCCATATTCTCAAAAAATTTGATAGTGCGCTCTTTTACTAATAGTAAGCTCGATTGTTATCGACTGGGTGATGAAAATAGTAACCCGGACTTCATCGGGTTTGCCATGGAATGTTTTTCACCGCCTAGAAGACCTAGACTATGCCGATGATATCTGTCTCCTATCACAATCGCTAGGTGACATGGAGCGAAAATTAAACTCACTAGAACTCCACGCTAACAAAGTGGGTTTAAAAATTAACGTCTCAAAAACAAAACTACTTCGCGTTAACGCTTGTGGAACATGTGATCTCTCGATTGACGGACATCAGATAGAGGAAGTCGATAAGTTTTGTTATTTGGCCAGCTGGATGTCAAAAAATGGTGGTGCTGACTCGGATGTGTGCTCTCGTGTAAGCAAGTCGCGACACTCCTATAGTATGCTAAATAATATCTCAACTCCTTGCAAATCTCCCGGAATCTGAAGCTAACGTTATTCAGATCTAACATTCTCTCAGTACTCTTGTATGGCTGCGAAAGGTGGAAAGTCACAGAGTCAATTTCGACGCGCCACCAAGTTTTCGTCAACAAGTGCTTAGGGAGGATACTGAGAATAAGATGGCCGGACATTATCACCAATCAAGACTTGCGGAGAGTAACACAGCAGGTAGCAATCGCGATCACCATCAGACGACGATAATGGAGCTGGATTGGCCACACTTTGAGAAAGCCAGCGGACGACATTACGTAACTAGCGCTCGACTGGAATCCACAAGGAAGTCATCGAGTTGGCCGTCATAGGAAGACATGGAAAATGACAATAGAAGGGGAAGCAAGATCCCGTCGACCGAGTGGCGTCTCTTGAAACCTCAGGCGTTAAATCGAGTTCGTTGGCGGGCGTTTGTAGAAGCCCTATGCTGCCCCGCGGAGTAAAGGAAAGAAAGAAGAAAATCATAGACATCTCTTATGTTCTCCTCCTTTTACTTAACGCCCAAGCTGTGCCAAGCATATAGCCGAGCATTATAAGGGTGCGAACCACTTTAAGGGTACGCAAATTATAAAAAAAACACGCTCAAGGGATTTGCATATAAATGCGGAAACACAGAGTCTGGCAAATTTATTCCACATAATAAAGAAGGAACCGCTAAATTGGTTAGTACGTCCGAAGATAGGCCTAATGGTAGACCCGTGGTCACGAGTTGAGGCACGGATATTACGGATGGGTTCGAGAATACACAACAACGCTTGTAAAAAACCTCTTGTAAAAAAAGCTATAAAACAGTGACAAGCAGGTAACATTCCAGATGATTTTGAAGGAAATCTGACAACCGGTAGTGAAAGTTTACTTAAGATAGTTTTTCGAGTTTTTGCTAATAACTCAAAAAGTATAGCATTTAGGAGAAATCTGTTCAGTTCAAAAGAAATTTAAACAAAAAACAATAAAATTAAAAAAAAAATGCATTTACATTTCCATTGAAGATTCCGCCCTCGTCCGCAAAAGAATGTCGTGTTGTGCCGCCCACACCTCCATTTTTATTATCACAATTTTCAGTAAATTTTCAATATTACTTTTAGTAATTTGGGGCATTAAGAACTGATTATGACACCATAGTTTGAAAAACAATCGCTAATAATTTTGATAAGCACTTTGAAAGTCACAATCTCTTATAAGATTCCTAAAGAATGTAAGTAGCTGTGATGATTTTTCTAATGGGTGATCAATTTAGAGGTATCGGATTTTAAATTGAAATAAAACAACAAAAATTCCAATTGATTGGGTCATCTTTATTATTTTTGTTTAGAACCATTCATGACATTTTTTTTTTTTAAGATAATCCCTTTCAAATGTTAGCCGCAAGTGCGCCGTAATTCGGCCATCCGTAAACACCAGTTTTGAATGACTCGGGCATTGATCGATGATGCCGTCACGTAAGCGGTGTATGTAGCTATTCAGAAAAGAGCTCCATCCTGATCTCAGTTGTGCCAGGGTTGATCTGGTTTGTCTGGGGAGGTTTTTCTTGCTTTGATGTATTGCTGATAGGGGGGGGGGACCAGCCAACACGATGTTATTTTGGCGATCATCTAGTGCGGCTCTAACTGACACTTGTTGAATTGCATTTAGGGCTGCTTTATAGTCTGCTCGATCTAAAGGTGTATGTGCGATGAATTGGTTTGTCTCTTCGCGGAACATACGAATATCGGATCGAATACGCCTGGGTGGTGTGTTGAGGGTGAGCAGGTCACGGTTCTGGTGATCGGGTTTGTGGCATGCCAGTAGGAATTGGTTGGCGATAAGCTCAATGTGCTCTTTCACTTATGGCATTTGCGTTTCTTGATGGAGATAGTCCTCATGTGATATGCGGTGGCAACCAGTGATGATGCGAAGAGCAGCATTCTGACATTATTGAAGCATCTGCCATTCTGTGTGGCAGATGCGAGGTTTCCAGATGGGTGCCGCATAGTTAAGGACCGATTTGCCAATCGCTTGACATGTGGTACGAAGGGTTTTTTGGCCTTACCCTTATGTACTGCCCGCTAGGGATTTGAGGATTTTATTTCTTTGCATGACTCGTTTATTAATGTTTCCCGAATGAGTCGAAAATGTCAGCAGATTGTCGACTCCCAAGATCTTTGGATGTTTGATTGTAGCGATTGTCCTGCCGTGTATCGAGATGTCGAGCTGTAGGTTGACTTCTTTGGTCCAGGTGGTGTGAAAAGTGTAGCGGACGATTTTTCTGGACACACTTCGACTGGTAAAATCTCCATACAAAGACGTGACCTAAAAACGGTTGTGCGGATATCGACAGGACACTGCCTTCTCGGAAATCACACGAGAAAGATGAGTGTCGAATACAATGACTGCTGCATAGACGAGGATGTAGAGGAGACAATAGAAAATCCTTCGTTATTATACAGAAGACAAAAGTACTTAGGTAAGCAGTTAATACATAACCTCTCAGATCTCAAAACGCAAAAGTTCGAGACGTACTTTGATTCATTAAGAGCTCGGAATGGATCCTCTGAAATAAAGGAAATGGTACGTGCCCAGCCCTCTCTGAAAAACGTGAGCACCGTTTGGGAACTTTCTTTTACAATGACCTGACCAGTACTG
The DNA here is from genome assembly GCA_947095585.1 of Nephrocerus scutellatus. Taxonomy (NCBI): domain Eukaryota; kingdom Metazoa; phylum Arthropoda; class Insecta; order Diptera; family Pipunculidae; genus Nephrocerus; species Nephrocerus scutellatus. The sequence continues at coordinate 18,513,216 of OX352762.1, read as the reverse complement.
ACATTAGTAGTCTCGCTTCATACAAAACTCTAAATGGATCAACGATTAGGCGGAAATTTTTTATTGATCCATGTGGTATCACAATGGACCAATACTGGTCTAAATGTGTCAGCTTTCTACCGACTGCCACTTTGTCCTAACCTAACTTAAAATCCATTTCTTTGTTAAATTAACCAAAAAAAAATAAAATAAATAATTTATTTAAAAAAAAGTTTAAACAATCTAGGAATGCAGCTGAAAGTTATGCGAATTCAATTAGTTTTTAACTTTGTTTCCGACTCAACTGGCCTTCGTTTTATCATACAAAGCGACCAGAAAAGAATCCATAAGGGAAAGAAAACACCAGTCACAGCTGAATAAAGCCAATTTCCATAAATCTAAAAAGAAAAAATGACATTTTAAAATATTTCAAATATTTTCAATTGCATACGTACCAACGAATCGACCAAGCCGTATGCAATGGCGTCCATCGATGCAGTGATAGCTCTCAACGCAACTGCGCTAATAGACAACTCCGGATACGTTACCAGGGTCAAGGCGACCACTATTAGATATATAACGACTAGCGGATTTAATACGAATGTAAAAGCTGCTGTAAGAATTCGTAAATTATTTGTATGTTTTGTGTTGAGGACTATTGCTAATGGAGTGCTGATAATCGCCACAATAAATCCCAAAGCAAAGTTTAGTAAGCCAATAACAATTATTGCTGAGGCCAAGAAGAGCAGCGCACCTACATGCAATAGATCTAGCCCAGTGTCTTTCAAATGTACAATGAATGGAACAAAAGTACCAATAACAACAATTGCAGTTAACAAAACGGTAACGGTTACTTCAGTGCTCACATCTTGCGCAGCGAAAAAATCGCTTATTGTAGAAGATTTTGGCACAATACTACATAATAGGCCAAGTAAACCAGCGACTCCAAAGATGATCAATACTTTAATGTAAGGTAATTCAAGTTTTTGCGGTGACATGTTTTTGGTGTCTTCTTCGGTTGTTGCTTCATCTATGCCCAGCCAGAGCAAAAAGGCTTTAATAATAAGTGATCCAGCAAATAGGACGAGGCAGGGCATAAAATCGCCAATTGACACAAAGCGGTCATTTTGCACTAAAAGGTAGAAGAAATAGCTTTGATGAAAGCGTTCAAGCAGATTATTTAAACTTCGCGATATGCCTTCGACTGTTTTTAGAAGAACCATTGAAGCCACATTACGATTGTTTGAATTTCCAGATAATCTCTTAACAGCCTCAAGCGTAACGGATTCAATTCTGAACCGATGAAAGAGACCATGGTTTCCTGTGGGCACACCACTAGCCTGGCTAACAATCATCGATACCATGTGATTAATGTTCTCTTTAATAGTTGAGTGTATGGCGCGGCGTTTTTTCTTCGACGTCTGTTTGTAGCCAGAAGAAATCCCTTCTCGGGCAGTAAGACGTTGCACTAAATTGAACATATCCAAATTAGGTAATTGACCGTTGAGACCCTCTATTTTTACGTTGATATACTCTATGAACAAAAAAAAAATGAGAATATAAATTAGGCGTTTCTTAGATGTGTTCTTCCTACCTGAGTCTAAATCTTGAATTTCAAGATTGAGAGCTGCTTGCAAAGCACCAGCCCGTGCCGGCAAATTCCCGCTGTTCAAAACTGAAGAATCGTGTTTACCGCCCTTGTAGTACGCTTCAAGCCAAGCATGCATTCCAAGTTGCTCCTGTTCAGTGACAAGAAAAATTAGATCCTTGGCCCAGTAGTTCTTCTCTGTAAATAAATTAAACGTGTAAATGTTTTCCCTTTTGAATGAAAAATATAAACTAACTTACTGCGGGCGGCGTCAGCAAACGCTAATAAAAGTGGAACACTTGCAACGATGTCAGCATGCACTGAATTCGGCGGTCGATAAGGTGCTGAAAAAACTATTCCTTCAGTCGAACCTATGCGGGGTGCACGCAAAATGCCATAAACATTTTTTCCGTGAAAAACTTTCCCTCCACCCAGCGGGTAATTTAATGTGAAATTGTGGATATGCGTTTCTAATCCAATTTGTTTCATTTTGGCGAGGATCCACGAATGTGGAGTAGTTGACTTGTGAAAGTCTCGTTCCCTCAGCAACTCCTCAACAAATGACTGTGCTAGGCGGCCAGTTTCTTGTTTAACTTCCGAGTAAACCAAACCTAGAAACAAATGAACGATTAGCTATATTTCACCATAGAGCTAATTGTTGCAACTTAACAACCTGGCGAGAGGGCATTTTCCGAAAGATATGTTGCATGGTTGAAATCTGTATGGCCCAAGCAGCAAAACCAGACTAAGCCGGCTAAGTAAAAGACAAAACAAATTTTTCGATTTTGCTTGACGAGATTGCGGCCAAATTTGTTCCGCTGCGAAAGTGAGGGATCAGTCAAAAACCCCATTTTTGTTAACTGATTATAATATCTGTTGTTAAATACGATTTTTATTATTCAATTCATCGGTAGCGTAATTTTCCACTTAAATTATTTACTGACTAATGAGAACGAGATGACAGTTGAAAAATGACAGCTGAGTTGACAAGCTATTTAATTTATTTTCTTGTGTCAGCTGAGATTCACGGTAGCCGTTTTGGTAGATTCCTACCAATCATGGTAGGTTTTTTCAGATTTGGTAGGTTCATGCTTCAATTCGATTTGATAGGTTTTTTTTTACAACTCTCAAGCCTACGAAACAAACCCAATGATCTTTATATATCTTTATTAAAAAGGGATAAACACACACATCCCAAAGCCTCATTTTATTGTGAACTGCACACATGTGAATTTTCGATCACAACAGTTTTTATAAAAATTTCGAAGTGATCGGGCCCCAGGGTTTCCATATAATTATTTTTAAAATCAACCCCTTTTCTTTTATTGAAATTTTTCACAAATGTATATTTCCGGTGACAACTACTTTCTATTTGAGAGTGAACAGGCCGCTCCCATACAAATTTTTTTCCCGGCATCAGATCATTTCATACTATAATGACTGTGTTCTGTGTGCGTTGTGCGCTGTCAGAAGCGCTGCTTGTTTTACGATTGGGGTTGTTTTGTTGTTGGGTTGCATTGCTTAGTATCTGTTTTTATATTTCAGCATTTATAGTAGCATTCAATATACTTTTGGTTATTAGAGAATTTACATAAAAAAATTCTATTGTTTTTTTTCAAATACAAAAAAAAAACATCAATTTTGCTCTGGTTTGGTAGGTTTTATTTGGAAGTTCGGTAGGAATTTTTTTTTGCGAGTGGCAACCGTGCTGAAAACCAGGTGTTTGACGTTTTATGTTAAGGTCGTTAATACACTTTATGCTTTTATAAATATGTTCCGGTATCATTGATGCTAACTACTAAGCCACTTGGGCTGAGTTTATGTTTATTCTCTCCGGTTTATTCTCCGGTAAATCTTTTATCTCTGAGCCGTTTTTACGCTCCGATAATTCTCGGATATGCTCTTTTTACTCTTAAAAATATACAGAACATTTTTGGACAGCTTTAATTGTTTGCTTCTTTAAACATGGGACATATCGGCTACTATAGCCGTATTTTTTTGCCGAGGAACAACAACAATTGCACTGTCGAATTCCTTCTTTGGAATTGTGAAAACCTGCTGTTTGGCTGGTTTTGACATTTGAATTCCGAACTCGCTCGGCAAATAAAAAGCATTGAGGTGAAAAATAAAACATTTCTGTGATACTAAAAAAAACGCAGCAGATAATTGTTTTGATCTGACAGATCTAATTAGAGATTATTATATTACATTACGAGCATGATAAACACTTTTCCGCGAGTAATTGTTCAAACGACCAAAACAATTTCTTTGCTACTGCTTATGCGCAATGCAAAACTACTGTGGGAGTGTGTGTTCGCTGAGACTGCAGTAAATAACAAGTGTATTTTCCATGTTAACACACTAGTGTGGATAATGCCATCTTTCGAGGGTAGGTTATAGCGTAGGAAACGGTAACTTTCGTCTATGGTCGTTTAAAAAAAAAAATTATCGGAACTCGGATTTCTCAAATTTCTCCGATCTCAAGAAAACAAAAACACGGCCATGATTTTAATGTCTATAAATACCGAAGTAGGCTCGCACCCATGAAACAGTTTTCTTTGTAAATATTGCGTGTGTTAACAACCGGTGCTGGCTAACACATATTGCATGACATAGTATTTTGATTGGGCAGGTAGGGTATTGAAACGTCAATCATTATTTTTGTTAAGAATTGAAATGTTTCAAAAATAATACGAAGAATAAGCAATAAACACTGATAGGCTATCTGTGTCATCGTATTATTTAGTGTAGCGATTTTTATTTTTCTTAATGAACATCAATTATTTTTTATTTATACTTTGTTATTATAGTCTTGCAAAAACTAACATCTCATGACACAAATAATATTTATACTCGGTTCCAACACCAATAACACAGCCGATAATTGACGTCGCCCACAGCTAATTTGGAAATCTACCATTTTCTGCAATATAAATTTACAAAATCTCAAGAATATTTTTAGTATTAAAAAAGGACAATTGAAGCATTAGGAATCCTCCTGGCAATTTAACCTAAAAGCGCGGTGTTTCCCGCAAAAGACGTTTACTCTACCTTAACAATCGGACAAATGACATTTGTGATTTTAGGAAATGATGTTTTCCAATACATCAAGCAAAAGACCTTATATGTATGTACATATTTACATTACATCGTCAAGTAAGGGATAAAAAATAAAATTATAAGGAACATAAATTTCTTTTTTTTTGCTTGCTTCGTTCATTAGCATGTCATTCATTTTCATGCTAATGAACCTTGTAGCGACGCAAATCGAGGAAACAGCGCAAACCGAAACTTTTGTTTGAGGACGCAAATTGAAACAACGCAAAACTCGTCGACGTAAATCGAGACCCTAGTGTAAATGAAATAACCATAATCATATTAGGGTAGTTTTTCCGCTAAAGAAAGTACAGGATTTGCAGAATGTTACAGCTTAGGTACTTCTTGCATTTTTATGTATATATCAGTGCCGAGGAACAACAACAATTGCACTGTCGAATTCATTCTTTGGAATTGTGAAAACCTGCTGTTTGGCTGGTTTTGGCTGGTTTTGACGTTCGAATTCCGAACTCGCTCGGCATATAAAATGCAGCTATCTTTACGAAAAGTTTCCGTACTCTGTTTTTATTTTTGTTTAGACGACCTTTAGATTTCGTAGCGGATCTTTGAATATAGAGCTCCTAGAACATAGTTTAGGGTGGCATTTTATAAACTTGTAATGCAAAAATAAAAAGTCAACCAATTGACTTAATTTTTATAAAGGAAATTCACTGAAATTTTTAAATAATCAGAAAGTGTATTAAAAAATTTTGAAAATGCAAATTTTTTATTTTATTGTTCAGTAATTTTTTATGGTGAAATTAAAATTTTAGGTAATATATTGTTACAAAATTTAGGCTTTCAAAATCTTAAAGATTTTGCAAATACAACACAGGTTTATTAATTTACAAATTATAACTTTAATTAATACAAAGTAAACGAATAACAAATGTTTACAAATTACACCGGATACTACTTTCTAAGCACACAAAAACACTTATTACAAGAACACTGGTATTTCACCATTATTCGCTTATCTGCATGCAATAATTTGTCTACTGTTTTCCATTGGAACAACCTAGAGTGTGCTAGATGACTCTGGCGAACTCCTTATTTACAACTCACAATACGCGCAAGTAGATATGTCATATAATGTATAACTTCAAAAAAATAAATTCTATCTATATAATTATAATGCTATTTCTAGTAGTCTACGGATGGCACTATATGCACTGTTAAGTGATAGTTTCGTAATAGTTTTTTTTATTCTAAATGCTCGTATTCCTTAAATCGGAGAACGCCCTGTTCCATTTATTCCCCCATAGCGACATCTACTACTAACTATTTATTTAGTATTGAAATTTAGGCTTTCTATAGTTCGTAATGGATTTTGCAGAATAAAAACACAAAACACAGCACAACATTACAGCTTTTATTCTAATAAGCAAGAGTTCACAAATCCAACTTGTACTCACAATATAACACAAAATAACACTGCTCTTTCTACTTGCATATACTTGTACTCTGATACAGATCCAGTATATCCCTTTTAATAACTAAACTCCCTGCTCCGCAGTGGCTATATACCCAATTCTATTCCAGTTGAACAATCTAACAAATACAATAAGAATCAGGTAAGTTATTTTATATAACTCACAAACAACAAGAAGAGAGTTCAAAGGGAAAAAACAATACGTATAAGAACATACAAGTGCATACCAGTCCAACTACTATTGGAACATAACAACATATAAGCACAGACAACTACCGCATTTAACTACTTATTATAAATGGAATAGTACATCTAACTTCTATGAACAAGTTCCACATAATGTTATAAGCAATATTACTTGTACTGAGGAACAGATAGTACTGTAAATTGTACTAATTCTATTTTCGTAACATTCAACATTCATCTTTAGCGACCAGCAGTACGGTTTTCGTAGGCAACGTTCTACAGGTGACCTGATGGCTTATCTAACTGAAAAGTGGAACCAGTCTTTTCACAAATTTGGTGAAAGCAAAGCGTTTGACAGAGTCTGGTATCATGCTCTTTTGTCGAAAATGAATGCCTATGGAATTTTTAGGGTCCTGCTCGATTGTAATTACCTTTCTGGCCTTCAATCCAGGTCGTATTGGACGGTTTCAAATCCAATGTTCTTCACCGCATAACGGCAGTGTTCCACAAGGCTCTGTTTTGTCTCCGACTCTCTTTCTCATTTTCATTAATGATCTCCTATTCGCTTCTTCTAATCCAATCCATTCTTTCGCCGACAACAACACTGTTAGCTTTTCATATGATTTTAGGCTTTCTGCACGCCCCTCTCCATCGCAAGTAGAACTTGAAGAACAACGTATGTTAAGCACGGTAAATTCTGACATTGACAGCATAACAAGGTGTGGACTACACAATAGAGTAGAATTTAACGCTTCCAAACCCCAATGCTGTCTTCTGTCGTCCAAGCGTAACCCGCAACCTTTATCCGTGAATGGATCTTGCATCAAAGAAACTGAAAAACTCGCAATTTTCGGTATGTGTGTCAACAACAAGCTTCGTTGGAACGACCATATATTTGCCATCGCCATGAATGGTGCAAAATTATTAGGTTTCCTAAAACGGCGCAAGGTATATATTCGCCCTAAGCTTGAATACAACTGTATTGTCTGGGCCGTTGCTCACAAGAACACATTACATCTACTCCACAGAATTCAGAACCGCGCTATAAAACATATTGGTGACGTAAATATCGCGCAAAAAATCGAATCGCTTCGTAGGAATGTTTCCTGGTTGTCGCTGTTTTATTGCTTTTTCCACAAGAGGTGTTCAAAAGAAATATCCAGATGCATCCCGTCTATTATTGAACCTATCCGTAATACCCCTGCCTCAACTCGAGCCCACGGGTCTACCATTAGGCCTATCTTCGGACGTACTAACCAATTCATGGGTTCCTACTTTAGCCGCAAAATAATTGTGTGGAAGAATTGCCCGACTCTGTGTTTCCGCATTTATATGATCTGCAGTCGCTTAAGACAAATGTGCATAGACATCTCAAATTTTCCTCTCCCAAGGCCCACGCTGTGCTGAGTATTATAAGGGTGCAAATACCTTGAGCGTGTGTAGATTATAAAAAAAAATTGGCTCTTTTGGCTCTACAACTGGCGTCCGGGCCTGCTCTTCCTCAAAATGTCTCTGCACCGGTCCCAATTTTGACCCGATATCATCCCGTTTACATCGCTAATCTACCCCATTCTTTCAGCGTAGGCGTGGCCGGCCTCGCTGTCGTGTTCCATAAACTCAGCCGCAAAGGACTTTCCGAGCAGGATCCTCTTCGCTCATGCTAGGTGTCCTGCTCACCGAAGCCTACCGAGCTTAGTTCTCTTCTTTGATGTTATGGTTAAGTTCCTGGATTTGAAGAGCCTTGACAGACTATAGTAGGCTTGATTCGCTTTAAGCAACCGTGTGTGTATTTCTGGTTCAATGCTGTTATCGGCTGCTACAGTTGACCCGAGATAGTTAAAGGATGCCAATACTTCAAATTCGCGCTCCACTATTTGAATTAAGGCACCAATGTTGGAACTTCTACTCGCAGACGTGACCACCATGTACTTTGTTTTGCTCTCATTTATGTGCAGCCCCAGATATAGTGCCGCCCGCTCGATCTGGATGAAAGCTTCCTGTACAGCCCTTGTCGGAGCCCGTTATATCATAGGCGGCTCTAAAGTCTATAAAAAAATGGTGAAGTGAGTTTTGAAACTCTAGACATTTTTCCATCACCTGCCTAAGGGTGTAGATCTGATCAGTTGTTGATTTGCCTGGGATGAAGCCACACTGGTATGGACCAATGGTGACTTTAGCGTATGTGGCTTGCCTGTCTTGAAGGATAGAGGAGAAAATCTTATACGCGGTACTCAACAACGTTATACTACGATAATTGCTGCAGTGTGTGATATCTCCCTTCTTATGTATGGGGCACAGGATGCCTCTTCGCCAGTCTTCTGGCATCGCTAATTCCTCCCATACTTCCACTATTAGTTTATGAATTGCTTGGTGTGGTGCGGACCTCAAAAAGTCGAAAGAAAATTTCAGCACATGACACGCGCCACACGCGACACGCGACACGCGACACGTGTTATACTCGGAATATAAAAAAAATGCTATTTTGGACTTAGACACTCAGAAAATTTCAGCTCTCTAGGTCGTGTGGAAGGTGGTTAAAAAGGACCTCAAAGTGGTCGATAATGCAGACAAAAAGGGGTCAACTTAAATAAAAGTTTTTTAAAAAAAGCGTGACAGATCGACATATTAACTGACAGAAAGACATAGGCGAGTTAATAAAAATATCGATGCAAATGTCTTAACGTTAAAAAGCATAAAAAGCATCCGATCATTTGTTACATCATTCCTATAATGGAATCAACAATTAGCTTAAGGTTGCCCAAATTACCAAAAGGATGTATATATCGAGCGAAGAAGATAATTCTCAGAGTAGCGGAATGACTCCTACTCGTATATCCATTTGCTTCTGATAGTTATACGGGTACAAGTAAATATATATAAGTACTGCCATCCCGATCGTCTGAATTGCCACATCAGAGATATATACAAATATCCACCAGGACGCGGTCGAAAAATTCACACAACGAAACAAAAATAGATCAGCACAGGACGAGCAGAGGACATCAGTGCTTAATACTCGTGCCGTCCTGACACTGTCAAAGTGAAAATAATTTATTGAACTTTTCGCCTGGTTTTGCCATTGGCCAAGCCCAGCGCTTTGTGCGGCACTGTCAAAGAAGCCCTTTATGCTGCGCGCCAAGAACTCTCGTACCAACCAACGACTTCTCTGTGCAATGTCTAATGGGATGGAGACGACGACGACGACGACGACCTCGACCGACAGGCAATTGTAGTTGAACTGGTCCAGGCAATGCCATGTGTTATGTGAATGTATATGTAGTGAGTGTTTGTTCGGGAATCCGGTTAAGTTCTTTTTTTCTCTCCTCACATAGTTACAGAAGGAGAGATAAAGGTTTTGGCGTGGCGCAGCATTCAGATTTTGGACTGTTGGGTGTATTGTCTGTGTGTGCTGGGGGATTCTATTCTATATACGCGAATAATGGCTATTTAGGTTTAAATTCTATCAATTTTAGATTTCCGTCGCAGCCAGAGAGCCAGTGAGTTCAAGCGTTTCGACAACAAAGGCGACCAGAAATGGTGCACGTATGTTTTGGTCAAGAAGTTTTTCCTGTGTGGAAGATGAAGAAGAAAGATAAGGAGGAGAAGAAGGAGGAGTGCAGCAAAACCGTTCGTTCGTTCGTTCGTTCGTTCGCTTTAACGATGACACGACCAAGATAAGAAGCTGAGGATTATCCTGTGTTTGACATGTGTGGTCTGCAGTCCTTGTTTTCAGATAATGTGCCAAAGTTTTCCCAGATCAGAGAATGGAACAGACAGACCGGACATGCTTCTTGAATGTTGCAGCTGCACTACAACTGCACTGCACTAGACTGCCCTTGATGCATTGGCATTCGAGGGAAGGAAAAGTTTTCATCACACGATTGAAATTGCGGATGAGTGTGGCAATCGAACATAATCTATACTTGGAGTCGGGATTTGGTCTTGGTCGTGCTTGATTTAGTCAACATTAGCTTTCGGAATTATTTATGAAGTCGACTACTATAGCATCCTGGCGAAAGTGAGTTTCCTTGGTGCTACTAAAAACGTAGGGACAGATGTATGGAAATATTGTATAGACACAGAGATAAGGAGAGATTTTAAATGTGCAGTGGATTGCGGTAATAGAAGTTATTCTATGGTGGCGTTTAAGGATTCAAAGTATCGAATTCTAAAACAGCTTAGCGTGGAGAAGTTATGTGGTAAAACTTTTTCCTGTAAGATGTTGCACTTTTCTGATTGTTTGTTGTTGGATTTGGATTTGAGAACTTTCATAAAGACAAATGAAATTACAACAAAACAAACAACTAACAACTGAATTGCTTAGAATTGAGCGATCTGATGCCAAAAAAATGCGGATGTGTTTGTGTTGCACGTATAGACAGATGACGTGTTTACGTCTACAATTTGTCTGTGAAGGGACAAAAGGACTCCAAAGCCGTCCCACTAAGCTCCCAAACTATACTTAACAGTGGCGACTTGCAGTTCTGGTTACACCTTACAATACCCCAAATAGGACACCAACATTATAGGTTTTAGGTGATTTGAATGGTAGCGTAGAATTGGGAAAGAGGAAAACATCTGGAAAACACACACACTGCTTCTGCGGGAAGGAATGTCACAATATGTAGCAAGCACAAGGTTTCCTAATCTCAATGTCTAAAAGGGAACTTAGCGTTCTTAGGATCAACACAACAAACGCCTTACAATCGATGCGTAAAATGCCTTCAGTATTTTAGAATCTAGATGTCCGCACCTTTCTGTCGGGCAACATTTTATCCCCGAGGGGGCCGCTGTATCTTACTTTATCGTCTGGTTATTATAAGTCTGATACTTGGAAGATTAAATGGGCAGGGGGCTTCTGGTAAAGAATGTCAGAATGGGCGCGGTTTTTTGCATGAAGCGCTCCTACCGGACACGGACACGGTAGTGCCAGGGATATTTTCTATCCCGGGTGGCCTTGGAACTGAAACACCTAGTGTCAAATGATAGGGTTCTCGGTTCCGGACGAACGTGCTGCCAGGGTCTGCTTTGCAATCGCCCAGGCACTCATTCTGAAAGAGCTGAGTCCCTTGATGTCAGACCTCACCAAGGTCGCGTTGGTACCGCGGGAATTGTTCGTGCTCACAGACAATAAGGCCGACCGTAAGGTTCGAACGGTCTGAGGACAATTGTGGTTGAGGACCCAGCTCGTTGTGGGGATGCAACGCGGGGGCTGCGGTTTACCCTCGAAAGAGAGGACTGCTAATATGGTACTTATTCTCACGAGTATGCTTAATGGCGAAAGCTAGGAAAGCGCGTAGCTCACGCTCCTACTCACAATCGGTGTCGGGCAACATTGACTCGGATCAGTTGCAGCCAAAGTGCGATTTCGCATATTCCAAATGTCACAGCAATGCAGAATCATTGTGAAAACATATGTCGCACAAGAAAGGAAGAAACTGCCTGTGATCTACACTGAACGCGTATTTCACAACCTCTCGAGAAATCAGAGATACATAGGGTGTTTTGTTTTGCCTAGATAGAACTTACAGAAGAATTGACTCCTAGCTATCATACTTTCACTCACTTATAGCATTTATTATCAGTATACCTTGTCAAATCATTATAAATAGACTAACTTATACACAACGTTACCAAATTTTCCAAATTTACTTTGAAATTCAGTCGTCGATTCGTGCAACTTATAGACGACTTCGTGATTTTTATGGCACACATGGACGGGGATCTTACAAAAATCTGAATATGACATATATTACAGCTGTCATGCAAGACATCAAGTGCTCGGGGTGGGGTAGTAAGGAAAATAATGAAACCCACCGTAATAAATAGGCTTTAAAGCTGAAATCAACGGCTATGCACCCTTCGCGTGCGGGGTAGATTTAAAAACATAAGCCTCATAAACGTTCACTCACCTACGGAGGATTCCCCAGATGATGAAAAAGAAGAATTCTCTGAATCAGTCCAACGGGAGCTCCATTCCAGCCCTCAGTATAATGTAAAAATTATTCTGGGGGATATGAATGATAAAGCTGATAAGCTGATTAAAACAGTAGGTCCCGCGATACACCAAGGACTACATGAACTAATAGTGCAAGTATTGGAGGAAGAAGCGATGCCAGAAGACTGACGAAGAGGCATCCTGTGTCCCATAAGAAAGGAGATATCACAACAAGCAGCAATTATCATGGTATAACGTTGTTGAGTACCGCGTATACGATTTTCTCATCTTTATTAAAAGAAAGGATAGCCCCATACGCTAAAGTCATCATAGGTCCATATCAGTGTGGCTTCATCCCAGGCAAATCAACAACTGATCAGATTTACACCCTTAGGCAGGCAATGGAAAAATGTCTAGATTATTAAAACTCACTACACCATCTTTTTATAAACATTAAAGCCGCCTATGATAGAATAGCCAGAGTAGAACTTTATAAAGCCATGAGAGAATTCGGCATCCCAAATAAACTGACACGACTATGTAGGTTGACCATGACCAATGTTATAAGCCAAGTAAAAATATCCGAAAAACTATCAAGCCCATTCAACATATATAACGCGCTCCGACAAGTGGATTGACTGGCCTGCGTCATCTTCAACCTGGCCTTGGAGAAAGTGATCCGAGACTCTGACGTAACGGCGAGAGGAACAACCCTCTATAAGTTCAATCAGATACTGGCTTACGCAGACGATATTGCCAACGTTAGTAGAAACCGAAGAGCTTTCATCCAGATCGAGCAGGCGGCACGAAATCTGTGGCTGCACATAAATGAGAGCAAAACAAGTACATGGTGGCCACGTCTGCTAGTAGAATATCCAACATTGGTCCCTCAATTAAAATAGTGGAGCGCGAATTTAAAGTAGTGGCATCCTTTAACTATCTCGGGTCAACTGTAGCAGCCGATAACAGCGCATGGAACAAGAAATAAGCACACGGCTGCTCAAAGCCAACAAAGCCTAAAATAGTCTGTCAAGACTCTCAAAATCCAGGAATTAGTCATAACATCCAAGCTACTGGTATATAAGACAATGGTCATACCAGTACTTACATATGGATCCGAGACTTGGGTGCTTAGCAAAACGCATTCTGTCCTCTTAGCCGCGTTCGAGAGAAAAGTCCAACGGAGAATTTTTGGCCCCGTATGTGATGAAGGACGATTCCGGAGACTCTACAATGATGAGATCTACGAGCGCTACCGCTATGTCGACATCGTGAAGAGAGTTAAGCTCGGTAGGCTCCGGTGGGAAGAACCCACAGCCACAGCAGCTCGCTTGAGCGAAGATGATCCTGCTCGGGAAGGTATTTGCGGCCGGCCAAGCCTACTCTGGAAGGATGGCGTAGACCAGGAGACCCAGAGTTTAGGGATGCCAAACTGGATAACATGTGGGCGCCGTGGCTCAGTGGAAATCTGCATGGCTACCGAGCAGGAGGTTCGTGGTTCGAATCCCAGTAACACCAAAAGTATTTTTCACGGTGTCCCACCTCTCGCGAATGGGTGACAAACGTTCCGAGATTAATAAACTTGTCACGGAAAGCTTCTCAATTCGCCGTTCGGCCGGCCTTAAATTGTAGGTCCCTTCCATTTTGTGTCCAAAAATATACATGCGCAGCACAAATGGTCGCGAGAAGCTAAGCCAATATTATTATTGTTATAAACTGGATGACATCGGCTCGAAATCGGGTCCGATGGAGAGATTTTTTGCGGGAGGCCACGACCGGACACCGGTTGTAGAGTTAAATATGATGATTACTATTCCTATACGTAAATCCTTTATCTAGACAAGGATAGCATGGTGAGCTTTCTTACAGGTATCACCTTAACAAAATTAATCTAGGCTCAGACACGGGATATAGGTTCTGCTCGTTCTTCAGCATTACATTGGTTAAGAAGGCGTATTTTCCATAAGGAAATATGTTCGTCAGCAGGGTTAAGAAACTTTGCCACTAAGGACATGGTATCATTCATCAGGTGGGAGGATATACCCAGTGAAACCATAGATCTTTTTAGGTCTTAGTGTCAGCCATATGGGTGTTATATTTTTCGCCAAATCCTAAAAAACCGTCGTCCTCCCATGAAAAAATTCACTCTATACCAACAACAGGTTCCATAAACGTCCTTCACTTCGCCTATTCAATACATGGGAGCGCAGCGTACACAGGCGTAATTACGTCCGATTATTATTCACCTCCACCACAGCCTGTCGGAGTAAATCACACGGAAGGATGTACGCAATTACAGTTGCAATTTACACGCACAGTTATTCATTTTTGTGGCTTGTGGCGATGCTGCAGCAGGCCTGACTGCCTGCACCTTTACGCATCATCATAACCATTTTGAATTATTTTTTAATAAAAATACATATATCCTTTTGCTGTCTTTATTTGGTTAGTGTTGTTGTTGTTGTTGTTGTTGGAATTTAATCACTGATTTATTTATTTACTGCGAAAGTGTGAGGCCATATGCTGCTGAGCTGATGAGTTGCATTAAGGGCATTTTTGCACACAAACAGACAGACACACACATATTGGTATTATTAACGAACCAACCAAACGCGTGTTGTTGTAACATAATAACGCTTAACGCCGCATGCATGTTACAGTGACACCAAAAAACAACCAACCACCACCTCGGTTTGGCCATCCACTAACACATCTCTCTCGTTGTTAGTGGACCAAATTTTCGAACATCGCCACCCGGCCGGGACTATTGCGATGGAGAACATTTTCATCTGCGGTCGGTCGTGGCCCGGTAGCACAGCTGGATTGTGTGCGCTAGGAGCGACCACGGCCGCGGTCTATAATACCGGTTGGTTGCGCGATAAAATCTGGCAATGCTGAAATATCCGAAGAAAAAAAAATAATTTTTTTACCACAAATAAAAAAGTTTCTCTATACAATATGTGAGAGTGTGCCAGAGTAGGGTGCATTGGTGTGTAGGGTAGAGATTATTAAAGGTTGTCCTAGCTGCTGATGCAGTTCCACATTTATGCAAATGGAAAGCCAACAAATTAACTGAAATGCCCGACCAAAGGAGACGCGACGAGGTTGTTTGGTGCTTACAGTCAGTAGTAGGTAGTTGGTGCACATATTACTCGTAGGTAAGTTAACACAGGGATGCAAATGCTACTACTGGCTATACACGACCGATGTTGGTGACCACTGCACTGATGCTGGACTATTATCAATCCTTTGATATTGAAATTACATGCCAGATAGCCAGATAGTGAAGCTGGGAAGCTGGCTGCGTGCACGTACATATCATATGGTGCATGCGGCGGCGGTCGTGCGTTGCCTTATTTCAACAGATGCAGCAAAACATTTTTTTTTCCTTTAAATAAAGTTTGTGGCTTTGGCAAAATTCATTAAATTAACAAATTAATGAAATCCACACAAACGCATGTACGCAACCATAGTACGGAATGCACACAAACGGCTGAGCGACCGCAAACCATTTCACACGCAGATTATAGCGCGTATGAGAGACAACAACAACTGTCCTGAACTTGATGATGATCATGATGGTCCTGGTGTTGTTTGGTTTTGTTCCTGAAAATATCTGCATATCGTTGCTCGATTTGGTAAGCTTGGTAGGTAAAGTTTTCCACTGGATTGCATTAAATTTGGCTTACAGAGTAATGAAACGTGCTCAGGGTGTAAAAAAATAAAAATATTCTAGGTACCTACAGTCAGCAGTTAGCGAAATTATAGATTTTGTTTAAAATGAAATTTTTATGCAGATTAGTGGAGAGAAGGCCTTGCGATTTTATTCTAGAGGCTTCCAGATCATTCTGCTTCCTGAAATGTTGTCTGGAGAGCAAGTAAACAGAGTGCATCACTCCAAGCTGAGAATATTTAGTGAAATTCTCTGTTCTCCGCGAGGACAACGGCCTTGTGGACCCATTAGAAGAGACTGACTGTGTCACGTTAAATGAAGATTTTCCCACCAGAATCACTGACACGTGCTCTAGCTCGCCTGATGACAATAGCAAGCACTTCGTTATTAGGCTTCCTTTCACGGCAAGCAGCACCAGCGTTTAGCTCTGATCACATCCTCATTGTGATCACTGTGGATAGACCAGACAACTTTGTCATATCCGAACAGCGAACCTTCATGTACCACTACAAAGCCAATTGGCAAAGTTTCGCTGATTTCATCGATATAAAGCTACACCAGTTGCCTTGTCCAGTGAACGCTATATCTGGTGGTGACATTGTAGTTCGTGCAATCAAAAGATTCATCTCCGCCGGAAGAATCAAAAAGTTTATACCATTCTTTCCGCCGGAAGCTCTTAGGCTTGCCGAGCGTCGCGACCAACTAAGAGCTACAGATCCTGCTGACTCTCGAGTTACTCAGCTAACTAAGGATATTCAAAAACTGGTTGCCGATCATCGGCTGAATCATCTTGAGAACTGCACGCCAGGATCCAAAAACCTCTGGTCAACGATCAAATGTCTTTCTGGGAAAACCCAATCTCAGGGCCTAACTTGCAATACTGGCAATGAGCTTCAGCTCTCTCCAACTCTTTCCCAATTGCTGTGGCTCCTCCTCAACTGTTCTGCGCCATGTATTTCTCGGACGACCCATTCTTCTACCATCCTGAGATAATGGATTCCATTGCATTGCGTAGTTTGCTATGGAAATGTCGCCTTTTCGGAGTGTATGACCAATCCACTGCCACTTCCGTCGTTGGATGGTTGTGCCTATTGGTTCCTGACCCGTTCTCTGGTAAAGATGTTCATTAGAGATACGGTTAGGCCAGATAATCCTTAAGATGTTCCGTAGGCACCTTTTTACGAACGTTTGTAATCTTTTTGTGATAGTAGCGGTCACCTTCCAAGTGCTGCACCCATACAACACCAGATATTCAAAATTTAAACGGAACAGTCGCAGCATGGTGTTTAAGCTGATCGCATTGCTTCGCCATATCATGGACATCATTCCAAAAACTGATTTTGCTTTGCCGATTCGGTTGACAATCTCCTGTTCGGTTCCACCTTCGGTCGAGACAATACTCCCAAGATATTGGAAATTCTCTAGATGTAAGAGTCCAACGATTTCCTCCGTTTCAGAAGATAAAGCTGCGCGAAGCACATCGCTAATCACCAGCAAAAAGAGTATCGGCGATAGAATGCAACCTTGTCGTACCCCACTTAGGATCTCGAATTCCTCCGACAGCTTTCCTCTATGCAGCACATGACATTTAGAGCCATCATAGGTTGCCTTAATAATAGCTATTAGTTTATCGGATATACCTCTCCTGCGCAAGGCGAGCTAGATAAACTGTCTGTTGACACTGTCAAACGCCTTCTCAAAATCGATGAAAGCAGGTGCAGTGGTGACCGGGATTCAACGCACTGTTCAATAATGATCCGCTGGGTGGTTATGTGGTCTACACAGGAGGATCCAGTGCGGAAACCTGCTTGTCCGGCATCGAGTGTATCTTCCAGATGTTCCTTAATTCGCTCAAGTACTACTTTGGCTATTACCTTTGCAGCTGCAGGAAGAACGCAAATGCCTCTCCAGTTATCGCACTCCATTGAGGTTGACAATCATACCCTTCTTCCACTCGTCGGGGAAAATTTCTACCTCCCAACCTCTCTCTACAAGAGGATATAAAAGCTCTGCTGATGTCGTTGGAGCGACACGCAGAAGCTCTGCGTCCTACCGACTTGTTGTTCTTTAGTGCGTTGATGGCGGTAGCGATCTCATCTTTACTGGGAGTTGAGGTGCGAATTCAGGAAATTGTTATTTCCGGCAGCTCCGTTTGATTTGGGTGCATATCGTTGGCGAATACACGGTTAAGGACCGTAGAGAAATGCTCCTTCCATCGCTTGAGCTGATCCTCATCTGAAACGAGTACGACACCATCTAGGCCTTTCACCGGATGTTGGCTAGAACGGTGACCACCTGACAGCTCTTTGGTGATTCTGTAAACGGTTCTGCTATCGCACCTACCCGCTGCTTCCTCTGCTTCTGAGGCCAGGTTGTTAATATAATTACGTTTGTCACGTCTTACACTACGCTGCACTTCTCTCATTTTGCTTCGATACAGAGACTCCAGCTCGTTCATCGCTGCTGCTGGGGTATCTACAATACGAGCTTTAAGTAGCTTACGTTCTTCAGTCTGCCTCCAGGTACTTCGGTAAGCCAAGTGCTGTGCCTTGCCTGGCTTCTACCAACAATACTTTTCACTCCAGATGTGAAAACATTTTTCACATGTTCTTGGATGGCTGTCGGCAGTAATCTGCTTATTGCTGCCACTCCATGCGATAAATCTTCCCTTAATTTTTGGCGTACTGAGGGGATCTTTAGCCGGTCGATGTTATACCTAGGCATTCGGATGATATGGCGAATTCTTTGAACTGATGCAGTACGTAACTGGACAGTAGCTACCATAAGGTGATGATCCCGTACCATACCCATGTCGGCTCCTCGTCTGTTTCGGACAGCTCCTTAAACGTCGGCTGATCGCCACATGGTCGATTTGGTTGGATGATGATTGCCTGTCAGTTGACACCTAGCTGACCTTGTGGCAAGTCTTATGCTCAAACATGGTGCCTCCTATGAGAAGGTTGTTGGTGTTGCAGAAAACAACAAATCATTTCACCATTGTCATTTCGTTCGCCGAGGCGTGCTTCCCAATCACATGTTTGCGTCCTTCATTGTCGTTGCTTACCTTGGCATTCAAGTCCCCCATTACGATGACGATATCTCCGTTCGGCGTTGCGTTGAATTCATCTTTAGTCGAAGGATTCGTTGGGGCGTAACACTGTATGATCGTGACGTGCCGTACTCTAGTCCGAAATCTGGCCGATAAGATCCTATCACCATGTGGGTGCCAGGAAGTTAGGCCTCTGCGTGCTGTTGGTAGCAAACCCACTCCAAATTCACGGGGACTGCCGGAGGTTTTTCCGGTGTAGAGTAGCACAGTGTTACACGTTGGGGATTGGTACTCTCCTAACTTCGATTTCATTTAATGACCACCAATATGGAAACGGTAAAAAATGCGCATCACATTGTTCACGAAAATTGGTCGGACACCCGTCAGCTCACGAAAAAACCATTTGTCCCGTTTTACGCAAACTAAAAGCGTTATAATGCGACACAGACCGCGACACAGATGCCATAAGGAAGGCTAAACCTTCTAAGGCACTTGGGCCGTACGGAATATCCATGTTTAAGTTGAAGAAGGTACATAACTCCAGCTTGGATTATCTAGCAAAAATCTTCAACCTAACCATGGAAAACCTCACCAGTCACCATACCAAACGTATGGAAAATTCCCAGTTTTAAAACCCACTCACTAAGAATCGTCTTACAGACCATAGCCAAAATTTTAGAGACACTCCTTCTCCCCAGTCTTCATTAACATTTGAGTCTCGCCTCCCACCAACACATGTTTACTAAACATCGCAGCACTACAACTGCCTTAACGGAGCTGACGACTCACAATGCAGACGGTCTAAATCACCGTCGCCCGCACTGGCGCACTGCTGTCGTGGCACCCGATTTGTCCAAGGCTTTCCACACGGTTGAACACTCCATTCTCTTAAACTATATACTGAGTTCCTCTCTCCGGACTCCATCAAAAGGTTCCTGTCAGATTATATAGAAATGCCAGGAGAGCATATGTGGAATTCAGAAATTCCTGCTCAAAGCAGCGGAAATTTAAGATGGGAGTCCCACAAGGAGGGGTTCTCTCTCCCATCTTATTTAACCTCTATGTCTCGGTGTTCCCAACTCCCACTAGCGTTAAATTTATCACTGACGACGATGATTGCTCTGTTGCTGCCTGTGGTGTAAATGTAAACGAGGTGACTAACACTACCCGACAGAGCTATCTGATTTTTTTAAGGAAAGGCAACTCCTTGCCCACCAAAAATCATCTACTACACTGTTCACCTATTGGACCAAAGAAGTCAGGCTATCACTTGACATTCATATTAACAACGAAACCATCCAAAATTTTAGGAGTCATATTCGAGAACCTCCTTACCTTCTGTGGGCACGTCAAAAATATCTGTACTTAAATGAGCAGTCCTAATAGGGTTCTAACATCCCTAGTCGGAACCGCATGGGATATGAACAAAGAAGTCATTATGACGACGTACAAAGCTATTGGCCGATCAATAAATAACTACGCCCCCACCTGGACGTCATTTTTAAGTTACACACAATGGAACAATATCCAGTCCAGACACAATACAGTCCTTCGCATCGCAACTGGATGCCACTCCATAATTAACCCCGATCATCTTCATGACGAAACGTCCAGGCTCTCCGTCAGGCAATACAATGAGCTGTTGTCAAAATATTTTTTGTTAGCCTCACACAACCCCGACCACACAGTTGACGACATCACTGTCAGTGACATGCCTCCACGCTGCACACGTCAAGAGATCAAGACGTACAGAGACTGCATAAACCCAGTAATACCGTCCACCTGGAATCCCATTACTGTCCGTTCAGCATCTAATAGCATACACTATGATACAGTCTCTGTAGAAGTCTCCTCAAGTAAGGTTAATAGGGTCCTTGATACAAACCCCCTCCCATAAATAGTAATGAAACGAATATAAAACACTTACTGTAGGGTACTACAAGGCAATCTGAAAACACATTCTGCTTTGCTGCCACAATTTTTCCTTCGCCTCGACAACCAACAACATGCAATTACCTTTGTGGTAGGTTCACAGTTTCAGATTTTCTCTCCTTTATTTTATCTCCACTTCACGTTTTATTTCCTCTGAATCGAGTCAGCGCCATTGCAGTTTGCAGTACATACTCGTAAAAGAAAGTTTCCGAATGCCGAGATCAAGTTTTTCCAATCACGTTCATGATTTTCTATTGATCGCATGTTCGAGTTTTTTGTGTGTGCACGCAAAGCTACACCTGGAAATGTCGCTTAGAATTAATAAAAGCGGCAACACATTCCCAATTGATGTCAACGTGTGGCGGAGATACGATATTTTTGAATTCTTTTTTTTTCACCAAACAAATCGCACCTATTTTGAAAATCCCCAAACAGACGGTGGTACAGTCTTAAAAGCGCTGAGTAATTATGGTGACACAGCCCACACATCAAAAAGACCACAAAATTAAAGTCTTCCGACAACCCTCACACCCTCCATACCTCCATACCACCACCCCAGCAGTGCATCCATCCACAGGACGAAACGAAACATTATCATCTTTATTGAGAAATTATACAACGCCAAGGATGCGATAAGCGATAAGGGATATACACCGTTAAGTTGCATTCCATTTCCCGGCAACAGGCAGCAGGCAGAGGGAACTATTTGTGACGTTGAGAAGAATCTTCTCTATGGTAGTGTCGTCGTACACTTAAGCTCATTAGTATGTAGTTGCAAGGACGATGACGATATAGTGCTTTTATGTGTATATATCCATGTACTTTACTTTACATTTACTTAATATACAAATATCAAGCAGAGAAGGATATTACCGAAACGAACTGAACGGAAGCGCAACAGTTCGTTAAGTTGAAGCTGTAAGCAAGGTTGCCATCCAATAAGTTACTCATCATCATCTTCACTATCTTATCCATTCGTTTTCCTGTTTGATGTTCCGCAGGTGTTTCTTAAGTGATGTTCCACAGTCGCATATGATTATTACTGTATGGAGGATCAAGGGTTTCTTGGTATTGGGTGTTTGTTGGAAGGTTAGCAGGCGGGTGGAGTGCCAGTTGACATCTTCATTGTTATTCTGCGAAATAATTTGACGCTGTCATCGAATAAGTTACGAAAAGTTTTGTGTGCTTGTATATGTGTGTTTGTGTTTTGGGGCGTGACATTCACTCATAATTTAATCGTCCTTAAAAGTCCTTAATTTTCTAAAGCACACGCTGTAATAAGCATCAGAGGGGTGCAAATACCTTGAGCGTGTAAAAAAGCTCAGTTTTTCGGATACAAACTTTTATATATACATCGAAACAAGACACACAGTCGTTTATTGTTTGGTAATAATCGCCAAAATAGCTGTTTTTGAGGTCAGGGCTATTTTCAACGCTTCACACGCGCTACACGCGACTCGTGACACGCGTCAAAAGGCGGATATCAAACTGTGCCCCTGACATTGAGCAGCTTACAAAAAACGAGAAAATGGCGCGATTTCAAACCATCACACGTGCCACATATAATAAATGCTATTTTGGACTTAGATAATCAAAAAATGTCCACGCTCTAGATAGTATGGAAGGTGGTTAAGAAGGAACACAAAGAAGTCAAAAAAAAATGTCAACCCATCACACGCGCCACAAGCAACACGCGACACGCGTCATACTCGAAATATAAAAAATACTATTTGGACCACAAAATTTCAGCTCTCTAGGTCGTGTGGAAGTTGGTTCTTCGTTCAAAAAGGAACTCAAAGAGGTCGAAAAAAATGTCAACCCACTACACGCGCCACACGCGACATTCTCAGAATATAAAAAATGCTATTTTGGACTTTCAGCTCTCTAGGTCGTATGGATGTTGGTTAAAAAGGATCTCAAAAAGTCGAAAAATAAAATTTTAAACCATCACACGCACTACACGCGGCACGCGACACGCGTTATAATCGGAATATAAAAAATGCTGTAAATTCTCTTATAACCAAAATATGCGCCTCAAAGTAATCCACTATAAATGCTGAAAAATAAAAACACTTGCAAAGCACTACGTGTTTTTGTGGTTCAAAACGTAAAGTAGCCATTATAGTATGGCGTGATCTGATGCCGCTATATGGCATGATTCCTAAAAAGTTTGTATGGAAGCGCCCCCGATCTTGGGACCTACCAAATAGTGTTGTCACCGGAAATACAAATATGTGCAAAGTTTCAATAAAATCGGGGTTTGGAAAATGGGTTAAAAATTAAATGCATAATTCCATCACCAAACAAACCATGCCGACTAAGCTATATGAGTATCTCTATACTATTTGCCCATTTCATTCCTCCTTTCCCTTCCTCCTTTAATGAAGGTTATGGAATCTATTATTAAATTCAAACTAATAAGCTATCTGGAATCGATGTTTGTCTGATGTGTAGTATGGATTGTGTAAAAATCTCTCTTTAGGTGAACTCATGACGTGCATGACTGATTGTTGGGAGCGAAGCATTAAAAGTCTTGACGAACCAAGCGTCGTTGTATCCCTGGATATATCAAAGGCTTTTGATCGACTATGCCATGATTGTCTTATAAATAATATTCGTTCACTCAATTGCGTAGATTGAGGATTATTTATGGAACCGTAAAATAAAAGTTGGATGGAATGGTCTTCAGCTTCGCATGGGATCAATGCTGGTGTACCGCAAGTCTACGCCTACGCTCTTCTTCTCTACAACCTGTAATGTCCATTCATTTGCTAATGATACAACGCTATAGGCTTCCATTGAGTTTGTTAGTCATATAGAATGCAATTCGCGCTTGATGGTTCGCGAGATTTAATAAATACGGTTATTCTGTCGAATATTCAAGTCATTATTGGTCGGACAGATCTAATAGAGTCGGATCACATGGAGGAAATCCTGCGAAGACATTGCTGAAATGCCAGTAGCGGCACGAATCCATAAGGTAAAGATCAGAAAAATTGTATGGGTTTACTAAAAAAGAGCGATGGCACCCACTTCAGTTTCAGGTTCATTTAACAGGTTCGTCTACTCGTGCACCACACACATACACGAACGCATCTGACCAAAGGTAATAGTTAGTAGAGTAAATAGTTTATACGGCAAAATCTTCAGTCCGGATAATGTTAAATGGTCAGTAGGCTTCTTGAAAGCTCCCGGCGGTAATAGAATCTTTCCAGCGCTTCTACAGAAGGCAATCGATCGGGTATGATTGCTTTATTTAGAGCCAGCTACAACTGGGCGGGATACATTCCGACTACCTGGAGATAGGTTAATGTAATATATATCCTTAAAGTAGGCAATAGGCCTAGTGAGCTGCCTAAATACTATAGACCTATTAGTCTAACATCGTTGTCCTCAAAGCCATGGAGAGACTTATTGATGTTCATATTAATGGTTAGCTAGAATTTTCTACCCCTCTGCACTCAAGTCATTTTGTATACAGGAAAGGCAAAAGCAAAGCAGGGTTACTCCACTATCTTGTGAAGAAAATAGAAGGAACTTTTTGTGCCAAAGAAGTGGCCATGTGTGCCTTCCATGACATTGAGGGCGCATTCGATAACACTGACTACAAATCTATTGCAAGGGCAATCAGTAGTAGAGGTATTGAGGACTTAACCAATCATTGGATAAGGTTCATGCTTGAAAGTCGAGATATTATTTCCTCCTCGGGAGGAGTATGTCTGTGTCTATGACTGCAATTACTGGATGTTCTCAAAGAGGAGTGCTTTCTCCCCTTCTACGGTCACTAGTCATTGACAATCTCCTAGTCTATCTACACAGATCAGGATACATCGCCATTGGTTATACGGACGATCTAGTGATTTTTATTAGTGGTAAAGACTGCAAGGTGTTTTACTACACATTTTAGAATGATGCAGCAAAGAAGGACTACGCATCAATCCTTGCAAAACCGTTCTAGTGCCTTTAACGAAAAGAAGACTGGTTAATATAGGACCTATCACTGGCAAATGCGCCACTTTACTTTATTGCAGTGAGGGTAAATATCTCGGAGTCATCCTTTATAAACGGAACTATCACATCAAGTCTGCCATTGAACGGCCCCTAGGACCATGTGGGACAGTTGCATAAATTGGGCTCTAAATCCCAAAATGATACACTGAATGTATACAATGATGGTGAGACCCATTATTACGCGGCCATCGTTTGGTGGCTGAAAGTTCTTGAACGGAAAACGGCAAATAAGCTTCAGAATCTTCGAAGAACTGCCAGTCTCGGTAATACGGGTGTCATGCATATCTGCCATATAGCAGCATTAGAAGCTGTCGTATGGCTTTTGCTCCAGTAAATCTTAGTTAGAAAGACGCTATCAAGCTGCAGCTAGAATACAAGTACAAGTACAAACAAAGTCAAGAATACAGAGTCCGTATAACCAAGTTGACCATATGGGTCACCTGAAAATTTTTAACTCAATGCCTAAAAAAAACAACCCATAAAAATAAAATTTTTCATGTAAATTCTCTAATAGGAGATCGGTATGTGTTAAAATTTGAAGAAAATCGAGCTAATTTTTAAAAAATTTATATGGGCACCCCTCGGACCTCAGGGCCTCACTCCAAAAACTTTACAAAAAATGTTGTCCATCGGAGATACACACGTATATAAAATTTAAAAAAAATCTGGTTAAGTTTTTTAAAAAATTTGTTGGGGCCCCATGACCCTCCAAGCCCTGTCTCCAAATTTTTTGCAAAAAGTGTTGCCCGTCGGAGATACACACGTATATAAAATTTAAAAAAAATCGGGTTAATTTTTTTTTTTGGGGACCGGGACATAGGGTCTCCAATTTTTTTACAAAAAGTTTTGTCTATCGGAGAGACACATGGGTATTAAATTTGAAGAAAATCGGGTTATTTTTTTAAAAAATTTATGGGGCCCCACGAACCCGGGCCCGGGGTCTCCAAAATTTTTACAAAAAGTGTTGTATATCAGAGATACACAAGTGTATCAAATTTTAAGAAAATCGAGTAAAATTTTGTAAAATATTTGTAGGGGAGCCCACCGACCCCGTGGTCCGAGGGTCCTCAAATTTTAATAGAAAGTGTTGTCATCGGAGATATGCATGTGTGCAAAATTTCACGAAAATAGGACTTTGGAAAGTGTGTCAAAAATTGATCGCAAGATTCCATGAAACACAAATCCACAAACCCACAAACCCACAAACACACGGGCAAGTGAAGTTAATATAGAGAATTCAAAAAGTGCAGAACAATCCCCAACATTATGGTGAGGGAGTACCTTTCCTACAGGTTATATGATCGGCTCTGAGGACCGAGGTGCTCCAAATTTAATAGAAAGTGTTGTCACCTGAAATACACATGTATGCAAAGTTTCAATAAAAATAAATTGATCACAAGACTTCACGACAAACAAAAAAGAAGAGAAACAGATCCACGGGCACGGGGAAGTTAATATAAAGAATTCTAAAAGGGCATAGCCGTGCCTGCCCTTGTGAGAACAACCTTTTTCCGAATTTTAGTACACCCTCATTCGGGGAATAAAAGATTGCCATCAAAACGATGTCATCTGGCCAGTGTACTCCCCAACGAGGACACTATATCCTTGAATAATGCGTAAAAGGTCAAAGATAGGTGTTATTCTGATAGGAAAAGAATTCTTTTGGTGACATTTCATTCAGCCAAGATCGTAATTTCATTGGAGTTTAAGGACCGATTAAACGAAATTTGTTGATGCTGCTTAACTGAAACCATTGAGGAGGCAGGCAAACGACATACCGATGCCGTCCTTGAATGCAGACTACCAACGTTCGGTTCGGACGATGATTGTGTCGAATGACTGCACTAAAGTGCGGTGTCTATTTGTGGTTTGCAACGACCCCGCTTCATTTGAATGCATAACCCATCATTTGAAAATGCTGCCATGGAACTCAATTTGGGATTTTACAAATTCATTTAAGGAACTTATTCGCTCCTGAACACACACAGACAGAAAGATAGAGAAAGCCCTTTGGCTCTTCGATTGGGATCCATGAACGATGATGATGTTCTTGCGCACCTCGCCTAATTCCTCGCATTTTCGCTTTGTCTAACGTTTTGTGGTTGATTTCTGGCCAACAACGTCTCTTGCACCAGCACCACTCACACTTACCGGTGGACCGCACACAACCAAACGCAACTAACAGATGCAGATTCAGGGCATTGCAGTTTGCATCTCAATAAATGAACGATGACAAACGGCAGGACGAAGTTGTACCAGGACATTTAAATGCGCAGCAGCATATATCTTTGTTGGATTTTAACATTCGAAGTTTCGTTCGAGAGCGAACGATTAAATTAGTCGTCCTGGTGCTCAGCCTCGTTCACATCCCATCCTCGACCTTGCTTTCGGTGCGGTATAGACGTACAAATCGAATTAAGCTCGTCACAGACGGACGCAGCAGCAGCATCAGCAACAGCAGCCGTAGTCTTATCTGCATATTACAAAACCAGAACGAGAGGATTGTCATGTGCCTCGTCCGTCATACGATATTGATGGGATTGCCACAGCAGTGCAAGATGTCGGTAACTTCTTGATTGAGTTACCTACAGAGTTACCTATACACCCATACAAATGACATTTGTTATCGCTCTGCTTCTGTCTCTGTCTCTGTGTTGGATCGGTATTTAGGGATTCTTTTTTAACCTTCAGTTCAAAAATGTTCGTGTGACTTTTGTGGCTAGGTATAGCAATGAAAAGTTGAAGTATTATGCCTCACATCTTAACAGAAGTATTAAAGGCCTAAATTGACTTTCCTGAGGGAGGTCACCAAAAACAATCAACGGATTGGTTGGATGATTGGAACTGTCTATTTATATTGTACTCCGCTGGTTGAAAGGTGGTCTTGGAAACACCTTACCAAACAATAAAACTTTATTCAAGTTTTGGATAAAAACCCAGGGGTTTAGGAGTCAAGGAGTCAATAACAAACCTAAATATTTCGCAGCATTTTTTGCAACTGTGGAAAATGTGGTCGTTCCTACGATGCTTGTTGTTGACGCACATACCGAAAATTGCGAGTTTTTCGGATTTTTCGTTAAATCTGACATTCATGGACTAAGGATGACGGTTTTATTTATGTAGAGACGACAAAAGAGAGTATTGGATTTTGGAGGCGTTAAATTGCACTCTATTCTGTAAACCTCACCCGGTTATGCTGTCTTGGCAAGGTCAGAATTTAAAGTGATGTACAGACATTGTTCAAGAACTGCAGAAAATTTGAACTCAAGCCAAGAGCAGTGTTATCTTCAGCGAAATAATGAATTGGTTTGGAAGTAGCGGGCAAGAGATCATAAATGAAAATGAGAAAAAGTATCAGGGACAAAACAGAGCCATGCGGTACACTGGCGCTTATGCGGTGATCATTAGATTTTAAATTCAACCTGGTGGTCAGACCGTTTAGATCAGAATGATAGACATTTCTGTGAGATATGCTATCAGATTACCGTTAGATTGTTTCTTTTCAAAAACTGTATTGCATGGTATTTCATAAGCTGACGATTAATCAGCGTTTCCATGACCTTGGAAACATCGGATGTCATCCAGAATCAATTCCTCGGCAATGCAACAATCTCATAGAACGCAGGCACGCGAAGATGAATATGAAGAGCTCAGAAGGTATGGAAAAACAGTACACCGGCGAAAGAAAGAAGCCTGGGAGAAGAATTTTGTCCGTGAACTAGAATAGTACAGAGAGCAATGACCGCACCAGGCGCAGAAGTTCTATGAAAGAGTCCGCGGTATACACACCGCATTTCACATACTGCAAAGACAAAGAGGGTAATCTGATCGCCGATCTCAAAAGCATCTTAGAGCGATGGGATAACAAGCAGCAATTATCGTGGTATAACGTTGTTGAGTACCGCGTATAAGATTTTCTCCTCTATCCTTCAAGACAGGCTAGCCCCATACGCTAAAGTCATCATTGGTCCATATCAGTGTGGCTTCATCCCAGGCAAATCAACAACTGATCAGATTTAGACACTAAGGCAGGTGATGGAAAAATGTTTGGAGTTTCAAAACTCACTACACCATCTTTTTATAAACTTTAAAGCCGCCTATGATAGCATAGCCAGACTATAACTTTATAAAGTCATATGTAGGTTGACCATGACCAATGTTGTAAGCCAAGTAAAAGTATCCGTATCACTATAGAGCCCATTCAACATCTATAACGGGCTCCGACAAGGGGATGGACTGGCCTGCTCAAAAATGTAGTTTGTGCGGTTTGTCCGGTTTTTGTGTAGGAACACTATTGTACATGTAGTTTATTTTTGGAAGATGACTCATAACATAAGAGTATCGTTAGTTGTAAATAAGGCCACAGTTTTCTGGTCTTTTCTCGACATTCTTGTCAATAAGATTGAAAGTTTCTGGAAACTTTAAAGGTGGCGTTCGCTGCAGAGGATTCCTTAGTTATTTGGAATTTAACCAGTCAAGTTGTAGAAGTTCTTGCAAAGAGATGAAGCTACCATCTAAGAGAATTATTGTAGAGTACAAGTATTACAGGTGTTTTTGTGTGCATTTAAAAGTTGTCCAGTACAAAATTGTGAACGTGTGTTATTTTTACTGTTTGGTAATTAAAGTTATTATTTGTAAATTAAAAAACTTGTGTTGTGTTTTATTTGCAAAAACCTTTATGAACTTCAAAGCCTAAATTTCGTAACAATATAAAGGCGTTTCTGTTGATGTAACTTGTCGTAGAATAAATAAATAAATAATCCATGCTATTACCATAATCTTTTCTAATATCTATGCTTTAATCTTCCTTTTTTAAATTCTCTATATTAACTTCACTTGCCCGTGGGTCGGTCGGTCGTCGGTCATCTGTCGTGGAATCTTGCGATCAATTTTTAACCCACTTCCCAAAGCCCGATTTTATTGAAATTTTGCACACATGTGTCTTTCCGGAGACAACACTTTCTATTAATTTGAGGCCCCTCGGGCTCCGGGGTCGGGGGGTTCCCATACAAATATTTTACAAAATTTTACTCGATTTTCTCCAAATTTTATACACATGAGTATCTCTGATAGACAACATTTTTTTTAAAAATTTTGGAGACCCCGGGCCCCGGGGTCGTGGGGCCCCAACATTTAATAAAAAATTAACCCGATTTTCTTCAAATTTCATATACGTATGTATCTCCGATGAAAAACACTTTTTGTAAAATTTTTGGAGACCCAGTTGGTCATTGGGCCAACATTTTTTTTAAAAAAATTTAACGCGAATTTTTTTAAATTTTATATACGTGTGTATCTCCGATGGACAACACTTTTTGCAAAAATTTTGGTGGCCGGGGTCGAGGGGCCCCATAAAAATTTTTCAAAGAAATTAACCCGATTTTCTTCAAATACCTCATACCTTCATACACCTCTGTATCTCCGATGGACCAAATTTTTTTTAAATTTTTTGGAGTGAATGGGCCCTGAGGGCCAAGGGGTGCCCATATAAAATTTTTAAAATTTAGCTCGATTTTCTTCAAATTTTTAACACATGTGTAACACTGATGGACATAACTTTTTGTAAATTTGTTGGAGTGATAGGGCCCTGAGACCAGTGTGGTGTCCATGTAAATTTTTTAAAAATTAGCCCGATTTTCTTCAAATTTTAACACATACCTATCTCCTATTAGAGAATTTACATGAAAAATTTTAATTTTTATGGGTTGTTTTTTTATTTTATATGTTAATACTTATTGCCAAGGGAATACTCCCTGAATGACTTGCGCCACGGCAATAAGGTGGGATAAGCCCTCTATTAAAATCAAGAATGAAACCGTAGCCGGTTTCAAATAATTTTCTCGGAATTCTCCCTGATTCATTGAAAAAAGCAATACGGAAAAACAATCACGAATCTAATACGACGCGAGTCCAAATGCTTTAATGAATGGATCATGGTCAAGGAAAACTACAAAAAAAATTGACAAAGAAAATATTACAAAAAATGACATACGTGAGCCTTCAAAATTCTTGGAACCTCCATTGAAAAATTCGGTTTTTCCGGAACTAGCTGACTTCTTTTTGAATGCCCACAACTCGACAGTGTATTGTACCAGATTCGCGTGTAGTACCAGGCCTAACAAACGAAAAAGGCACGCACAACTATCGAGCCGATAAGCTCCAACGCCAAACATTGCACCAAGGATGAGCGAAAAAGATTTTGTGGTCCTTCGAGCCGGATAAACGGCATAATTATAATTTAATAGCAAAATTAATAACCTCTAATTGCAGAAAACTCGTGATTTTAGCATGCGACGCAGCGAGCAGAACAACATCTAAATACCTCCAAATCGTCTTGGAATGGAAGAACTTTCGTATACTGGTCCACTCTGTGTCTCCTTGGTGTTTTGCTTTATCCAATTATGAATGTTATCCTGACAGAAAGATAGAAAAAAAACTCATTTTGATTTCATCTTCTTCGCCATCAGTGTTTCCTTAATTGTATTATCAGCACGCGAGAGCGGTTGCTATCTTCGACAAAAGCCTCCCTTTTAAGTATGCTATGTGTACGTCCTTTCCCTTTGAATTCAGCCTTGGATTTCTGGTTTTTTTTTTTTTTTTTTTTTTAAATCCCGGCAATATTTGCTGGAAACTAAACAAAACCCAGAAATCGAACTCTGGAACAGCAGACATCTTCGAGTCTACGTTGTGGTACTTCGACATTTTGGGATTCCTCGAAGACTCAGAGAATTTTTTAGAAGGAAGATCAACAATCACAAATGAAAATCAATCCACAGAGGTGGTAAGTATATTAATATTTCCTTCATATTAAAATTAAAGAATCTGTCCTTAAATTTCTTTATTACATAGTTTTTCAAACATTTTATTTTGACACGGCACTGCACCCGAAGTATTAAAATATTCACAAAATATATTTCGTACATCTTTTGCTTCATTACTCGGATGACGTGCTTGAGTAGAGCCCATATTATCAAGATGAACACCTTCCATAATATGGTTTTATAAAATTTTCTGTTAATGGAAAAGCATTATCGGCATCAAATACCAATGGCGTTGTAACGAAGTTGCTTTTTCAGCAACTACGCCACAAACCATACGGTTAACTATTGCGCCTAATCCATATGAACAATCATATAATTCTCAACAAGGTTTTACTTTGAATTAAAGACATAGGGACGGAAAATCCAAAGCAGGGAGAGAGAAATTCAAAATACCAACCTAGATATACGTCTCTCCAAGTTCTACACGAACCTGGGGGGGGCCAGGTATACGTCTCATCACGTTCTACACGAACACCATTTTGAAAGGGAAAGGTAGTCTTCTACTGAACCCCATATATATATTAAAGCAGCTCTTGCTGCCTTAGTAAGAAATAGGTAGATTCAATCGCCTTTTCTTGCTAACACACTGCAACCTGGCTGGAACTCGACAGGCAATACGCTCGGTGCGAAATAGGTAGATTCAATCGCCTTTTCGTCACTGACGTCATTTTCTGCCGAAAACCTCGCCCAGTAAGAAATAGGTAGATTCAATCGCCTTTTCTTCACTGACACCATATCTCACTGACCGGCACTGCACTAAATGGGATGTAGGTAGACTCTATCGCCTCTTCCTCATTAAATCCATTCCTCGTCAATCTAGCATCGCATATAATGGGAAATAGGAAGATTCAATCGCCTTTTCCTCACTATAGCCAGCTCTTACTCTACTATAGGGTATTGGATGCGCCAAAACCCCTACGTAGGAAACATCCGTATATAAGTATATATATTTTAGCTTTAACTACCAGAAACCTGTAAAACTAGTACCGAAGTACCGAAGAAAAGAAGAAAATAAAATAACCAGATTTATTATTTAAATAAACAAAAAAAAAAGTACAATTTGTAACAAACGAAGCAGAGGAGAGGTGACACCCAGGGTCACGTCATTACGACGTGACGATCGAAAAGTGAAGATGCAAATATAACGATCTTAAAAATGATAAGCATTCCTTCCAAAACTGCGACACGATTACAGCGTTCATTTCTTAAATCTTAAACAGTAGCGTATGCTTATCCTTCCAATATCATCTTGCTCACCTTGAGGAATAACGTAAGTTTCTAATCAACTCCGAGCTGGAACATTAAAGTGGGTTACTTACTACCTAAGGGTTGTGCCAAAATTGAAAGCTTTAATAAAAATTCCACCTATTCCAGCGTGCGTAAAAGGTAAAAAGTTTTACAATTACCAAAACACCGCTTCAGGTCTTGCTTGACGTCGTCTCTCTAATGCCATGAGTATCTTGTCCAAGGATATTACTACTATTATAATACAGTCCTTATTTAGCAGCCTTCATTTTATTCCCCTGAGAGCTCTTTACGTGCGACACTTCACAGAGTAAGTATGCACAGAGCACAGATTGTCAAAGGACATTATCGACAATTTTATAAGATGGAGACGAAAACTTTGGCGACTCTCACTGAACTCGCCCGCGGGTGTCTCGAATAATCGGAAGTAATTCTTATCAAACTTCAAAAAGGTATTTGTTTGAGTGTGTGTGTGTGTGTTCGTTCGTTCGTTAATACCTTCTCTGCTGGATAAGGATGCATTCGACAAAAAAAAAAAAACGTTGTTCCTGCTGGCCATCGAAACGGAAATGTAAACAACACACAGAGCAAGCAAACAACACATCAAAACGGGTCAAGTTCACACTTGGCGGGGTGGCGTTGAATAGTGAAGTGCTCCTTCCTAATATAATGTTCGCTATTGTCGAGTGGGTCGGGTGGGAAGGATACTCAACAACAACGAGAATTAAGTAAAACTTTTGCGCAAACAGTAATTTCATTTATTGTTCGCCCGCTTCGCACACACTTCCAAGAGGACCTACGATGTGGCAGTATATTCATGTACATAGCAATACAGCAACTTGTACGAGTTGGATACAAGTACAAGTTTTAACCACAGTTTTTATTGTTCATTAACCAACCTATAATAACCGCTCGCGGCGATAGCATTCGACAACTTTTGCTCCTTTATATAGCGAACGACCAATAACGATCCAACGAACGAACGGATACCGCGTTAGCGACCACCCAACAAACTTTCTGTGGTTCCTTGGCTGTATTGCAAGCATTCAGCCTCCTTTCTGCAAGTGGTTCTCAATAAATAAATTAAAAAGTTTATTCTACTGTACAAGGACACATTGTCAGGGGGCAGCGGACTGCTCTGCTGCACATCTATACAGGACTATGCACACACATACCCAGATACACCATCCAAGAACCAATAAAAGTGAGATCGAAATTATAGAATTCTATTCGGAGTTCACGTTGACTGTGAAGGAGCTTAAAGTCCTGTGTTGGTGCGGTGGGAAGGGGTGTGTCGGAAAGAAGAAACAAAGCGTAACGACACAGGAAACAGGGTAACTATAATGGGAACAGAGGAGAAATAAGTGCGATAGATGATTCGGCCCGGAAAATCTGAAGTGTCTTGGAAAAAGTTTCCCAATGAAAATAATTAACAACTTTTAAATTTCTCTCCATTGACGATGGACTTGGATAGATAAATAAGTAATAGATAGATGTTTTGGTATGGAATAAATATATATATATATGTGTGTGTGTGTGTGTACAAGCGTGTGTGCAACTGAAATCATCCCTGAGGGTAACACAGTCTACTCAATAACGAAACAAACAAAAGACTTCGAACTCTTGAGTCTTGACATAGAACAATTGCGCTTTGTGTCGTTCTCTAAAGTCAAAAGCAACAAACGAAAAGTCATGAAAATCTTTTACTGAACAAAGGACTGTATGTTACCATCAAATAGACAATAAAAATACAGAGGCAGGGAGGAGAAAGCTTGAATCCACTCGAAACAATTCTTGCTGATAGTCATTAGTTATTAATTAATATTTTGAAATAATAAGAGATATGCTGTACCAACTGACTGGACATATGAGTTTATAAATATGTATGAGAATGAGAATAGTATAGTATAAGTATAGAAATCCTTAAGCGACCGATGGAAAAATGTGTCTAGATTTCAAAAACTCAATAGAGACTCTTTAGAGTTTAAAGCCGCCTGGCTATGTATTTTAAAAAGCCATGAGAGTATTCCTTATCCTGAATAAACTGACACGACTATTTATGTTTGGCCATGATCAACTTAATAATCCGGGTAAAGAAATATGGATCACTTGTTACGTTGTTTCGTGACTTCTGTCCGTCGATCAACACGCGTACTGCAAGGGCAAATCTGTAGAAACAGCTCTGCATACGCTAGTACGTTGCATTGAAAACTCCCTTTATCACAAGGAATACACAATGGTGGTTTTCCTGGACATCGAAAGCGCTTTTAACAACGTCAAAACATCTGCAATCACGGATGCGCTGTAGACTTTGGGGGTGAACGACTCACTGGGTGAACTGGTTGATCTTCTGATCACAAGTAGGATCATCAGTTCAAGACTTGGTGTGTTGTCTGCCAAAAGATTTGTCAGCAGAGGCACTCCGCAACGAGGAGTCCTGTCACAACTGATGCTTGGAGCCTGGTGGTGAATGAGCTGCTGGTTCGCCTGAGGGGGGAGGGCTGCGGAGTGATCGGCTATGCGGACGACGTTGTCATAGCCGTCTCAAGAAAGCACCCACACACCTTGAAAGAACTTCTGCAGAATGCTCTAAATAAGCTGGGATGATCACTGTAGTCTAGGGGAACTTGTCCTCTTTGCGAGGATGTACAAAATCCCAGTCGTTAACCTTCCGTCCATCAAGGGCACAAGCTTGACTTTCTTCGATAAGGCCAACTATCTTGGTCTTGTTCTGGATAGGAAGCTGAGCTATAAACCCAACATACAGGAAAGAGTCCGTAAAGCCACAGTGGCAATCTTCTCAAGCTAAAAAAAAGGCAAGTTAAGTGCCGACAGAAGTGAAAATTCACAAGCAGAGAAAATATGCGCATGCGCTGAATTTTTAAGTTCCCCAAAATGCCAACTAGATGTCTAACGCATATGGGCCAATGCTATGTTCATAAATTAATTTTCTGTATTTATAAGCCATCCATCTACTGTCAAGTTAGGTACTACTGAACTAGTCCTATATGTATAAAAAACTCAAATTCGAGTGAACACCACACAATGCACGCAGCAGAGGCAAAACAAAGACTCAGACAGACTACCACCTCTGCGACACAGTTTTTTTTTATGCCTCAATCAAGTTGGTTTATGCGTTAACTACAAATAATAACTATGTGCTACCATCTACTATTGTTTTTGATTTCATGTGTAAACTGGATTGTGTCCTTACCACCAGAAAATAGGACTATACTGCCATCTTCTTATTTTTCATTTGAGTGAGTTAGTTGGTTTGTGTATTAACTACAGTATAGACACACTATAGCTGCGTCTCGTAACCATGTCTCGAGTTCAGAGATTTTATCTCATCTAAAAATATGCGTACCGCGCTATAATAAGTTTTCACTTCAAAAAAAGCCATAGGAACCAAATGGGGTCTTCAACCGCATATCACTCATTGGCTATACACAGCATGCTGCTGTACGGTGTGGCTGTTTGGTGGATTGCATTAGATAAAGCGATTGATCGTGCGACAAATTAAGCAGAGTGCAAAGATCAGCTTGTCTATGTGTGAGCGGAGCGCTTCGTACAACTCCCTCTGCTGCACTGGACATTCTGCTCAACCTTGCTCCACTCGACATCTTCGGCTTACAACTGGCTGCAAGCGCGGCCACTCGCCTCAGAGCAATCTCTTAGTGGACCGTGAATAATTTCGGCCACTATTTTATCCTGAAATCAGTCAGGACTTCACTTGTCAACATAGACTACACCTTTCCGCAGCTCCACTTCAACAAAAAATTCCAGGTTACCATCGCCTCCAGGTCTTCTTGGGAGTAAGGTATCTACTTGGAAAATGAAACGATTCACTTCTTCACAAACGGGTCGAAAACTGATGAAGGAGTTGGCGGAGGTGTCTTTTCAAAAAGACTAAATCTAAGTCTCTCTTTCCGTCTTCCTGATCACTGTAGGGTATTCCAAGTTAAAATCATGGCTATTAAGGAAGCCTTGTCTTGCCTGAAGAGTAATGTCATATCTGTTAAGGATATCCACATTTTCTCGGATAGCCAGGCTGCGCTAAAGTCCATGGAATCATTTTCCACAAATTCTATTCTAGCCCGGAATTGCCGATCGTCTCTCGTCTCGTTTCGCTACGCCACTAAGTGTGGTTTTGGCTGAACGTGAAGGCACGGAACTAGATGTGTGCAGCAAAATAAGGAAGGCAAAAGCTGCGTTCGAAATGCTATCGAAAGTAGGGGAAGCAATGTTCTCAGCTTAAAAACCTGTTCCGCTCCAACGTTAAATCAGTACTATTCTATGGGTCCAGTATAGATTTTAAGGATGATTCTTAGAGAATTTATAAACAAAAACCCTCCGGAATCGGTCGGAATGCCAAAACTAAACACAGCTCGTATCTAATAATGATGTCATATGCGCCTTGAAATCGATTAAAACTTGGCGGGCGTCGCTTTGCACTACTTGGCCCTTCTCCAAAATCAGACACAGTATAAAAATATGGTCGATTATGGACTTTTCTGGCCTAAAGACGAACATATAGAGCCAGTCTTATAGGTGATGATAAGAAGACAAATTCCTCTATAGTTGACTCAGTTCTCTTCGCAGTGAGTCTTCTTTCTTAAGGATCAGGCAATTAATGCTGAGATTCAATTAATAAGGCATCCTGTTATCTGACAGAATTTTAGAGATAAACTATTGGATGCACTCAACCAAGTCATCTACTGTTGTAAAGCTCAGCTGGTAGGCCAGTAGCTTTGTTGTTCTTAAGTTTGGATATTCCAATTTTCACTTCATATTTGTCTGGTAGACGGAAACTTTGGCTGTCATCTTCCATGTTGGATGGTTCATTCCGCCTGCTAGCCGGATGTTGATCTTCATCTGCAGAAGTGGTTTTTAGCTCTGACTGTGATTCCACTATGAGGTCTCCTTACTTCTTCGAAAGGATGCTGTTTGGGTTTTTATGCATTGACATGTTCTTCTTACCGATTGGGAAAACTTCAAAGCAATCTTCGTGAAGTAGCGTCTCTCAAAACCTTCGATCTTTTCTTGCTCTTTTTTTACATTTGAGAAAAATCTCTTGTGTTTGTATAGCTCACGCGAAAAGCTGTCGTCTTTTGTTTTGGAGCGTTGTTAGGTATTTATGAGATTTCGTTGTTATGGTCAGGTGAAACCTAATACGCGTTCGATGAAGATTCTGACAATCTCTTGCGATTGAAGCCGCTCGACATTAGCTATTCTCACAGTAATTCTTTGTTACTGTGGCATTTGGGATATCCAAAATTGCACCTTGGCAGCAACTAGGTAGTGAACCGAGTCGATGTTGGTCATTTGAACGGTGCGAATATCTAGACTACTGAAGGCATTTCCGACGGTGTCTTTATCTGTAGACCGCCAAGTTTGCCTTTGGACATTGAGAGGAAGAAACCTCGTGCTTGCTAAATGGAGACATTACTTCTCGCAGCAAAGTCAATCAGCCTAAGTCTGTTTCCAGAATTTTTTGTTTGTCTGCTGTCTTCTTGTTACTGCGCCGGCTTATTGCTCTGCTAACTTCTTAGTTATTATGTGGAATTGGTTTAAGTCTTCGCTAAGATTTTGTGCAAAAATAGTTCAGGATCATAATTTAAGCAGAAATGTTAACACTCTCCTCCCAACCAAAGTCCTACAACCCAATTAGCCTAAGTCCGTTAGTTCTAAAGACTATCGTCGGTCGGTGATATAGCCACTATGGTCAACTCTACAAGAGGATGCCCACAAGGGGGACTGTCACCCCTTTTGTGGAGCATCCTTGTGTATGGAATACTAGCAGGAAATTATATTCAAGACTACACAGTCGATATAGTCACCGTAGCAAGAGGAAAATTCGAGAAAGTGCTCTGTGACATAATCCAAAACGGATTAAATATCACGAGCAGATGGTGCCAAGAAATGGGACTTAGGGTCAACCCAAATAAGACCACAATGGTTCCATTCACTATTCGCTGGTTCGAATGCACCCGGTTACCCTTAATGGGGAAGAGATAGCTATCAGCAAAGAGGTTAAATACATTAGACTGATATTTGATAACATACTGCTATGGGACAAACACCAGATAGCAGTAATAGAAAAAAAAATTCAGAAGGGTGCAAGGAAAATCCTGGGGAGTTAGTCCCAGAATAATGCACTGGATGTAAGCCATGATAGTAATTCCAATGATTACATATGGAGCAGTGGATAGAACCAAGTTAAGTACCACGCCGTGGCTCAGTGGAAATGAGCATGGCTACTGAGCAGGGGGTTCGTGGTTCGAATCCCAGTAACACCAAAAGTTTTTTTCACGGATGGGTGACAAACGTTCCATAAGTAATAACTTGTCACGGAAAGCATCTCAATTCGCCGTTCGGATCCGGCCTTAAATTGTAGATCCCTTCCATTTGTGTGCCTTGGACCGCAATGGTCTGTCGCGCCGAATATTATTATTATTAAGTAAATTGGAAGATGTGCAGAAGTTGCCCCACAGCGGACATGTAGGCGATCCCTGAGCTACTCCCACTACACCTAGTGGTAGTAGAGAGCAAATACAGGGTAACCAAGTTACGTTTAAGCAATGTAGGCTGCTTCACGGACAGCAGGGGAAGAGCAATAGTGAAATCACTGGCCAAGCATACTCCATAAGCGAGAATAGGTTAGGTTAGGTTGAAGTGGCCGTCAGACAAAACCTACGCACTTAGACCATTTAGGTCCGTTCTGATACCACAAGGATCTAGGAAAATTCCACGCCTACTCGTTAAACCACTTGGAGCTTCGTATGAAGGGCAAGAGACTATTAATGTCAATGTGGGTTAGATCGTTGATATCGTTGAAAAATAACGCTCCCAGAAGGAGCTTCCGCATATTCGAGATGGCTGGGCATGTCACGTACAAAGTAGATGGAGAGTGGTTTCCTCCTCCTCCTTATCCATGCAGCTTCTGCAGAAATCGCTGGAAAATACTCCTAGTCTTTCTGCATGCTTGCCTATGAAACAGTGTCCAGTTATGACACCTATAATGTGTATTTGAAATGCTCCGCCATCTACTCAGGAGACGATCGGCAATTCCGGGCTAGAACGGAATTTGTGGAGACTGATTCCATGGACTTTAGCGCAGCCTGGATATCCGAGAATATGTGAATATCCTTAACAGATACGACATTACCCTTCAGCAAAGACAAGGCTTCCGTAAAAGCGAGCATGCCATGTGATAACATGGCGCAAAAGTCCAAATTCAAAAAGTAATAATGAGCACCATGAAAGAATTCAGATTTCAGACCGAATACCTTATACATTCGGGTGCCATAAAGTGGTTTACGGATGGATCAAAGATATCTGAAGGCACACGGGCGCTCTAGTCTATTGGCCACGAACCAAGTACTCTGTAGTAATGGGGCAGTACACGAGTATATTCCGGGCAGAAGTACACGCCATCGAAAGATGTGCTCACTTTAGTCTGGAAAGGAACTACATGAGACAGGAAATAACTATCATGACAGAGAGCCAAGCCGCTCTATGAGCCCTGGATGCTTTCCACATCACATCAAAACTTGTGGAGGAATGCAGGGCGAGGCGAAGCAATAGACTTGGTCAAAGAGTATAGAGATATCTCTATATTGTTTGACTTGGCGAAGTCAACAATGTGCGTTTGTACTGGTTGCCAGGACACACTGGCATAGAAGGCAACGAAGCAGCGAATATGCTCGCTAACAAAGAGGCAGAAACTCCGCTTGTAGGGCCAGAAATATTCTCTGGCATAGGGTACCGCATGATGTTGGAAGAGATACGCACTATAGGTAAGGCAACCGCTTCCGTAAGATGGAAGAATCTTCCAGGTCTGCGGTAAGCAAAGGAAACGTTTGGGAACTATAACACTAAGAGGTCTCGCATGATATTGGGACTAAGTAGAAGTAATGTAATGTAAGTAAGGGTATCCTAACATGACATTAAAGACTGAAAGGGTATCTAAAGAAAATAAAATTAGTAGAGGATGGCAGCTGCAGACTCTGTGGAGAAGCGAATGAGACCCCGTGGCATCTTCTCAACGATCCGACAGAGAAGGGATCACATTGGAATCTCGGAGTCTGCGCTACATTAACTTCTTAAGAGCCATAGGTATAGAGGGACTGCTTTAGGGGGCATGCACTTTCTCTGTAGCACAAGTCAGGGGGAAGCGCAATAGATCCGCATGGGTCGCAGTGCTACTACACCCCATTTGTCATCATCATCATCATAACCATCTCTAAAAGTTTTCTTAGTTTTGGAAAATCTAAAGATCTAATACTAAATTTGTAGGAGACCTTTCACCACCACATCACATTTGTCTGTACAACCGGGTTCCTATCTTGGCTTCCCGCAAATGCGAAAAATCTCACCACCGATCTCGATTTTGAGGAAACCTTTAAAACTTTAAAAATGCATATTTACCTACCTGCACGAAACCCATCGGTTCAGTGCAGCAATATTTCAGTGAATCTCTATTCACTCTTCGCTATTCAATGTCCGATGCCGAAAAGTTTCCTTGAATATCATTCCAGTGCGTTCAAGTGTATCCGCAGAACAAGGAATATAACTGAAAGTAATTGAAGGAAAAGAAAGAGGATGGTCGTCCGTCCGTCTACTGGCGTCTGACAAACATGACATAGATAGTCTTCCCAACACCAATGAGGCCCAGATAAAGTTTCAGCAAAAAAAAGTTGATGGAAATTCCAATTTTTTGTTGTTGGTTTTTTTCTGTGTGTTCCTTGGAAATGGAAATGTTATTAAAAAGTTACCTGCGTGTAATAATAGCGTTTTCTACGAAGAAGCTTCAAAGGCGACCCAGCAGAGCAGAATATTATTTCACAAGTCGGCTGGTCAGAGTTTTTTTTCCTTTTTCTCCCACTCTATTGCTCTCACTCTCTGACTCTATCCCTTTGTTGATTAAGAGCACATCCTTTCAATTACCGGAAGGAAGTAAAAGTTTCTTAACAGCAAAATGTTATTTTGTTTTCGTTTTATTTTTGTCGGGAAGTTTTGCTCTGTGACTATTATTGAATGCGGCGATCCAGTCCGGTCCGAATGTGAGACCAGTTAATTGGATCCTCTATTTTTGCTTGAAAACATAAGAAGGAGAAGAGAAGAATAAGTTGTAGAAGAAAAAGAACGAGAAGAAGATGAACGAGAAAAAGGAAATGAAAAAGGGAGATTAAGAAAAAGAAAAGGTGAAAATTAATTCTACTGAAGGACTCATTGACGTTAATATTAGAGGCTGGCTAGATGTATCTATCCCTCTACACTTAAGTCAGTTTGCATACAGAAAAGGTATAAAAGCACATAAGTTGCCCTCCACTATCTTGTGAAGAAGAAGAACAAGAACTAAATTTCAT
Organism: Nephrocerus scutellatus; assembly: GCA_947095585.1. Classification (NCBI taxonomy): domain Eukaryota; kingdom Metazoa; phylum Arthropoda; class Insecta; order Diptera; family Pipunculidae; genus Nephrocerus; species Nephrocerus scutellatus. The sequence goes on along the minus strand of OX352762.1, from coordinate 18,470,895 downwards.
TCCAAGGAATTGGCTCCTTGAAATTGAGGGCGCATTCGATAACACTGGCTACGACTCAATAGAATGAGTAATTAGTAGCAGAGGTATCGATAACTCGACCAACCAGTGGATAATGGCCATACTGGAATGCCGAAACATTACTTTATCGTCTGAAGGAGTGCGAGTGTCTGTGAACTGTGACTGCGGTTAATTGATGTCCCCAAGCAGGAGTCCTTTCCCCCCTTCTGTGTTCACTAGCTAATCTACAGAGATCACGCTACATAACCATTGGTTATGCGGATGACTTGATGACTTCTATTAGACGAAGGTAGCAGAGCGATAAATCGGCTCAAAAATAATAAGGCCCCGGGATCTGATGGGATCCCAGCGGAACTGATAAAAAAAGGAGGCCCCACATTACACAAAGCAATTCACGAAATAATAGTGCAAGTATGGGAGGAAGAAGCTATGCCAGAAGACTGGCGAAGAGGCATCCTCTGCCCCATACATAAGAAGGGAGATATCACAAAATGCAGCAATTATCGTTGTTGAGTACAAGATTTTCTCCTCTATCTTTCAGTACAGGATAGCCCCATACGCTATAGTCATCACTGGTCCATACTAGATTGGCTTCATCCCAGGCAAATCAACAAAAAATCAAGCCTGGGTAGAACTTTATAAAGCCATGAGAAAATTCGGCATCCCAAATAAACTGACACGACTATATAGGTTGACCAATGTTATAATATAATATAATAATTCAACATCTATAATGGGCTCCGACAAGTGGATGGACTGGCCTGCGTCCTCTTCAACCTGGCGTTGGAGAAAATGATTCGGGACTCTGACGTAACGGCGAAGGGAACAATCCTCTATAAGTCCATTCAGATAGTGGCTTACGCAAACGATATTGACATCGTTGGTAGAAACCGAAGAGCTGTACAGGAAGCTTTCATCCAGATAGAGCAGGCTGCACATAAATGAGAGCAAAACAAAGTGCATAGTGGGCACGTCTGCGAGTAGAAGGCGTGGCCATCCGTGCAATCCTTTAACTATCTCGGGTCAACTGTAGCAGCCGATAACAGCATGGAATCAGAAATACGAGCACGTTTCCTTAAAGCCAACAAAGCCTACTATAGTCTGTCAAGACCCTTCAAATCCAGGAACTTAACCATAACATCCAAGCTGGTATATAAGACAATGGTCATACCAGTACTTACATATGGATCCGAGACTTAGGTGCTTAGAAGCAAAATTCGGACCTCTTAGCCGCGTTCGAGAGAAAAGTCCTACGGAGAATTGTTGGTCCCGTATGTGACGAAGGACGATTCCGGAGACTCTATAATGATGAGATCTAAGAGCGTTACCGCGATGTCGACATCGTAAAGAAAGTTAAGCTCGGTAGACTCCGGTGGGCAGGACACCTAGCTCGCATGAGCGAAGAGGATCCTGCTCGGAAAGTCCTTTGCGGTATGATTTATGGAACACGTTAGCGAGGCCGGCCAAGCCTACGCTGGAAGGATGGCGTAGACCAGGACGCCCAGAATTTAGGGATGCCAAACTGGATGATGACGGCTCGAAATCGGGACCGGTGGAGAGACTTTTTTTGGGAGGCCAGGACCGGACCCCAGTTGTAGAGTTAACATTGCTGGACTGCCGGTAGAGAGAGTAGAGAGTTTCCAATATCGAATCGAATCGGCAAAGCAAAATCAGTGTTTGGAATGATATAGCGAAGCCATGCGATCAGCTTAAACACCAAGCTGTGACTGTTCCGTTCAAATGTTGAATCTGTGCTGTTGTATGGGTGCAGCACTTGGAAGGTGACCGCTACTATCACAAAAAGATTACAAATGTTCGTAAATAGGTGCCTACGGAACATCTTAAGGGTTTTCTGGCCTAACCGTATCTCTAATGAACATCTTTATCAGAGAACGGGTCAGGAACCAATAGGCACAACCATTAAACGACAGAAGTGGCAGTGGATTGGTCATACACTCCAAAAAGGCGACAATTTTATAGTAAACTACGCAATGCAATGGAATCCGTTATTTCAGGATGGTAGAAGAACGGGTCGTCCGAGAAATACATGGCGCGGAAGAGTGTGGAGGAGTCACGGCAATTTGGGAAGAGCTGAAGCTAATTGCCAGGAACCGCACGCGATGGCGCGTAGTAGAGGCCCTAGGACACACAAGGGGACATAGGACATAAGTTACAATGTCTGGAATGCTAGTGGGCTCATTAACAAGCTGAGTGAGATGGTTGAAATCAGCGAATAATTCAACTTTCTTTGCGGTGTTGTTAAGCCTGAATGGTTGTATTGTGCTTGAGTTTGATAAGCAACATCACTGCCTACAAAGATGGTGAGACCGCGGTGGGGGAAATATACTGGCACCAAGTTATAACCAGGCCAACTAAAATCCGAAACGTCGGAATCAGCATTAACCTGGGTTTCTGTTAGTGTCAGAATAGCAGGTTTGTGGTCTGCTAAATAGACGCACGTGGCCGAGAGATTCGATATAAGCCCACGAATGTTGCACACGTCAGCCCTGAATCCGCACACAGTCATATTGTTCTTTACTATCCACGACATCATGGTCAGGGTGTACTTTTTCGGCATGTTATTTAAGGTAGAAATATTGGACGGAGCAAACTGGTCTAATGGTGTTCCGCCACTGGACGCCAGAGGTCTGGTCTCGTTCACAGATGGATTGAAAATTAAATCTGGAGTTGGTGGAGGTATCTTTGGACCCAAAACCAAATTCTTGATACAAATAGGAATGAGTTCCGCACGATTTTCCAGGCTAAAATCCTGAGATCGGTGCTGTGATAAACCTTAGTAAAGGCATTAAGGGCGCTAAGATATATATCTTTTCAGATTGCCAGGGAGCATTTAAAGCGCTTAATGGACTTTATATCGTTTAAATGGCGCTACAATGCACTGCAATCTCTTGCCAGATACAACAGAGTGAAGCTCGGATTGGTCTCTGGTCATCAAGAATTTGCAAGCAACGAATCTGCAGATGAATTAGCTAGGGCTAGCTTGAAGTCTACGCTCACAGGACCTGAAGTCTACTGTGGTATTAACTGGGCTGCCGCCAAAGCGCTGAATAATAATGGGGAACACAGACTTCGTCTGGTACATTGGGAAAATGTCTTCAGGGTTGGGACAATCCAAACGATTAATCATACCTTACTCATAGAAGGATATCATTAATATAGAAAAGTATAGCATCAGAAAGCTGGTGAGATCTTTCACGGGTCACTCACTGTTGCTTGCTGTATCTTTCTTTCTCTTTCTTTCCTTTACTCCGCGGGGTAGCAAAGGGCTTCTACAAACGCCCGCCAACAAACTCGATTTATCGCCTGAGGTTTCAAGAGACGCCACTCTGTCCCCTGGAATCTTCCTCTTCGAGTCGAGCGCTAGTTTCGTTATATCGTCCGCTGTCTTTCTCAAAGTGTGACCAATCCAGCTCCATTTTCGTCGTCTGATGGTGATAGCGATTGCTTCCTGCTGCGGTAATCTCCACAAGTCTTGATTGGTGATTGCTTGCTGTATCACCTTAATGAAATGAATCTAGGCTCAGACACGGAAGATGACGATTATCAGCATTCTACATTAAGGAGGTGTACTTTCCATTGGGCAATATGTTTATCAGCAGAGTTAAGAAACTCTGCTACTAAGGGCATATACTATCCTTGATCATAGAGGTGGTACGTCTCTTAGAATAGTTATACCCTATGACACAAAAGATCTCTTTAGGTCACAATGTACTTAAAAAAAAGAAACACAGAACCTTAAAATTCCAGTAGAGATGAGTTTGGTGAATTACATTTCACCTGGATGACCACAATCAAAGCCATTCCAATGATGGAGAAGAAGAAGAAGTAGAAGAAGATATTCCAAAGCACTGAACTGCAAACGGAAATTATTCGATCAAAATTGGCTGGTACGGCAAGTACTCTCGTTGTTACCTCCAGTACACCACCCATTGATTAGTTGCTTATCTTAAAGGACGCCCTGTGACTTTGCAGCAGTTGAAGCAGAACCTACCACTCGATTGATTCCCTTCATGTGGGAATTGCGTATTGACGTACTTTGGGGCTCGTCTATTCAATTTGTTCATTCAGTTGATTTGGCGCGCGGAAAACGCTGACGCCTGCCACAGAACACCAACAAACACACGCACACCTTGCTGATTAGCGTACGTGACAGTCTTCCAGACCGATCTACTTGAGTGGTTCGTTTGCCAAGAGAGTGCACATCAAGGATGGATTTGTGTCGTCGTCACCATCACCATCGGTGATGCGGTGGTAGTCTGACTGCGTGAGATCTATACCTACACCAATATTCGAAATTAGGCGTTGATGTTGAAGAGCCTCGTTATATGGGGTTTAGAAGAAGGTAGAAAATATGGGGCTGTATGCAGATTTTATAAACTGCTACGATGCCAGAAAGGCGTTGACTTGCACAACAGAACAGTAAATTTATCTTTTCACTTGGGTTGTTCTGTTGAAATGTCCTGGCAGAGGAGACAGATTTTCATACTAAGGTTGGTTGCCAACAGCTACTAATGCTGTGCTGAGGCATTTGGCTGATGGTTGGCTGTTGTTGTTTGTGATGGTGCGAATTGCGTCAGCAATCGGAATTGATCAACGGCGTGTCATCTGTCAGAGCATCACAGCGTCAGCACAGCACTACTGGCCTGTCAAGCCCATCAGATGTATGATGCATTTCATGGGTGTGTGTGTGTGTGTGTGTGTGTGTGTGTGTGAGCGTGGATATTACACTTTTAGTCAACAACAAATCAAATCAGAAAATCTGGGAAATTCATTATGTATTTCAATTTACAGCCGGAAGCGTGACTGCAGGTCCTGCGAAGAGATTAATGAAATTTTTACATTGTCCACGAAGCGGTCGTTAGCACTGATAATAAAATTACAATGCAGTGCTGTAACCAGAACAAAACCAGAACAACAACAGCAACAACAAAAGGCAGCATACAACACGAAGCAACACAAACGGAAGAAGATTCCCTTTTGCGAAGCCCTAGAGGCTTTTGGCATTAAAATAATAAAAGAATAAAACTTATGAACGAGTTTGGCATCAACTTGGCTTCATGAGAAATTAATTTTTGCATAAATTGTATTTTGCAATTTTTTCTTTTTTCTTTTGTTTTTGAAAGATTTGCCCACTTTCTTAGCAGGGAAATGTGCAACGGGTTGCATCGGCTCAGCACCGCACGATGAAACACAAATTCAACCAACAACTTGAGAGATTTCTTCGTACGAGTTGAAGAGTGCAAAATTGGCCGTTACCATAAGGAAACTCCAAGGAAACTTTGCTAAATACAATGAACAAATTGAAAGGAAAGAAAAAGCAGCCCACACCAAAACAGCAACAAGCAACCAAATACTGAGGATAGACAGGAATAACAAGTACAGAAAGCAACTTATAGTCGGTAGTTGCTGGCTCTGTGATGCCCTGGCCCTACTTTATGAGTAGCAGCTGCTACACAAAAGGGAATAAGGGAATAAATGCTTTGTTGAAGTAAAAAATTCTTAAGGCGGTAAGGTAAGGGTTAACTGAATACTTTCAGTGACGTCAGTGTAACGAAAATAACGAATGTATCGGATGAAGTTAGCCTTGAAAGATAAATAAAAGTGTAAATTGGAAAATTTTTATTTCTTAAAAAAAACTTTCTTTAATTTTTTTAAAAAAAAAACCTTTTTTTTAAGCAAACTTTCTATTTTTAGAAAATAAATTTTTTTTTAACTTTTTTTTTACACGTGCCACACATCACACACGTACCACACGCGTCACAATTGTTTTTAAACTAGTTCCATAAAATTCTGACTGGTAGAAGCTGAGATATACGAGTTCCTTCCAAAACCTTTCCACTACATAGACACACGAGCTAATGTATTCTGCTATGCAAGTGACTACACACACTCGTATATGTATATTAAGTTAGTGCAGTCTAAAAACTTATTTATCTTAAAAGCCTAATAGTATGCAACGTTAAATGTAGGTCTTTCATTCATAAGCGATAGGTGATTCTGTCATAAGCGATTTCTGAAATAAGCTGAAAAAACCGCATTTAACTTTGCAAACCTTTAGGCTTACAAAAAAATCGATAGCGATGCGTAGATATAGTATTTTTCTCAGTTTCCTCAGGGGTAGTAACCCGTATGAATGAAAAAATTAAGCCATCGCAAGACGAGCGCTGGCTGGCTGACTGGTAGAAGCCGAGATATATGACAAGGCAAACAAACGTACAAATGTACACACGTTTGCTGAACAATTTTCATGTCCTCTGAATATAAGTTTCGCCCTTCGGGCTCGCAACAATTAAAGCATAAGTACAAATTCGTACTAACGAAGATGTAATATGGAACGCAGCAACATATCCATGGACAGATATATTTTGTGTAATTACAAGGGCCGCAGCTATAAACCTGCTCATAGATGCGTCTTTTGTGGGTATTGGTGGTTTCTTAAGAATATTTTGCGGATCTTTTGGTAGTCTTTTGGGAGTCCGTTGAGGATCTTTTGGTGGTACTTTAGGAGTCTTTTGAGAGTCGTTTGGGAGTCTTTTGGTGGGTCTTTAGAGGGTCTCTTGGTGGCACTTTGGGAGTCTTTTGAGAGTCGTTTGGGAGTCTTTTGGTGGGTCTTTAGAGGGTCTCTTGGTGGCACTTTGGAAGTCTTTTGAGAGTCGTTTGGGAGTCTTTTGGTGGGTCTTTAGAGGGTCTCTTGGTGGCACTTTGGGAGTCTTTTGAGAGTCGTTTGGGAGTCTTTTGGTTGGTCTTTAGAGGGTCTCTTGATGGCACTTTGGGAGTCTTTTGAGAGTCGTTTGGGAGTCTTTTGGTGGGTCTTTAGAGGGTCTCTTGGTGGCACTTTGGGAGTCTTTTGAGAGTCGTTTGGGAGTCTTTTGGTGGGTTTTTAGAGGGTCTCTTGGTGGCACTTTGGGAGTCTTATGATGGTCTTTTGGGAGTGGGAATCACCTCTGTAAGTAACAGATACACCCTGTATAAACACTCGAACAGAACGGATTCGTCAAAGGCAAGTCGATAATACATCAGCTACACCGAACTAAAAAATGTAAATTTGATCCAAGTTAAGTAATCGATATGTTATGAAGTAATCAAGATGTAGAGCCCACAATCTGCGTTTATGGGCACAATATTCTAGTTTGTGAGTGTTGAGTGAGTGGGTATGAACTTCCAACTCCACCCACCACAGTACTTTGTTTGCCTCTGAAGCATGTAAAAACAGTTGTTGGGTGGACGTTAGATATTATATTTCTTTGACGTGATTGAAAAATTAAAGGTTAATATGCACGCTAAAAATCCCAACGAGTAGAATGATAAGACGTAAAAATAACAGCGATATTCCTTATGTTAACTTTGAAAAGATATTAAATTTAACCGGTTGACATGATGAGATATTAGCACAGTTATTTTTGAGACAAGACAAAGAAACATTTGATAGGTTAATCTCAGCATTTAGTGGCTACTTATATGTTGAAATGCAGTGTCATGGATTGAGTAAGGAATTAGAGCTCGAAGAAACTTTTATAGATTTTGCTTATCAGCACAATATACCACTGGATGGAACAAATTATGTATTCTTTACAAATAAATCTGACTATGAAGCTTATGATATATTAACGTGTACATCAGGGAGGAGTTATGCGGTTATTTCTTGCACCGGGTTAGAAAACCTAAACATTTCGCAGCATTTTTGACGACGGTAACGAAGCTTGTCGTTTCCTCGATGCAAGTGCCATTCATGGATAATGGCATGGGATTTAGGATTCACTTAGACGACAGGTGACAGAGCATTGGGTTTTGGAAGCGTTAATGTTTTCTCCCTATTTTATTATGCTGTCTAGATCAGAAATAACCGTGCTTAACATACGTAGTTGTTTGAGTTCCACATGAGAAATGGGTAGAAGTATCGGGTGTTTCAACAGGTGCGCTTCAACTTTTCTCCGATAGGGACGGCGAACGACGTCATATTTTTTATTGTTCTTTTATTATTTGGAAACTTCATTAGTATACATTTCATCATGGAATGCTACACATGTGAACCGCGATTACAAATTGTGAAAATTTTTTATCAAAATAATCGTTCTGTTGCCGATACTTTAAGAGCATTACGGCCATTTTACGGTCCATTTAACAAGCCAGCCCGTTTGACAATCGACCGTATAGTAAAGATCTTGGCCTACATCCGTATAAGATCAATCTGACACAACAACTAAAGCCGTTTGACCATTTGAAGCGACGCCGATTCGTGAATTGGGCTCAAGAGCAAATCGAAAATGATGCAGATTTTCACCGAAAAATCATCTTCAGCGATGAGGCTCACTTCGTAAAACGTGCACGCGGTGGTCATGCAAAAGAAATCGAGTTTCATACTTAAATCTGTCATATGTATATGTTCAAATTCGTTAATAAAAAAAAGTTAGTTCAAAAGTCGAACAGTTTGTGTTTTATTCAAAAAAAAAGTTGAAGTGCTCTTATTGAAAAACCCTATACTTCAAACTTGTATGAGAAGCTGAGAGTAGTGTCGTCTGCGTGAAGAGTGAATTGGATTACAAGTCACAGATAAGAGATCATTAATAAACATGTCAGCTAATAAAAATTCATTTTTAATTTAAAACATTCAGTATTGTGCGTAGTAGTCTGCTTTGATCTAAAACAAATTGCAAACTCACATTGAACTAATTTTTTTTTTTCGATTTGTTGCCTATTTTTCTGTGGTTTGTCAATATTCATCCAGTTCTGAGCTATGTTTAAAGTTCCAAAACTCTAGCGCTCAATGGAAAGTTAGTTTAAAATCTATTACAAAATTCCACCCGCACAGACAAACGTACAGAAAAGCAAGCCAATAAAAACGTTTTAAAATGAGAAAGAGCGTCAGGGACATAACAGAGCCCTGGGGAGCGCCAGCATTTAAGTGATGTACTTTAGACTTGAAACCGTCCAATACAACTTGAACTGAGAGGTCCGAAAGATAGCTTCTAATTCAGTGAAGCCGTTTATCATTTATTTATTTATTTATTATTGCTTCATACAAGCTTAACAAGCTTAACTTAAACTTAACCTATAACTTAATCTATGGTTTTTTTTTCCAACGGTGGGCCCAGGGGCTTTTTATATTTTTTTCTTTAATACTACTTAATAATAAAACTTAAAGGGGAGAAATGTCAAGGGGAGGTATAGAGAGAATTCTTAAGGGAGGATATACTTGAATGGAAGTCAAAGGTGTTCTGTGCCTTGTTGGCCAGACGCAGCATTCTGGACATTGGTTCAAAATACCCGTGGTATTTTTTGCGTTGGTGAGGGAGACAAAAGAGCGGAACAGATCTAATGCTACGTGGCTTAGTGTGAGGGGAGATCATTTCTAATAGTGCGGGAGAATCGATTGTTCCATTTAATAATTGGTGTATGAAGAGTATGTCAGCAACTTCGCGACATTTTACAAGGGTTTGCAATCTGATCAATTTTAGCCTATTTTCATAGGGGGGTAGGATATAGTTGTCGGCCCATGGGAGACCGCGTTACGCAAAACGGATAAACCTGCGCTGCACAGCTTCAATTCTAAGGGAGTGGGTGTCGTGAAATTGAGACCAGACTTGGCTGGCGTATTCAAGCTGACAAAGGTAATGTAAAGGGATTTAGTAACGTAAGGGTTAGAAAATTCTTTGGACCATCGTTTTATGAAACCGAGAGAAGAATTGGCCTTATGTATAATATGATCGATATGGGACGGAAGTTGAGCTCCCTGTCACAGATAATACCCAGATCGCATATAGAAGAGACTGAAGGAACTGGATCGTTCCGAAAGTAATAGGTTCTGAGGGGTGGAGTAAGTCATTTGCGGGAGAACGTAATGGATTGACATTTACCAACATTAAATTCTAAGAAGTTTTTGTCACACCAGGTGTAGAATGAATTAAGGTCGTTTTAAAGTAATAGAGAATCGTTGGGGGTAGATATACCTTTATTATTTTCATAAAATCCGCATAAATGGATAGATCTGAGTCTTTAATGATGTGATCAACATCATTTATTGTTAGGACAAAGATCAATGGACCGAGATGATGTGTCGTTAACGGGGGTCTGAGATTGAGAATCTGAAGTGAACCCTGTAGTAGCGCTTCTCAAGGTACGATTTCAGCCATGAAATAAAAAGTAGTGGATATCCGAGGGCTTTAAGTTTAAGGTAAATGGTTTGGTGGCATATTTTATTAAAAGCCTTGCTGAAGTCGGTAGTGATGACATCCAGTTCCTTACTATTCTCTAATGCTTGAAAAGTTTTAGAGACAAATTCGGTGAGGTTAGTCGTAGTGGGCCTGCCCTTTAAGAAACCGTGCTGTTATGGAGAAAATATCGATTTACAGTGAAAGTACAGGAAATCGTAGACAATGTTTTTGAAGAGTTTGAGGATTGAAGAGAGTTTAGCTATATGGGTCGGTAGTTTGATACCTCCCTTTTATTACTTTTATTGTTTTTGAAAAAGTTATTCTACTCGGTGAGCCCAGCTTATATTGCTGCGTAAGGAAATTTGATTTGATAATTAATTTTGCGGGACGGGAGAAAAACGCGTCCGTACTGGTCGGTGGTTAACGAACATCATCTTAAGGTTAACCCATTTTTTAAGGCATCACACGCGCCACACGTAAACGCCCCACGAGGCTAAGCTACTCACAAAATTTCAACTCTCTAGCAAATGTGAAACGTTGTTGAAAAAAAGGTGAGCCCTATTTCAAAGATTAACTCACTCTCTTTGCATTACACGCGCCACAGCCAACACGTGACACGCGTTACACCACGTGATATCTCAGAAATGGCATGTGACACTAAGCTGATCATAAAATAAAATCCCTTTAGATTGCGTGAAATTTGGTTAAAAGAAACTTCAAAGCTGATAGACAGGAAAAGTTAAGTAAAATAAATTGACCTTAAATTATGTTATTACCCTCTGTGGTATCACAATCGTTGTGACAAACTTAAAATAGCCAAATAGTCGTAGGTTATACAAATACTTAAATACAAAAAAAACATATACATGTAGAAGGGAAACTTTAAGCAAACAAACATTTTTCATCGCGTCGTCTCAGTACTCAGTATGCGTGCGTGTGTCTTTCACGTGTCGTATTCCTAAATCCCCAATATCTTACAACAGCGAAACTTTGCCGCTCAACAAAACGACGGAACGAACAGCATGCAAAAATAAGGCGCGTGTGTGCATCCAGGAAAACTTTGAGCACACTTTGCAGTTGAGTGAGTAATCTCATTGCTATGCGTGTGATGAAAAGTATATTCTGTAACAAGGATATAAGCGCAGGATACGACCGGTATATAGACGTGCTGTACGTGTGCTATGTTGCTTGAAGAAGTGACGTCGATGTGTGACAGGAATTCATTTCGTTTTTCTATTTTCGTATACTGAGTGGCAGTTGAATGGATGAAGAAGGGGGCATAAATTTAATTGCACGTTTGTCACTTTAATTGAAAATCGGGTTTCTATGGGAATAATTGAAGAAATTATTGCTGCAAAATTGACAAAAAGCCGGCAAATATAAATAATAAATAAAATCAGCCTCATGGAAATGTTATTTCAATTAAATTTCAATTTTTCGAAAAGTGGCAAATAGTATAAAAAAGTTTCAATTGAACTATAGCCAGCCAACCAGCTATAAGGAATTTACTTAATTGTTATTAATTTTATATGATATTAAGTGAGTTTGTGATTAATAGTTGAAAAAGAATTTTAGAATTAAACAATGGTAGCCGCAGCAACGCAGTTGCCAGAACAAAACTTGCATTCGAATGGAAGTCAGCGATTTCCCCGATTACCGCAGGTACTGGCACAAAGCAAACCATCACGATACAAAAATGTAATAGAACGTGTTTGTGTGAACGTTTCTATGCCGCATACTTGATGAAGGCCCAATGCAGAGGCGTATACCAAATTTAGCTTTTGTTAAGGGTAAGCAAACATTACGAACAAAAAAACAGTCCAAAAAATGTTTTATGTAAATTCTGTAATAACCAAAATAGGCGTCTAAAAGTAATCGGCAGAAAAATAAAGTTTTTGTGGTTAAAAGTGGTAAAGCAGCACTGCACATAGGCACACAGTCTTTTTATGTAGTATGGCGTGATTTGATGTCGCTATATGACATGATTGTTAAAATTTTAATAGAAAGTGTTGTCACCGGAAATACACATGTGTGTAAAGTTTCAATAAAATAGGGCTTGTGGAAGTGGGTTTAAAATTGATCGTAAGATTCCACCAACGACGGATAGAACGAACGATAGACAGAATGGACGACAGAACCATCTCGACGCGATTACATTACATAACGAGAGAGGAAAGTCGAGTTTATCGTGCCAGTTAGAAGCTTGAAGCACGAGGCGGTAGCCGAGTTTGGCAATCTAACGAGCACGATGAGCACTTTTCTGTTTTTCTGCTAAACTGGTTATGCGAAATGGAAAATTACTCTGGGACTGTGTTTTCGTTGTGACTGCAGTAAATATAAAAACCATTTTATATATAGTGAGTTAATACTAGTGTGTATAACGGCTACTTTCGAAACTAGGTTATAGTGTTTGAAACAGTCACTTTCTTCTATGGGCGTTTTATAAATTTATATGTGTTCCATTATACGTTGGTATGTCAACTGTCCTATTTTGGGCTCAGTTTTGAGTGGTGTTTTGAAATGTCGACATTGATCTATACAGTACGATGATACAATACGATGAGAAAGTTTGGGTGTATACCAGCCACCTCCGCCGCGACCTGCATGGGTCTATTGTGCCCCCTATTGTTTGAGGCTGCATCAGTTCAAACACTCCGCAATATCATCGGAATGCCTAGGTATAACATCGACCGGCTAAAGATCCCGTCAGTACGCCAACAATTAAGGGATCATTTATCGCAAGGAGTGGAAGCAATCAGCAGCTCACTCCAAGAACATTGGAAAGCTGTGAAAAATGTTTTCACATCTGGAGCGGAAAGTATTGTTGGTAGAAGCCAGGCAACACACAGCACGTTGCTTACCGAGAATACCTGGAGGCGGATTGAAGAACATAAGCTACTTAAAGCTCGTATTGTAGATACCCCAGCAGCAGTGAGGATCGGCTAGAGTATCGAAGAAAAATTAGAGAAGTGCTGCGTAGTGTAAGACGTGACAAGCGTAATTATATTAACAGTCTGGCCTCAGAAGCAGAGAAAGCAGCGAGCAGGTGCGATAGCAGAATCGTTTACAGAATCATTAAAGAGCTGTCAGGTGGTTACCGTTCTAGCCAACATCCGATGAAAGGCCTAGATGGTGCCGTACTCGTTTGAGATGAGGATAAGCTCATGCGATGGAAGGAGCATTTTGCTACGGTCCTTAACCGTGTATTTGCTAACGATATGCACCTAAATCAAACGGAGCTGCCGAAAGTAATAAGCTTGGGAGGCAGAAAGTTTTCTCGACAAGTGTAAGAAGAGAATGATTGTAAAGCTCCCTAAAAAAGGTAGTCTTATGGAGTGCGAAAAATGGAGAGGCATTTGTGTTCTTCCTGCAGTTGCAAAGTTAATAGCCAAAGTAGTACTTGAGAGAATTAAGAACATCTGGAAGATACACTCGATGCCGGACAAGCAGGTTTCCGCACTGGATCCTCCTGTGTAGACCACATAACCACCCTGCGGATCATTATTGAACAGTCCGTTGAATCCCACGTCACCACTGCACCTGCTTTCATCGATTTTGAGAAGGCGTTTGACAGTGTCAACAGACAGTTTATCTAGCTCGCCTTGCGCAGGTGAGGTATACCCGATAAACTTATAGCTATTATTAAAGCAACCTATGATGGCTCTAAATGTCATGTGCTGCATAAAGGAAAGCTGTCAGAGGAATTCGACATCCTAAGTGGGGTACGACAAGGTTGCATTCTATCGCCGATACTTTTTTTTGTTGGTTATTAGCGATGTGCTTCGCGCAGCTTTATCTACTGATAAGGGAGGAATTCGTTGGACTCTGATATCTCAACTCAAACATCTGTACTACGCTGACGACGTTTGTTTACTCTCACACAGGATCATGGAGCTGCACCAAATGACAACAAATGTTGAAAGGGAGGCAAATGTTGCGGGTTTGATGATTAATACTGCCAAAACCAAAATCATCAACATCGGCACTAACTCAGTAACTCAAGTTAACATTGCTGGACAACCGGTAGGCGAAGCAATGCGATCAGCTTAAACACCAAGCTGTGACTGTTCCGTTCAAATGTTGAATCTGTGCTGTTGTATGGGTGCAGCACTTGGAAGGTGACCGCTACTATCACAAAAAGATTACAAATGTTCGTAAATAGGTGCCTACGGAACATCTTAGGGGTTTTCTGGCCTAACCGTATCTCTAATGAACATCTTTATCAGAGAACGGGTCAGGAACCAATAGGCACAACCATTAAACGACGGAAGTGGCAGTGGATTGGTCATACACTCCAAAAAGGCGACAATTTATAGTAAACTACGCAATGCAATGGAATCTCAGGATGGTAGAAGAACGGGTCGTCCGACAAAATACATGGCGCAGAACAGTTGAGGAGAAGTCACGGCTATCGGGGAAGAGTTGGAGAGAGCTGAAGCTAATTACCAGGAACCGCACGCGATGGCGCGTAGGCATAATAGAGGCCCTAGGACCCACAATATATAATAAATGAAACGTAACTTTTACTTTTCAAAAGGAAATACGAAATACAAGTGCAGTAACGTGTTTGAAGAAATTTTTGTTTGTACAAGTTATCGTTGGAAGCCCTCACATTCAACATTCACACAGGTTGGTTGCACCTATGCAACCAAATACTCTACACGAGCCGCTAAGTCAGCACATTCAGCGTTGACAAAGGCTGCTCGCACCTAAGCAACCAAATACACGAGCTGCTAAGTCAGCAAAGTGGAGTGGAAACATTGGCAGAGAAACAGCAGCGCAGCGCAAAGGTTTAAGCTAGGAAATTAGTGTAAGTTCAGTTTTTGTACTCACTTCAAACCGACAGCTAGCAGCTGTAGTAAACAAGCAACAAAATCGTTTTATTTACATAAATAATTGTTATGTAATAACATTTGGAAAAACCCCTTACAAGCGATCAAACAAATAATGCTGGGTGGATGTCTTAGCTATTGGTGAATACATATTTTTATTTCGAGGTTTCGAGAATCGCGAGGCTCGTGCGAATTTATGAAAATGGCTTCATTACAGAAAACATTTTTGGTCCTACTCATTGGTAAATTTTACTTTACAGCAATTATTTCCAAAAATAACTTGTAGTAACTTTTCTGTATAGCAATTTAAAAAGAACAAATAATACCGACATAAGAATCAATTAAAAAACGATAGTAAATTGATTATTTAGATGCAGGCATAAAATTTAATATAATACGAACATTTCCAAATAAGGTGACAGTTGCTGAAAACAAGAAAAGAGCTAAATAATGTTATTCATTTATTTACTAGGAATATTCTGAATATCGTATCCTACTGGCTACCGTTCAACCGTTCTGAAGACTCCGCTTCTACGGATCTCATCCATGTCATTTAAGGACGCCCGATTCGATTCGATTTTTTATTTTATTTTGAATTTAATAAAGGGCTTAGCCCAACTAATTGCCGTGACACAAGTCATCCCTTGGCAATGAGTCTCTTCATAAAAAAAAAACAACCCATAAAAATACAATTTTTCATGTAAATTCTCTAATAGGAAATGGGTATGTGTTAAAATTTGAAGAAAACCGAGTTAATTTTTAAAAAAGTGTTGCCCATCGGAGATACACACGTATATAAAATTTTAATAAAATCGGGTTCATTTTTTTAAAAAATGTTTTGGGGCCCAATGACCCTGGGGCCCGGGGTCTCCAAATTTTTTACAAAAAGTGTTGTCTATCGGAGATACACATGTGTATTAAATTTGAAAAAAATCGAGATAATTTTTTTAAAAAAAGTTATGGGGCCCCACGAACCCGGGCCCGGGGTCTCCAAATTTTTTACAAAAAGTGTTTTATATCAGAGATACACAAGTGTATAAAATTTGAAGAAAATCGAGTAAAATTTTGTAAAATATTTGTAGGGGAGCCCAGCGACCCCGAGGCCCGAGGGTCCTCAAATTTTAATAGAAAGTGTTGTCATCGGAGATATGCATGTGTGCAAAATTTCAATAAAATAGGACTTTGGGAAGTGGGTCAAAAATTGATCGCAAGATTCCATGACACACAAATCCACAAATCCACAAACCCACCAACACACGGGCAAGTGAAGTTAATATAGAGAATTTAAAAAAAAACATACTCTTCTTAGACATTTATTGATAAACAGTTAGATTCTATTTGATGATGATTGTGTTCCTCTTGAAGTTTCGCATCCATAGAGGAGGACAGATTTTACGCTTGAATTGAAGACGTTAAGTTTGGTGCGTCTTGATATTATTCGCGAGTCTGGCTTTATTGATTCGTCATACTATATCTGCTTCAGTGGTACCGTCTTTAGATAACACACTTCCTAGGTAGCAGAACTTCTCAGCTTCGTCAATTGTTATTACCAGTAGAGTCAGGACTGGGGTTCCTATTAGCAGTAATTTTGTTTTACTCATATTCACCTATAGTCCGAAAGTCTGTGCATTACAGATTAGTGACTCCAGCTTCCAACAATCATACAGATGTCGTTAGCGTAATCTAGACCGTTTAACTTCAAGAAAGGGCTCCATTGAATTTCGTTCGGTGCATCGCTATTAGTTTGTTTCTAAGACAATAACAAAGAGTATTGGTGATAAAATGCACTCTTGTCGCACTCCTTCGTTGTTTATAAAATTGGTGATGTCTTTGCCTTTGTACATGACACTACATTTGGTGTCTACGTAAAGCTCTTGAATCAGAGCTGTAATTGTTTGTGGTACTCCACAATTTTTTAGCGCCTTCCAAATGGCTGGTCTTGCGATGGTGACGAAGGCTCTCTGAAAGTCAACAGTGATGATCTCCACTCAACAGACTCCTTAATGATGATTGTGAGGGTATTTATGACATCATTGCGCGCAGACTAGTCCCAATACCACGCGATACATGGAGTACAATTAACATCCCAGATTGTTGGAAAAATGGTGTCATCGTGGCGATCACAAAAAAGGTGACCTAAGCCTCTGCAAAAATTGGCGAGTGCTAAACGAAATACAAAAAGTGATGATTTTCATCATCCTGGATCGTATTTCGCCAACAATCGAATCCTCATCGCGAACGTAACAGACGGAATAGGCGGGATTAAGACCCAATCGATCATGTGTTGACCGTATAAGTCCATTAAATCTTCGGTTTATTTATTTATTTATTGTCTGTTTATCTGTCTGCTTGTAAGTTAGTGTGTCAGTTCTTCTGTCTATCAACAGTGTTCTAAATTTCAATATTTTTAAGTGGTTCTCTAATGTCCATTAAATCTTTGGTTCGCCTGCCTGTCCTTCTTTCTGTCGGATGTTTCTTTATGTCCTTATGTCCCCTCTTCTATTTTTACGTCATCTTGTCTGCTTGTCAGTTTATATATCTATTCATAGTGTTTTAAATTTCGATATTTTTAGAGGTCCATAAGTCCAATAAGTCCAATTAATCTTCTGTCCACCTGTCTGACTTTCTAGTTGTCTGTAGTATCTTTATGTCCGTCTGTACGTTCTTCCATTGTTATGTCAGCTTGTCTGTTTATCTGTCTGCTTGTAAGTTAATGTGTCAGTTCTTCTGTCTATAAACAATGTTCTAAGTTTCAATATTTTTAAGTGATTAAGTTAAGTGGTTCGCTAATGTCCATTAAATCTTTGGTTCGCCTGGCTGTCCTTCTTTCTGTCGGATGTTTCTTTATGTCCTTATGTCCCTTCTTCTATTTTTACGTCATATTGTCTGCTTGTCAGTCATTTTGTCGGTTTATATATCTATTCACAGTGTTCTAAATTTCGATATTTTAAATTGCTCCCCTTTATGTCCATTAAATCTTTTGTTCGCCTGCATCTCCTTCTTTTTGTCAGATGTTTCTTTATGTCTTTTACAGACTTTTACTATTTTTATGTCATCTAGTTTGTTCATCCGTCTAATTGTCAGTCAGTTTGTCGGTATATATATCTATTCACAGTGTTCTAAATTTTGATATTTTTGGCGGATTCCTATATAAGTTCAATTAATCTTCTGTCCACCTGTCTGACTTTCTAGTTGTCTGTAGTATCTTTATGTCCGTCTGTACGTTCTTTTATTCTTACTTAGTTTATCGTCTGCTTGTCAGTCAGTCTATCCGTTTGTCTGTCTATATACAGCATTCTTAGTTTCGATATTCTTAGTGGCTCTCTATATGTCAATGAAATCCTTTTTTTTCGCCTGCCTGTTCTTCTTTTTCTTC
Organism: Nephrocerus scutellatus; assembly: GCA_947095585.1. Classification (NCBI taxonomy): domain Eukaryota; kingdom Metazoa; phylum Arthropoda; class Insecta; order Diptera; family Pipunculidae; genus Nephrocerus; species Nephrocerus scutellatus. Next base: position 18,452,497 of record OX352762.1, on the reverse strand, counting down.
TTCACTTCCGTTCTTCCATTTTTATCTCAGCTTGTCTGTTCATCTATCTGCCTGTCAGTCTGTCTGTCGATTTGTATAGCTGTGCACAGTGTTCTAAGTTTCGATGTTTTCAGGGGATTCTTATATATGTCCTCTAAATTTCCTATCCGTCCTTCTATCCGTTTATCCGTCTGTTGTTCCTTCATTCCACTTCCTTTTGTCTACATCTTTCTGTTTGTCAGTTTTTTATTTGAAGAAATTTATGTAACCCTATCAGCTCTCACAACTTCAACCCCCAATCAGATACGCTACTGAATTTATGAAATATAATGGATATTTATGCAACCATTTTCTGTGATAGTGTGTGAGCTTGAAAGTGCGAGGTCGTAGTAGTTCCGATTTTGCCGGCGATGACAAAGTACACAAAATAATACGAGTACTCTAGAACTGCTGGAGAAGCATCACAATGCGTTGGATAAATAGAAATGGTTATTGGACGGTAGGGGGTGGTCGTGCGGCGGTCGGGTCTGCCGATTATTATAGAACTCATATAGCCAAGACCAAGCCACAGAGTACGGCTAAAAGGAGTAAATAAATATTAAATTAAAATTAATTGATGGAGATTTTCGAACGTCGAAATTGGATTATACAGTCAGCAGATTAAAACTTTTTGAAATTTGGTTTGACGTTCTGTTGTGTGTATTTTGTTTTAAAATCGCAAATTGTTGGCAATTTTCATCTGGGGCTCCGCTTTGCCTTGCATACTCCTCGTATGGGTATCGTCGAAAACTTTAGTATATGTATCTACGAGTATATGGATGTTTGTGACATTTTTCACACATTTGCGACGCTGACTATGCGTTGGCTAATTTATTAACGATGGCCAAAAGTTGGGCTATTAATAATTTAGTTCAGTTCAGTTCGGATGGTTGGTAAAAGGTACGGATTGTACAATGGCGACGAAGTGGGATTGCTGGGATATATTTATCGGGAAACCGCTTACGGGCAGTCAGCGTCAGCGCCTTATTAAAAATTTATATTTTTCATCAGTTTGCATTAGTCCTGATCGTCCTGTTTTAATAGCCACATTGCATCAGGTTCAGGCAAGAGGAGTCAATCACATTACCAACTATAATTAGTTTTTATTTTACTTTCACATCAATATGTGGTGAGTGGTTTTTTTGAATTATTCTCATGACGGTTTCCTCTTCAAAGTTCAATAATAGAATACTGCCGATGTGGCAGAAGATATACGAATGAACGGATGGGCACGCAAATATTTTCAAAGGACACTCGAGAGAGAACTTTTTCCTCGTTAGGAATAATAAAGAAATCTACCAATTAAGAGAAATGTATGAAAATTAAAAGTACTTTTTAATAAATTGGCAGACAATAGAAAGTTTTCATCTGTCGTCTCGTTACTATAATTGGAATGTTCCATGGTAACCAGGTTCTCTATGAAAAACTTTATCAAAAAATTTCACCAATGACCAGAGAGCATAAGCCACCAAATTAGTTCTGTTGCCAGTTTTGGTTTTACAAACCGGGTTTTCATTCATTATCATCATGTTTTTGATATGTATAGCATATCTAAGCTTTGAGCATCCTGGTCTAAGCCATATTCTTCCAGCATATGCTTGGCCCGTCTAACTGTCGTTTGCCATATATTTTTCATGTGGCAGACACTGCTACCTAAGAGATCTATTGTATCTTAGGGTGTTGTATTTACTCTAAGATTTACTTTAAGATGTATCAGCTCCCTAGTGAAGGTAAGTATACTCCGCTGAAAAATGCGTCTCCTTAACTAAGGTAATGCTGGACAATCACAGAGAATATGCATCTTCCGAGCAAAACCTTTATTCGGTTTCTGAGCATACACTAAGGTTAAGGTGATACCGCAAGCTACAGTGACCTATTAGAAAACTTACCAGCTTTCTAATGCTATCCCTATTTAGATTAAGGATTTCCTTAACAACAATCAGTGATGTGGCGGTAGCTCAGTTTCCACCACAGTCGGGTTCAGGTCCTATTAACGCAGATTACGAGCCAGCCCTAGCCAACTCTGACCAGGGACCCAGACGAGTTTCACTCTGTTGTGTCTGGCAAGAGATTGCAGTGCATCGTAGCAGCTTCCAGCATCCAGTGCCGGAACACCATTGCACCAGTTTGCCTGGTTCAATATTTCTACCTCAAATTTCCTTCCGAAACAGTACTCCCTGACTATAATGTCGGGGATAGTGTAAAACATGTCTCTTTCAGGAATTGAGTTAAGTATTTTTAGGTGTCCACCATGGGCACCAGGATTATACCTGTATTCTAGATGTAGCTTAAAAGTGCATCTAGCGGCCCTCATACTACTAAAGATAAAGGTAAAAGCCCTTTGACACCTTCTTATGACGCAGTAGAGCAGGTATGTACGACCCCCGTGATACCGAGGCAGGCAGTTATTTGAGGGTTCTGAAGCTTATTTGTAATTGTTAATTCAAGAACTTTCGCCCTAAACTTGAGTACAATTGTCATATTTGGTCTGGTGCGCCTAAAACCACCTTGCATCAACTAGATAGAATACAAAACCGTGCGATAAAACTAATCGGTGACGAGAACATTGCGAAATCAATAGATTCGCTTGAACACCGCAGGAACGTCTCCTGCTTGTCACAATACTCGTTAACCCTTAAGCCCATCTTCGGACGTACAGTTAAGTTCAGGGATATGTTCATCAGCCGTACAACACGTATGTGGAATGCTCTGTGAAGCTCTGTTTCCACATCATTATGATCCACAGGCATTCAAGACACAAGCTCACAGACATCTCATCTCTTCTTCTCCTTTTCCTTAACGACCACGCTATGCCAAGCATATAGCCGAACATAATAAGGGTGCGAACCCGCGCAAATTATAAAAAAAAACTGAACACTGAAACAAACTAAAGTGTTGCCTTCAATAGTGATGGGTCCTAAATTGACAAATCTTCTTCTTGTGAAAGGCTTTAGAATCTAGAAGATCAAGGATTGCTGGATAGTCCTTCTCTACAGCACTATTCTAAAACGTGTAGTAAAGCTACTTTCATAACACTATTAAGGGTCGTAACAATAACACTAAGATGAATCGCCCAGTCATCCGCATAACCAATGGCGATGTAACCTGATCTCTGTAGATCGGCTAGAAGGTTGTCGATGACTAGTGGCCACAAAAGGGGGGACAAGACTCCTTATTTGGAAAAACTCTTAACTGCAGTCACTGACACAGACACTCCTCCTGAGAAGGAAGTAATTTCTCGACTTTCGAGTGTGGTCCTTATCCATTGATTGTTCGAATCTTCGATACCCCTGCTTCTGATTACTCTTGCTATTGATTCGTAGCCAATGTTATCGAATGCGCCCTCAATGTCTAGGAATGCACACAGATCCACTTCCTTGGAGCAAAAAGTTCCTTCTATCTTCTTTACAAGATAGTGAAGAGCACCTTGCCTTTCCTGTACGCAAACTGACTTGAATGCAGAAGGGTTGCAATTCCAACCGGCCTCTAATATGAACATCAATAAGTCTCTCCATGGTTTTTAGGACGAATGATGTTAGACTTATAGGTTTTTATGATTTAGGCGGCTCTTTATGCCTTTTGCCTGGTATACTGTCATTCTTACTACTGACATCAAGTTAGGCAGTAGTCGTAGAGATCGGAAGGACTGGTTCGATGACGAATGTAATCTTGCGTCTGAACGTAAGAATGTTGCGAACCGAGCAATGTATCAATCTCATAGAACGCGGGCACGCGAAGATGAATATAAAAGGCTCAGAAGAAAAAACAGTTCACCGGCGAAAGAAAGCAGACTGTTGGTGCCGCCACCAAGCATAGACAAAGTAAGCAGAGCGATAAATCGAATCAAAAGGCCCTGGGATCAGATGGGATCCCATCGGAGTTGATTAAAATGGGATGCCCCACGATACACCAAGCAATTCATGAAGTAATAATGAAAGTATGGGAGGAAGAAGCGATGCCAGAAGACGAAGGCGAAGAGGCATCCTGTGCCCTATATCTTATAAAGGAGATATCACAACATGCGGCAACTACATCTATACAACTATACATCTATAACGGGCTCTGACAAGGGGATGGACTGACCTGCGTCCTCTTCAACCTGGCGTTGGAGAAAGTGTTCCGAGACTCTGACGTAACGGCGAGAGGAACAATCCTCTATAAGTCCATTCAGATACTGGCTTACGCAGACGATATTGACATCGTTGGTAGAAACCGAAGAGTTGTACAGGAAGCTTTCATCCAGATCGAGCAGGCGGCATAAAATCTGGGCTGCACAAAAATGAGAGCAAAACAAAATACATGGTGGCCTACTATAGTCTGTCAAGACTCTTCAAATCCAAGAATATAACCATAACTTCCAAGCTGCTGGTATATAAGACAATGGTCATACCAGTACTTACATATGGATCCGAGACTTGGGTGCTTAGCAAAAATCATTCTGACCTCTTAGCCACGTTAGAGAGAGTGAGGAAGGACGATTCCGGAGACTCCATAATGATGAGATCTACGAGCGTTACCGCGATTTCGATATCGTGAAAAGAATTAAGCTCGGTAGGCGACAGTGGGCAGGACACTTAGCTCGCATGAACGAAGAGAATCCTGCTCGGAAAATCCTTTGCGGTAGGAATTATGGAAGGATGGCGTAGACCAGGAAGCTCAAAGTTTAGGAATGCAAAATGACATCGGCTCAAAATCGGGACCGATGCTGAAACTTTTTGCGCGAGGCCAGGACCGGACGCCGGTTGTAGAGCCAAATATTATGATGAAATTTTTAATTTAAAATTTCCTTTACTTTATTTTTATAAACCGTTCTATTCGAATGATGACGATTGAATGATTGCAAACTGGAAGCGTGATATAAATGTTTTTTAACACGAAAATCTCTATCTCTACTCCATAAAGCGTAAAATTGACAACCTAGTGGTCCTAGTCTAATAATTATAACAAAAATAACAACTATAGAACTTAAATAAAGGTGTTTTCAATAGGGACATAATAATTTTGTTTTAAAATAAAGTACAGAATATACAGAAATTTGCTAGAAAATTTTAATAATTTCCAAATGTTGTTTTTTTTTTTTATATAGAGACTTATTGCCAAAGGAGGACTCCCTGAATAACTTGCGTCACATACACATATGGCATAAAACTCATATCATTATTGTCATCCCATAAATAATTTGGTATTCCCTTTCCAACAACTTTTTAAATTCTCTATATTAACTTCACTTTCCCGTGGCACGGATGTCGGTCGAAAATCGGTCGGCTGTCGGACGTCTGTCGTGGAATCTTGCGATAAATTTTTAACCCACTTCCCAAAGCCCGATTTTATTGAAATTTTGCACACACGTGTATTTCTGGAGACAACACTTTCTATTAAAATTTGAGGCCCCTCGGGCCACGGGGTCGGGGGGCTCCCCTAGAAATATTTTACAAAATTTTACTCGATTTTCTTCAAATTTTATACACATGTGTATCTATGATATACAACACTTTTTGTAAAAATTTTGGAGACTCCGGGCCCGGGTTAGCGGGGCCCCATAACTTTATTTTAAAAAAAATTAACCCGATTTTCTACAAATTTTATATACGTATGTATCTTCGATGAAAAACACTTTTTGTAAAAATTTTGGAGAACCCGGGCCCCAGGCTCATTGGTCCCCAATTTTTTTTTTAAAAAAATTAACCCGATTTTTTTTAAATTTTACATACGTGTGTATCTCCGATGGGCAACACTTTTTGCAAAAAATTTGGAGACAGGCCCCAACAAATTTTTTAAAAAACTTAACCCGACTTTTTTAAAATTTTATATACGTGTGTATCTTCAATAGACAACACTTTTTGCAAAAATTTTGGTGGCCGGGGTCGTGGGCCCACAAAAATTTTTCAAAAAAAATTAACCCGATTTTCTTCAAATTTTATATATCTACATGTGTATCTCCGATGGACAAAATTTTTTGTAAAGTTTTTGGAGTGAGGCCCTGAGGCCCGAGGGGGGCCCATATAAATTTTTTTAAAAATTAGCTCGATTTTCTTCAAATTTTAAGCACATGTGTATCACTGATGGACAAAACTTTTTGTAAGTTTGTTGGAGTGATCCGGCCCTGACCCCGTGTGGTGTCCAGGTAGATTTTTTAAAAATTAGCGCGGTTTTCTTCAAATTTTAATACATACCCATCTCATATTTGAGAATTTACATGAAAAATTGTATTTTTATGGGTTGTTTTTTTTCTTTTTTTTTATTAAATGTAGTTTTTTTTTTTATATATATTTAAACTTATTGCCAAGGGAATACTCCCTGAATGACTTGCGCCACGGCAATAAGGTGGGCTAAGCCCTTTAATAAAATTAAGAAGTAAATTGGAGAAATGTGGTTTACAATATATCACATTTCTCACGTTTGTAGCCGGTTTCAATTTTATTTTCTCGGAATTCTCCCTGATTCATTGAAATAAGCAATGACCAAGAAAATATTACAAAAAAAAATGACATACGTGAGCCTTCAAAATTCTTGGAGCCTCTATTGAAAAATTCGGTCTTTCAGGAACTAGCTGACTTCTTTCTTGAATGACCACAACTCGACAGTTAATTGTACCGGATTCGTTTGGAGTACCAGGCCTAACAAACGAAAATGGCACGCACAACTATCGAGCCGATAAGCTCCAAAGCTAAACACCACATCAAGGATGACTCAAATTGAGCTCTTGATGATTCTCTGCGGTTCCACGCAACCTCCTCCAATTCGGGCCTTTCATGATGATTTGAAATTTGATTCCTTTCTTTTAAATTTATATGATTTAAAAAGAAATAATTAAAAAATTAAATATTTAATTCCGAAAAACGACCGACTACTATAACAATATCCATCCTCACTTCTTATCTTTAGTCGCTGGCTTACACTCAACTTTGTATCAGTCGTTACCCAATAAATTTAAGGGAGGCAACTTTTCTAAAACGATTCATTTTACAAAAAAGAATCCACTACAACAGCACAGGAAAAAATCGGAAATTTATTGATGTGCTCCATGTTCGAGTACCCAAATCTAAATTCCTTAAAGAAACCCTAATTAAAAAGTCAAAAACACAGAACAAAAGCTAAACATGGAGTTAAGGGATTACCGCAAAGCAAATACGAAAAATAAAAAATAAAAATAAATCCAAAAACCCAACCAGACCGAGTCTATCAACGCTCCAGATGAGAGATTGTAATCGGACGAGTGGTTTACAATAAATCACATTAGCTCTGGCGAACGCCGTGGTGAGAGTCGAGATTCAAGTGGTCGGAGGAGCGATAAAACGTGTGGGAGAAAAGAAAAGAAATGGCGACGAATGGCGTGTGTGCATCATCCCTGTCCATTTTGTGTGTCTACTCTACACCAGATATCCGGTTGACTTTCCGAGTGCAATTAAAGTCCGATTCGCGCCATGTTGTAATTAATTGTTGCTCCTTGAATAAGTGATGGTCGGCAGGAGGAGGAGAGAGAAGGGAACACGAGTGGAAAAAATCAATTATTGTTTTCCCATAACACAACTTTCCTTCACATGTGATGTGTGTGTGTTTGCGATTCTGCCAGATTCTTTTGGATAATGTTTGGAAAACAACGGACTGCACAATCTCACTTTTCCACTTGTTGCTTAACCCAGCAACTGTTACTCTTGACCGATGCCAGGTCAATGCTTATTCTACAGAAAATAATGGAATGCTTGTAATATTGGCACGTGATCATTGCCTTCATTCTTGCACAACCTTGAGCCGCCTTACCATGCATATACTATAGCAGAATTGTCGGCAGCAAAAGAAACTGACTGAAAAAGCTGGAAAAAAATCCCCGGACGGCTATATGTGTGTGTTGAATGCTCGTGGAAGAACTCGCCGGTTGGTGCCAATGCCAACCTGCCATTTGTCGATATTAATTACCCTAATTTGTCACCGAGCATGATTGGGCATTCCTGTGGAAGCCCACGATGCTGATGCGCCGATAGATAACGCCAACGACAGACTCTACAAATTACACCCCGGTGGCGGCGGATAGAAGTCAACGATGCAACGAGTTGTTGTTATTGTAATGGAGTGTGATAGTGTGTGTCTGTGTGTGTGTGCACACACATAGACAAACATCCTTTTTATTGAACGAAAGGAACAGAGGGAAGCAATTGTCTTTTGCTCCTTGGGATTCGGTGTCGTTATCGAAATGAAATTAACTGCCGTTAAGGGGCAATAAAAAATGAATGCTGCCACCCTTCAGCGCAATCGATATAAAGCCAGAAAGGCTGAATGTTCGATCTCTCGAAGGCAGACGTTCCAGACGTTCGAATCGACTCGCAGCGAGAGACAATGCTAAAAATTCCGCTTCGAGGGCATCAATGACGGCAAGTCGAATAGTTCATCAGAGGTTAAGTGGAGTGATGGAGGTTAACATTTAAAGATAGATAGTGAGTCTCTTAATCTCCATCTATCTCTCTCTCTCTCTCTATGTAATACTCTCTCCGACCGACTTGTGATTCATAGTTTTGGAATCTAGGAGCAAATGAGGATACACCTGCATCTGGACAGTAACAAAAGAATCATTTAAAGAACCAAACGCTTATATAAATAAAATTCATAATGAATTTCTTTTCGTCCTACTTACTCCATTTTGTTATATTATAAAAATTAAACAAATAATTATTTAATTTTAATTGAATATATCAAATGTTCCTAATTGTAGAGTTTTATCCAATTTGATATATCGATTTCGGAATTAAAAATTCCATCTTCAGTTGTTGGTAAATTATTATTACTACTGAAGATGGATGGAAGATAAATTCCGAAATGGATATAGTAAAATAAATAAAACTTCACAATAAGAAAGACTTGATATCATCATCATATTTGGCTCTACAACCGGGGTCCGGTTTTTGCCTCCCGCATAAAATTCTCTCCTCCGGTCTCGATTTTGAGCCGATTTCATCCAGTTTTGCAGCCTAAGACGTCAGAATGAACCCAAGTCTCGGATCCATATGTAATGGATCCCAGTGTATGACCATTGTCTTATATACCAGAAGCTTGGATGTTATGGTTAAGTTCCTTGATTTGAAGAGTCTTGACAGACTATTTCTGGTTCCATGCTGATATCGGCTGCTACAGTTGACCCGCGATAGTTAATGGATTGAAATTCACTATTTTAATTGCGGGACCAATTTTGGATCGCAGACGTGGCCACCATGTACTTTATTTTGCTCTCATTCATGTGCATACCCCAGATTTTGAGCCGCATGCTCGATCTGGATGAAAGCTTCCTGTACAGCTCTTGGGTTTCTGCCAACGATGTCAATATCGTCTGCGTAAGCCAGTATCTGAAAAGGATTACGTTACGTCAGAGTATCGGATCACTTTCTCCAACGCCAGGTTGAAGAGGACGCAGGCCAGGCCATCCCCTTTTCGGAGCCCGTTATAGATGTTGAATGGGCTTGATAGTGATCCGGATATTTTTACTTGTCTTTTAACATTGGTCATGGTCAACCTACATAGTCGTGTCAGTTTATTTGGAATTCCGATTCTCGCATGGCTTTATAGAACTTTTGGCTATGCTATCATAGGCGGCTGTAAAGTCTATAAAAATATGGTGTAGTGGCTTTTGAAACTCTAGACATTTTTCCATCACCTTCCTAAGGTTGTAAATCTGATCAGGTGTTTATTGGCCTTGGATGACACCACACTGGTATAGAAGGATAGACGAGAAAATCTTATACGCGGTACTCATACCACGATAATTGCCGCATGTTGTGATATCTCCTTTCTAAGGTATGGGGCACAGGATGCCTCTTTGCCTTCGTCTTCTGGCATCGCTTCTTCCTCCCATACTTTCACTATTACTTCATGAATTGCTTGGCGTATTGTGGGGCCTCCAATTTTAATTAACTCCGCTAGGATCCGTTCTAATCCCGGGACCTTATTATTTTTGAGCAGATTTGTCGCTCTGCTAACTTCGTCTATGCTTGGTGGCGGCAGCATAGTATGGTCTTCGGTCATTGGTGGAGCCCCCAATTCACAGTTAGCTGGCTGTTTAGCAACTTATGCAAGTGCTCATCCCATCGCTCTAAGATGCCTTTGAGAACGGCGATCAGATTGCCCTCTTTGTCTTTGCAGCGGTATAGATTTTTTCACATGCTTTCTTTCGCTTGCTTTCGCCGGTGACCTGTATTTTCATATCTTATGAGATCTTTATATTCATCTTCGCGTGCCCTCGTTCTATGAGATTGTTGCATTGATCGATACGCAGCATTCTTACGTTCAGTCGCGAGCTTACATTCGTCATCGCACCAGTCATTTCGATCTTTACGACTACTGCCTAAGCAGTGCTAATGACAGTATTCTAAAGGCGTGTCCATTTCTCTTCTACGTCCGACACTTCAGCCCCAGGACTTACTCTACCTGCATTTCTGTTTCTTGCTGTTTCTGGTCTCTTTGCTGCGACCGGCACCCGTGTTGACCTGAATCTGATTCGCAAATGCAGTCTTTCGTGATGATGCAATCCGCTCTCGGAGTACCATACCAACAAGATAGTGGTCCGAGTCGACGTTGGCACCTCGGTACCTTCGTACCGTCATCATAGTTGTAGATACCCAGGTGGTTTTGTTGATATCTCTACGCGCAAACCTTGTACTCACAACGACCAAATTATTGCTTGCTGCCATCTCTATGACTCGTTGTCCATTGTCATTAGTGTTCTCGTGTAACCTATGGGTGCCAATGTACTGCCATGTACTCCCTACCTATTTTGCCATTTCTGTCCCCCATAACGATTTGACGACAAACTGAGGACACACATGGAGTTCCCGTTCGACTGATTCAAAGAATTCTTGTTTTTCCTCTGTTGGTGCGTGAATGTTTATGAGGCTTATGTTTTTAAATCTGCCCCGCACGCGAAGGGTGCATAACCGTTCATTACCTGTTTTAAAGCCGATAACGGTGGGTTTCATTATTTGGCTGACTAGAAACCCCACACCGAGCACATGATGTCTTGCATGACAGCTGTAATATATGTCACATTCTGATTTTTCTATAATTGATTATTCTATTCCCCGTCCGTGGGCGCCGTGGCTAAGTGGATAAGTGCAGGGGTTCTGAGCAAAAGGTTCGTGGTTCGAATACCAGTAACACAAAAAGTATTTTCCGCAGTGTCCCACAACTCGCAATGTCTAACAAACGTCCGAGAGTAATAACTTGTCACGGAAAGCTTCTCAATCTTCCGTTCGGATACGGCATTAAATTGTAGGTCTCTTTCATTTGTGTGCAAAAATATAAATGCACAATACAGTTGGTCGCTGGAAGCTAGGCCTTCGACCGCAACGGTCTGTCGCGGCGAATATTGTTATTATTCCCCGTCCACCGCATCTCCTGGATTGCTGTTATGTCAGCATTATATTTGAACAGGTTATCGAGGAGCTGCTGTGCAGCTCGAGCTCTCTACAGTAAGCGTTCCTGTATTGGAGGAAAATTACCGGCGGCCACCACGTGGAGGTTTGATTGCACTTTCACCAGTCAGAGAGAGTTACGTCCACTTGCACTGACCGCCGCAAAATCTATTAAGAACTCTTTATTAAAGGCCCGATTATAATAGACTTTCGGGTGCATGGGCTAGTGTCAAATGTCAACGAAATGCTTGCTCATGTTTGCCAAATTACAACAAATGATTATAATGAAATTTTGCCTGCATTAGCATTTGTTCTGTCACTCAGTCACATTGGCTGCTTTTCACATGGAGGTTAACACCACCAAATTAAAACAATTAAAAAATTTAAAATTGTTGTACAGTGTGATGGAGGGACTATGTGTGCTCCAGGAAATTAACGATTTAATAGATAAGACAGTAAAAAATAAAAGAAAAAGGACATGCAGTGTTCGCAAAATAAATCGCGTCAGGAACAGAAATGGTTTCTATGCAGTCACGTTTTTAAGAATTTAAGAGATGGACAGTGGTGAATTTTTTATATATACGCGAATGAACACCGAACTTTACAACGTGTTGTTAGAATTAATAGGACCCTTATTAAAGAAATATTCAATCCGAGAGCCAATAAGTCCCGAATGCCGTCTCGCATTAGTTTTGCAGTGAGTATGAATATTGTGGAAAGAAATAGTAACTCTATTATATTATAATTAGGTATTTAACTCAAGGTGCTTCCATTCAGTCATTGGCTTGGTCCTTCAAATTAGGCAAAACGACTTGTCGTAAAATTATTTTCGAGACATGTGAAAAAATTTGGACAGCTTTGTATCCTGTTTATGTTGCCGAGCCAAATGTGAGAGATTTCAAGAGAATCAGTGAAGACTTTTGGAATTTTTGGATTATGCCTAATTGTGTTGGTTCTATTGATGGGAAACACATTGCTATCAGGTGTCCACCTAACAGTGGAAGTCAATATTTTTGCTATAAGAAGCATTTTAGCATGGTCCTTATGGCAGTTTGTGATGCAAAATATACATTTACTCATATTGACATAGGAGCTTATAGAAGCCAGAGTGACGGAGGTTTGTGATTATTTTTATACAATTTTCCCATGACATACACATTTTTAAATACACAGGCATTTTTCATATAAGTCGATTTGGCAGAATGCTTTTGGGAAATTCACTTCCAATACCTGACCAGGAAAACTTTACCCGGTTTCACAGTAACAATGCCGCATTGTTTTGTATAGGCGATGCCGCATTCCCGCTAAGTACAAAGTTAATGCGACCATATCCGGGAACTCAGCATTACGGGTAATGGATAAGTGAAGTAGACAATAACATCCCATCTATCGCACCATCTTCAAATATCCATCAATATGGTGGTAAAACTTCCACCAGGATACGAAACAACCTCTGCGAATATTTATTTGAAAATTAAAACAATACAAGTTTTAATGTTTAATCATATTAAATGAAAATTTTAATTTTATTAATTTCATAAATATACATTTTTCAATTTATTTATTTGGGTTTTCTAAATTTGTTCCTCAATGCCATTACTTTTTCAAAAGTTTCTGCTCTAAACGTATCTTTTACGTCTTCCGGCAAATCTTTTAAAAGACAGATTTTTTTTTTTTTTTTTTTTAAAGGACTCAATGCCAAGGGATAAGTCCCTGAATGACTTTCGTCACGCCAAAAAGTTGGGCTATGCCCTTTATTAAAATTAAAAATTAAAAATTCGAAGGAATGTGAATTACAATATAACACATTCCTCACGTTTGTAGCCGGTTTCAATTTATTTTCTCAGAATTATCTCTGATTCATTGGAAAAGCAATACGAAAAAACGAACACGAAACTAAAACGACGCGAGTCCAAATACTTTTATCAGTGAATCATGGTCAGGGAAAACTACAAAAAACCTTGACCAAGAAAATATTACAAAATAAACAACAAATATTATAAATAATACGAAAAATACAATCAATAATAATTTTATTATATAAAATAATCGTATCCTCTAATGAACACTACGGTCGTCCTTCAGGAAGTTGTTGACAGCTATTTTGAAGGCCTGTAAATTTTAAGATTCAGGAAATACGGAGTCGACCAATTGATTCCACATCGAAGTCACTCTCGGATAAAAGGACGACTTGAAGTGTTGGGTTCTACATGAGAACGGTTTTAAGGCAAATCTATGTTGATTAGACCTCAAACGAGTGTTAACGTTGCTGACAAAAGGACCTGGGAATAGAGAACGGGTTTCTGAAGAACATCTACCGTTGTAAAATTTGTAGAAAACAGATAAAGCTCCAACAGTACGTCTATGCTCCAAAGAATCAAGAGATGAAGTAATGGTTACATCATTTATCAAACGGATAACTCTATTTTGAATTCCATCAAGATGAACCAAATGAGAACTTGGAGCCCCACCCCAAACAAATGAATTAAATTCTAAAATTGGTCTAACATAAGATTTATATAATCTTAATACTTCAGAGGGGCTGAAGTAAAAGTTACAGCGTCTTATAAAGCCCAAGCATTGGCTCGCTCTTTTTGAGATTTCATAAATATGTTCCTTCCAGGAAAGTTCACTAGAAACTTTCAAACCTAACATCTTTAGTGAAACTGATCTCGCAATAGTGGCACCATTAATTACTGGTGCTACATAATGTTGAATTGCCTTTTGAGGAAAAAGACAAGCCCGGAATTTATTTGTGTTAAATTCCACCCTATTAGATCTTCCCCAATCAAGAATAACTTGAATGTTCGACAGAATTGTCGAATTCATTAATTCACGCGAACCAATCAAGCGAGAATTGCATTCTTTTTGACTAACAAACTCCATTGAAGCCGATAACGTCGTATCATCAGCAAATGAGTGGATATCACATGTTGTAGAAGACAACAAGTCATTGATATATATTAAGAATAATGTAGGCGATAAGGAAGACCCTTGAGGAACGCCAGCATTGATCTCATGCGAAGATGAGGAAAAACCATTCAATACCACTTTTAATTTGCGGTTTATTTATATAATCCTCAATCCATGTAATGAGAGAGGGGTGTAAGTTGAGCGCACGAATCTTATTAATAAGACAATCATGCCAAACTCTATCAAAAGCCTTAGAAATATCCAAGGACATAACGCTTGATTCGCCTAGATTTTCAAGGCTTCGCTCCCAACAATGAGTCATGCACGTCATTAGTTCACCTGAAGATCGATTTTTTCGAAATCCATACTGTACATCAGATAAAAGAGCATTCGAATCCAGATAGCTCATTAGTTTGAAATTAATGATAGATTCCATTACTTTTGACAAAACTGACAACAGAGCAATAGGGCGGTAGTTAGTAGGTGCAGACTTATCACCTTTTTTCGGGACGGGTTGAATATTAGCTATTTTCCAAATTGACGGAAAAACACCTGTCTTCATTGAGAGATGAAACAATTTGCTAAGCGGATTAGCCAAAGTATGATGACATCTTTTCAATAATAATGGTGGAATACCGTCGGGTCCAGTTGCTTTATTGGGGTCAAGTTCTTTAAGAATTTTGGAAACAACCGGACGACGGAAATAAATTGAAGACATACCTAGGCCTACATTCGGAAGAGAATTGGTGGACTTTGGTTAGAAAATGGAAGGGTTGACGCACTAGCAAAATGCGAAGCTAAGAGATTGGCTTTCTGAATATCAGTTTTATAAAGAATACCATTATGGAATAAAGTAGGAACAGAAGAAGTTTTTTCTCCAAAGTTTCTTTTAACCATTGCTGCAAATGACCAAAAGCTTTTAATGTTTGAATCATAATCTAAAATTTTCCGCATGCTATCTCGAATCTTTTGGTCATTTATTATTTAAGACTTGTTAATTTTAGCGTTAGCTCTATTTCTGGCTATTCTAAATTTAAGAAGGTTTTCTACGGATGGGCAATTAACGTAGTCCAAATGGGCTGATTTTTTACTCGCGACTGCTGACTGCTGCAGTTATCATTAAACCACTTATTCTTACGAATATTGCTTTTCTTAAATGAGGAAGGAATGAAATTTTTCATTCCTAGCAGAATGGTTGACGTGATCAGTTGAGATGCTTCATCAGCATTATTGTTGGTAAAGCAGGTTGACCAATCAAATGAGCTAAAAAATTGATTCAGGAGTTCCAAGTTAGCATTTTTGAAGTGCCAGAGTAGCCTTTTACTTGTTGACTCTACATTGCTTGGGGTTATTGTAAATTTGGCTAATACCAGAGCGTAGTCGGAAAGACCTAATGGAGCAGATAAATCAATTGAATATTTATCAGGCATAGTTTTACGAAATAAATCTAAAAGGTGAGGTGATTGACCAGATGTATCGGGATACCTAGTTGGCTTATCGACGAGTTGTGTTAGAAGATTAGTATCTGAAAATAGTTCTGCGGATTCACCTGATCGATCTCTGCCATTCGAATAGGTCAACCAAGAATCATTATGGACGTTAAAATCTCCCAAGACTACTAATTCTGAAGTTGGTGAGGATTCGTAAATCTTGTCAATTGTTTCCGATAAATTATCAAATTCAATAATAGTGTCATCAGGTGACAAATTAGGACTACGATATAGGGAACAAATAAACATTGAATGGTTTGCTATTAAAATTTCAATCCATATCGTATTGAACAATGGATTACATTTCGGAACATTAAAATTTGGAACAGAAAAACAGATATCATCTCTAATAAAGAGAACAACCCCTCGATGCGGAACCAAACAGTCGACACGAGAATACCCCGGACATTGGAAATCATTAGGGGTACCCATAAAAGAAACCTGCGTTTCACATAAACTAAGAACCGCAGATTTATTAGCGTAAAGATGCGCTACGATGGAGTTAAAATTACCCTTAAAGCCGCGAATATTAGTGAAATGAATTTCAAAATAATAATTCATTTCACAATGTAAAAATAACTAAATACTCGAATAAATATGTTAAATAAATTAAAATAAAAACAATTAAAAATTTAGTTGCTCCCCAACTCTATCAACAATATCACCAAACTTCTTAAAGAGAATATCCATTGCTCCCTTCTTTTTCGCCGGAGTGGAGCATATGTCGTTGGAATCCTCCAAGAAATCCTTGTGGAATTCGGAGAATCCGCTGTAGTGTCTTCCGATAATGAAGCGTTGCAGAGAGTTCTATAAGCGAAAATTTAAAAATGTAAGGACCAATGAGGGGAAAATGTACGATTCTTACCTTCGTGGCTTAATGGTATCTTTTAAAAAAAAACCATTTCGTCATAATGCTCCCATTCCACCTCGTTCTTCGCACCACTGCCGGAAGGCAAATTCAGATTTCTTAGTTCTCTCGAAAATCGCTCACGAAGCGCCTTCCACTTATTTTTGCACTCTAATGCTAAACAAAGTACACTTCATTACATGAAATAATTTAATGAAACAATAATCTTTACTTACATGTTATTCCTGTTTCCATTGCTACTTCTTCGCAGGCTTTTTGTTTTTTTTTTTATTTTTAAAAATAAAAGGCGTCTTTTTTATCATAAAGACAAGTTTTATTTTTTACGCTTATAATTAAATTGCGAATTCCTTCTTTTTCGTTTGCACCTGCCATTATTTTGAATTTCTAAATGGTAAATGTCAAATTGACACATGCAAAGTGCGACTTGAATCGCTCGGGCCCATGCTCGTGAAAGTGAGCGAAAACTTAGCGAATCGGAGCTGAACTCTATTATAATCGCAAAATACACTTTCTGTGTATTGGCAAATTCGCCCATGCGTGATCATGCTGGCCCATGTCTATTATAATTCATGCTTAAGCCTAAATTTTGCACACAGAACCCCACTTGTACATTTATACTTTACGTGTTTTGCTGGGGTGTCGCCAGGGTTCGAATCGTTGATTGGTGTGCTACAAATTAATAAATAATAACAAAATATTTAGTTTTTTTTTTCTCTTTTTTTTAACTTAACATTAACAATAGATAGGTAATAACTAAAGAAATAATTATGCATTCTAAAAAAATTGATTCCGGCACAGATGGTCAGCCGAGAGCTCGCTGTTGAGACGAGTTAGATGTTTAGCTGAGAGCGGTATTCAAGCACGTCTCTCAGCTGACAAAAAAAAAAAAAAAATGGAACGGTCGGTCGAAAGGTTGACCAGTACTTTTAGAGTCGACTTTTTATAAATGAACGAACTAGGTGGTCAGCTGAGAGCGGTATTCAAGCACGTCTCTCAGCGTCTCAGCTGACTAAAAAAACGTAAAACAGGGAAAAATGAGCGGTCTAGCGGGAAACTTGACCAATTAGAGTCGACTGACTGACTGATTTTTAAAAGTCCTCGGCGGGATGGCGATTTGGGCGAGTGGCTTATGCTCGGCAAACTCCTTCTTGCCAAAATTTGCAAGTGGTGGCACGCCGAAAATCGGTTCTATCGCTCTAGGTCACTACCTTTCCTTTTCAACCGATTGAGAATTATTTGGGTTTAGAAGAAAAAAAAAATAAAAGAAGGTAATGCCTTCTCGTTTATTCATTACAAGTCCATTTCATACTTTCGTTGTTGTAATTTTTAGGCCTAGTCGTCCCCTCACCCGCTGTTTGGGTGTCCCGCCTTGTTGGTTTAATTTACTACTGTGTTTCGGTGCTTTTAAGCGGAAAAAAAAGTTTTTCAGGTTGAGTTCGGTGGCCGGAGGAGTCGGACTTAAACTTGTGCTGTCCGCATGCCGTCCTGATATTTTTCTATCGACAAAAGTTGAATTTAGTCGTATGGTATGTGGCGGAGCTATTCATATGATGAGTAGCTTCGTTACAAGGTACAGTCGAACTTAAAAAGTGTGTTTTACAAATATTTGGACGTATATTGAAAACAGGCTATTTGTGTATGAATATTTCATTAAATTAAAAGAAAAGTAAGTTTAGCAACAGAAATTACAACAATGGAAACTTTACCAGATCAACCGCCATCAACATCGCGTCCTGTGACCCCGGTTGGGGCATATGGCGTCAACAAAACGTCTTCACGGTCTGCAGCAAGGTATTTTTACTGTGGCCACGTCCTTCTCTGGGATTCTGCTTCTGCTTAGACAGTTGATTTCCATGTTTTTCTTGGTCTTCCAACCCGCCGTGCACCCTGTGGACTCCATTCAAAGGACTGCTTTGCTTTTGACCAATCCATTACCATTTACGCTTTCTTTTAACGACGTCCGGTCGTTCTTGACTTGTCCTGCGATACAATTTGTGGTGGCCAGCGAATCTTTAGGATGTGGCGTAGACAGCAATTCACAAAAGCTTGCAATTTCCTCGAAATAGTAGACGTGGCTTTCTAGATTTCGCAGGCATATAACAGCACGGATTTGACATTGGATTCGAAGAATCTCAACTTAGACTGGATTTCCAAATTGGTGTCAGAGTACCAAAGGCAGTACGAGCTTTATTAATTCTACTTTTAACGTCCAAATCCGTACCAGAAACAATACTGTAGTTAAACTTTTTCCACTGGCGTCTCCTGTATAATAATACGCTGCTGTGTCGAGCGGCATGTGAGCATTATTTTTGTCTTTTTCCTGTTTATTCTTAGACCACTCGACTCTCCCTTCACTTTCAGTGTTTGGCACATCCCGTTCAGGCCACTGATGTTATTAGCCATATGCCTTACCACTGAGCCTTTCAAAGGGTCTCCATTGAATGTCCTGTCGCTCCGCTGTACCAACACTGGCCGTCAATACGTCGTCCTTCGCCAGCAGGAAGAGGATTGGCGATAAAACACCACCCTGTCTAACAGCCTGTTGCACTACGAAGGAGTCGGATAGCTGCCCATTGTGTAAAACATATTACCTTGCGGTAATAATGGCAACAATTTTTGGGGGAATTCCTCTACCAAGCAACGATCTCCATATACATTTTCGGCTAACTCGATCAAAGGCCTTCTCAAAATCCACGAACATGAGGTAAAGCGGTGATTAAAATTCCATCGACTGCTCAAGGACGATACGCAGGGTGTTGATATGGTCGACACATGATCGACCACTTGAGTGTAGACTCGATTCTATCCTTTATCCGCACGAGAATGTTGGTTGCCATTAGTTTTTGGAAAACAGACAAAACGGTGATACCACGCCAATTGTTGCAATTCTTAAGGTCACCTTTCGTTGGCAGCTTAACAATTACACCATCCTTCCAGTCCTTGGGATAGCTGTCGTTTTCCCAAATAATTTGTATCAACGGATGTAGAATACTAGCGGTTGTTACGGGATCGGCTTTCAGGAATTCAGCTGGTATTCCATCAAGTAGCTGGACCGCCATCAACAAGGAATAATATTTAAAAAAACGGTGAAGAATCAATAGAAATAATATGAATGTAATATAATAGCCTCTTCTGTTTTCCCCTCACCATGGTAAATATTTGTATAATACCGCGAAGCCTGGCTCCGTTCACAAAATATAAAACCGCGGCACTGGCAAAGGCATAGCTTAACAAACCCAATTTGTGCAGAAGAAGGAGAAGTTGGCATAAAGAGACTAAACGCTGCTCTATGTTTTTTAATTGCCCAACTTATAGTCTTCATTTTGTAGTTTAGAGGAACAAAGTCCTGGCCGATTAATGTAATATAAAGAACTATAACTGAAGATGAAACCAGTATGATCCTAGTATTTCCTTTACACCTTGTCATTATGATTATAAGCAAACGAATGTGGAACATTTTTTTCAATCCAATTATAACTCAGAAATTAAATAGAAAGCGACTCGATCATCACATACAATTTCGTATCCTGTATTTCCTGTGAATGAGTTAAAAGTGGTGAAAATGCTCGCACACATTAAGCTTTCTTCCTACCTACAACACCGACACCACCACCACCACCACCCCCACTCTCACACCATAGAAGCCCTTAACGCTCCAGCACTTGCATGAGCAAACTTGAAAGGGAAATCTGCACGCAAATGTCTTCCGCAATAAACAGTCCATCCGTCTGTCCGCCCATTCAGCGACGACGACGAAAAGTGAAAATATTTTTATGCTGTCCCGATCAAGTATACGAGTGCAATATGCGGTCTAGAAAAGCATGCTCCGTGAATATAAAAACATATTCACATATAAGAGCACAAATGCAAAAGGACTCAAAAGGAGCACCATAAATAAATGGATCTGACAAAAAAGGAAAAGAAACGAATGAAGAGAAAAGGAAACCAACCACCATCTAAATACAAAAAATACAAAAGTATCCATTAAATTCATATTTTGTCGTGTAAATCCTTTTTTATTTGCTTTTTAAGGACACCTCAGCACACCAACAGTCAGCGTCAGCGATAGCGAGAAGTATAAAGCATTTCCATAGTGATGTCTTCACGTGTGTGATGAATGTATACACGTACTGACTAATGGGGGAACGGCTGGGTAAACCGACCGCATGTGCTCTGTGGGGGACGAGACCCCACCATACAATTTGGCTTGTGCGTTTAATGGAGCTGCGATGTTATTACACCCAACTCCCTCTTCCTCTCGTTTGACTCATCCGGGATGCTACCACATCCTTGGCGTTGCTCTAATCCTAGTAAAAATCTATCAAATGTTATTCTTCAATGGAGTACAGCGTTAGAGAGGGAGTCCCTGGCATTTTAGGCGAAATTCCCTAGAACATTACTCTGTGAATTTTATCTGACAGGGAGGGAACTTCCATAAAACAAAATTCCCATCAGCGCAAAGGACGCGCTGCTCGGGCACCAAACAACAACGTTGTGATCGGCAACATAAAGTGAACAGTAGCTGTTTTCTATAAATATGCCTTCCAAGGTCTTAATGAGACAAAGGAAGAAAAAGAAAAAAAAAAAACCAAAAAGTTACCCATGTATAGTGCATTTGCATTCAGTCCCTCCCTGATGGTGTAACCTTGCAATTGGAAAGCTCCTCCGTCATTTCAATTAAATTTAATTTTGCAATAATTGTATGTGGGAATATACTTGGGCAAAATTAAATAAAAAGTGCACCAAGGATTTAGCATATATACATCCTTGCATGTAGAGTACTCACTAATTGGAGAAAAGTAACAAAAAAAAATGGGCCATTCAAGAGCTAAATGCACTGCGCAAATGTTCAGAAGAAGGATTTTAGACTTCACATGAAGGAACGTAATATTGTAATACAGCTGTTGCAAGGACACTCTTTCAGTTTCACTTATAGACAATATCATTATATTCACTGCTCTGTTGCATATTTTCACACGAGGATTGGATCCAATAAGGATTCGATTCAATGTAACGACAACCCGACGTCTTCATAAAGGAAGAAGCGTTTCATTCGTATCCTTGAAGGAGTTATTGTTATATGTTACAAACTTGGTTGAATATTGAAAATGGAAATGAAGACTACCATACCATTCATTACTATGATTGTTAAGTTCATAGACATATCCTCATTTGCTCGTGTTAATTCCTTTATGGCATTTTAAGGCTGTAAGTCCCCTGAGCGTACGTGCAGATTACTTCATTCTAAGGTTTTATCGTTGCAGACGAACATTGAAATTTAACAACGTTCTTAATTAAGATTGATATTGTCCCGGTCAATACTGAGTCGATTTATTATCGGTAAACTTTAGGTGGTCAGATATCAATTCTCAATTCTATGTAAGACATGATGTCTGGAATGCTTCTTTCAATAGCCTACTGTTACAGCTCAACAAAGTAAAACATGTGCCCCTTGTTAATGTGTTAGCAGTTTAATTCATGCTTCCGTATTTGAAGTTGACAGGCAAATTTGGTGGAAAGAATACGTGAAAGGAAATGGGGGAATAAGGATACTAGGAGTAGAGCTAGTAGACGGGACGGAATGAAGACAAAAGCGAATTTACGATGGAATAAAGACAAGAACGAATAAATTTACTATCGAACAAAGATAAAGACGAGTAAATAAACCTAACAAATTTATCATCGAATAAAGAAAGGATCGAGCAAGTTAAAAGAACATATTTAATAATAATATTATTCGGCGCAACAGACCGTTGCAGTCGAAGGACTTGCTACTCGAAACTATTTGTGTTGTGCATGTATATTTTTGCACACAAATGGAACGGATCTACAATTTAATGCCATATCCTAACAGCGAATTGAGAAGATTTCCGTGTTATTACTCTCGGACGTTTGTCTGACATTCGCGAAAGTTGGGACACCGTGGAAAATAATTTTGATGTTACTAGGATTCGAACCACGAACCCCCTGCTCAGAAGCCATGCACTTATCCACTGAGCCACGGCGCCCACAACAACGAATATATTTGCCACCGAATTAATTCAAAAACAAGTAAATAAAACGAACGTGTTTACTAGCGAGTTAGTCAAAGAATTAGTAAATAAACCGAACAAATTCGCCGCTGAATTAATAAAAGAACAAGTAAATAAAGCAAAGAAATGTACCATCAAATAAAGATAATAACGAGTATATAAAACGAACCATCAAATAAAGACAAGAACGAGTAAATAAAATAACATATTTACCTTTGAACTAATAAAAGAACCAGTAAATAAAACGAACATATTTACTACTGAATTAATACAAAAATGTATAAATAAACCAAACGAATTTGCCGCCGACTTAATACAAAAACGAGTAAATAAAGCGAAGAAAAGTACCATCAAATAAAAATAATAACTATTATATAAAACGAACGAATTAACCATCAAATAAAGACAAGAACGAGTAAATAAAATAACATATTTACTATCGAAATAATTCAAGAACGAGTAAAGAAAACGAAAATATTTACTACCGAATTAATTTAAAAACAAGTAAATAAAATGAACGTATTTACTAGTGAGTTAGTCAAAGAATGAGTAAATAAACCGAACAAATTCGCCGCTGAATTAATAAAAGAACAAGTAAATAAAGCAAAGAAATGTACCATCAAATAAAGATAATAACGAGTATATAAAACGAACCATCAAATAAAGACAAGAACGAGTAAATAAAATAACATATTTACCTTTGAACTAATAAAAGAACCAGTAAATAAAACGAACATATTTACTACTGAATTAATACAAAAATGTATAAATAAACCAAACGAATTTGCCGCCGACTTAATACAAAAACGAGTAAATAAAGCGAAGAAAAGTACCATCAAATAAAAATAATAACTATTATATAAAACGAACGAATTAACCATCAAATAAAGACAAGAACGAGTAAATAAAATAACATATTTACTATCGAAATAATTCAAGAACGAGTAAAGAAAACGAAAATATTTACTACCGAATTAATTTAAAAACAAGTAAATAAAATGAACGTATTTACTAGTGAGTTAGTCAAAGAATGAGTAAATAAACCGAACAAATTCGCCGCTGAATTAATAAAAGAACAAGTAAATAAAGCAAAGAAATGTACCATCAAAAGATAAGAACGAGTAAACAAACCAAAAAAATTAACCATCAAATAAAGACAAGATCGAGTAAGTATAATAAGATATCTACCACTGAATTAATAAAAGAACGAGTAAATAAATCGAACGAACTTGCCGCCGAATTAATTCGAGAACGAGTAAATAAAGCGAAGAAAAGTACCATTAAATAAAGATAGGAACGAGTAAATAAACCGAATGAATTAACCATCAAATAAAGACAAGAACGAGTAATAAAATAAAATAGGCATTTGACAGAGTCTGGCATGAAGCTCTTTTGTCGAAAATGAATGCTTATGGAATTAATAACACCCTGCTCAATTGGACTAGTAACTACCTTTCTGACCGTTTAATCCAGGTCGTATTGGACGGATTCAAATCCAATGTTCACCGCATAAACGCCGGTGTTCCTCAAGGCTCTGTTTTATCTCCGACACTCTTTCTAATTTTCATTAATGATCTCCTATCCACCACCTCTAATCGAATCCATTCTTTCGCTGATGACAGTACTCTTAGCTTTTGATATGACTTCACGCTTTCTGCACGACCCTCTTCGTTACAAGTGGAACTTGAACAACAACGTATGTTAAGCACGTTAAATTCTGACCTTGACATCATAACAAGGTGGGGACTACATAATAGAGTTGAATTTAACGCTTCTAAAACCCAATGCTGTCTTCTGTCGTCTAAGCGTAATTTAAACCCCCAACCTTTATCCATGAATGGTTCTTGCATCAAAGAAACTGAAAAGCTCTCAATTCTCGGTATATGCGTCAACAAAAAGCTTCGTTGGAACGACCACATATTTGCCATCGCCAAAAATGCTACGAGATGTTTAGGTTTCCTAAAACGGTGCAAGATGTACTTCACTCCTTCAGATCTGGCTACTATTTACAAGGCGTATATTCGCCCTAAACTCGAATACAATTGTATTGTCTGGGCAGGTGCCCCAAAGACTACATTGCATCTACTAGACAGAGTTTAGAACCGCGCGTTAAAACTTATTTGTGACGTTCATATCGCGAAAACAACCGAATCGCTTGAACATCGTAGGAATGTTTCCTGCCTGTCACTGTTTTATCGCTTTTTCCACAAGCGGTGTTCAAAAGAAATATCCAGATGCATCCCGCCTATTCTTCAACCCATCCGTAATACCCGTGCCTCAACTCGAGCTCACGGGTCTACCATTAAGCCTATCTTCGGACGTACTAACCATACTAATCCAGCAAAGCTCAGGATGACTGTCAAATGAAATGTAACGAAACAGTAATCGCATAAAATATTAGGAGTATATTTATCTATTCAATGATCACATATCCCTGCACATTAATCTAACAACGAATAAATTAATGTTTTGTCTGGGGCGCGATCTCCCAGGATATACTGAATTAAAAAGCCTGGCAAAAGCTATAAGCTGTAAAATGATTGTATAAATAACGACGAGCTATTTCCATCTGTTAGTTCTGGTGCAATGGTTGCTCTCAATATTCTAGTCGCAGCCGGTGATAAACTGTGGTGCACGTAGCACTGGATAAATATAGAAACATCAATGTCGTTGAATATCCGCCTAGTCTGGGTCCCCGGTCACTCTGATATCGTTGGTAACTGCAAGGCAGACGAACTGGCTAGAAATGGCACAAAGCTTCAACTGGTACCGAAAAGGGCAGGTATCATCATCATATTTGGCTCTACAACCGGGGTCCGGTCCTGGCCTCCCGGGGTTTTGTAATAATAATTGTTTACAGGCGACGTTATTGGCCTCGCACCAACCTTACTTTAAAGGGACTTGTCCGACCATTCAGTTTTTCCTGCATTGGAGGAAAATTACCAGCGGCCACCACGTGGAGGTGAGGTGAGGGAGTCAGAGATAGTTACGGCTACCTGCAATTCTAAAGCATTCTCTGTTATTCCCCCTATTTCTGCTGATGGCTGACCGCAGGCATAGGAATACCTTTATCAGCGGTTAAGATTTTCCTTCGAAAAGAGGCAAAAGCATTTACAAACGCGAGGTGTGCGCACACCTACACATGTACTATAGCGAAACAGGTTTGGCCTAAGCTGGACATGGATCAATCTACAGTACTGATATCCCTGCAAAGAAGGGATATGAAAACAACATTAGGTATTTTAACAGGGCACTGTCTCCTTAGTGTACATGCTAGGAGGATGGGCCGTGAGTTTAACGACTTCTGTAGAAGCTGCTATTACGCTGCCGAAGAGGAGGAAACAATATCCCACCTCTTGTGTTCATTTCCGGCTCTTGCAAGAAGAAGACTTGGCACTTGGGTTACCACACGACGAACAGTTTATCGGATGTCGAGGACTGTAAGGTGGGAGACATCCCAAAAATTCTTAAAAAGCACCAAATGGGCTTTGTAGTATAATAGCAGCCACCAAACCTAACCTAACCTAATTTCCTTGAAATGCCAGAAAGCTTTGAGAACAAACCAATTGTCGAATGGCTTTTTAATATAAATATGTCAACCCCCCTCCCCCCAACAACGAAAGATCAGCGAAACCAGAATGACTTCAAAAAATTATGTATTCAGAATAGCGCCCATCCGAAACGATTGTCCATTTGTCACAATTCTGTGATAGCATTTAGCTGCATTCCAATGGTTCTATCTTCTCCTGTCCGTACCAGACGAATATCCACAATTTATGACAATATTCATCCGCATCCCTAAAAACTGCTTGCATCTGTTGTTTGTTGCCTATAGGTGGTTCGCAAATTGAAGCAAATACGACAAATATTCCGCTACGTTGAAACGGGAAAAGATGCGGTGTTCATCATGTCGTAAAAATATTTGATGGTTTGGAATGCACACCGATCCTCAAAAATGTTACCCACTACCCCACAAACAGCCTGTGGCATTCTATGACACATAATACGTCCGAAATTCAATTTGTATTAACCAATATATGATACCTCTAGGGCTCTTTCCTAGAATCCACAGTATTACTATTCGGGAGAAAGTACACGCTGCTATCCTGAAATCGAACCGACTGAAAGTACTACGAGTATAACATCTCCAGAGCGTTCTCCTCATGATATTTCACTCGGCGTCATTTTATTTATTTATTAATTTTTGTTGTTTTTTAGCTCCCAGCTATACAATGGACAAATTTCGTCCTTATTTTCGATGTTCGCCTCAGAGCAAAGATTGCCTTAACGCCCTGATGATGGGCTAGGCTGTGCAGTTACACGCCTGCGAAAATTTATTTTCTATATACGAAGTCATACATCAAAAATTCAATTTTCTCCAAAAATAAAAGAAAAGAAAATAAAAAAAATAAATAAATGCGACAAGCGCCTGTTTTATTTCAAGTACTTCGTGAACGCTATAGGATAGGAACTAATGTTAGGACGGGGAGGGAATCGGTTTAGATTATTCGTATACTTGGTCGGAGGGTAACTGAGATGTTGCTCTGCTGCAACACATCATCCAGACTTTTCCTTTGAGAGGAAGATTTTCGTTATTTATATTTTTGTTGTTGTTTGTCTGTTTGTTTGTTTTTTTCGTAACAGTAAGTGAATACCCCATGTGTTGGTGTTGTTCTATTTTGTTATACATTCACAAGTCACAGCGCAATAATAATTCATGCGCAAATTCAGGAGCACACGTGCACATCCTTGCTGGAAAATGTAAGTACGACACATGATGACAAATAGGTTCAGGAAAGCAAAAGCAAAAATGCGGTGCTGGTGCAACGGCTGAGACTAGAGGCCGGAACGGATCCCGGTTGTTATGATTACGAAATGGTTGAGTCAAAGTTTTTCAATTAATATCTTTTGAAAAATGCTTTAAACATTGTCTTAACTTGTCTTGTATAAGATAAGAACAATTATTGAAATTTTTATTTTCTGAATAAAAATACAGCTGACATTTATGCTTGAACAGATAATGAAAACAAACGGACAAGACGGATAACTGACGAAAGGACGTGCAAATGGGAAGTCGGAATGTACAACTAATCAAACATGGTGGTGTAGACAAAGCGACAAAACGATAAGAACATGGAAAAACAACCAGACAAGTAGACAGATAGACTGACAAGAACGAGTAAATAAACTGAACAAATTCACTATCAAATTAAGACAAGCTCAACGAGAGGAACCGAACCGACATTTACCACTAAATTAAGACAAGAACGAGTCAAAAAACCAAACTATCGAATAGGGAAAAGAATAAGTAAACAAAACGATCATATTTACCACCGAATTAAGACAAAAACGAGTAAATAAAACGAACATATTGGCCAATGTAGAAATAGAAACAATCGAATAGAGAAAAGAACGAGTAAATAAAACGAAACGAACGAATTTGCCATTGAATACAGAAAAGGAAGTAAACAAAACGATCATATTTACCACCGAATTAAGACAAGAACGAGTAAATAAAACGAAAATATTGGCCAATGTAGAAATAAAAACAATCGAATAGAGAAAAGAACGAGTAAATAAAACGAAAGAAACGATTTTACCATTGAATACAGAAAAGGAAGTAAACAAAACGATCATATTTACCACCGAATAAAGACAAAAACGAGTAAATAAAACGAACATATTGGCCAATGTAGAAATAGAAACAATCGAATAGGGAATAGAACGAGTAAATAAAACGAAACGAACGAATTTACCATTGAATACAGAAAAGGAAGTAAACAAAACGATCATATTTACCATCGAATTAAGACAAAAACGAGTAAATAAAACGAACATATTGGCCACTGTAGAAATAGAAACAATCGAATAGAGAAAAGAACGAGTAAATAAAACGAAACGAACGAATTTGCCATTGAATACAGAAAAGGAAGTAAACAAAACGATCATATTTACCACCGAATTAAGACAAAAACGAGTAAATAAAACGAACATATTGGCCAATGTAGAAATAGAAACAATCGAATAGAGAAAAGAACGATTGAATAAAACGAAACGAACGAATTTACCATTGAATACAGAAAAGGAAGTAAACAAAACCACCGAATTAAGAAAAACAACCTTAAGTTTTCAGAGAAAACTCCAGAACCGACTCAATTTCTCAACTTGAATCCATCGGTGAGTAGAGTTACATTAAAAAAATCCCAAAACTCATCCGTCCTTCCAATTTTCTAGAGTCTGAAACTCCATAAATAGGTCGTGAGGTAATAAGTAAATAATTGGGTTAAGAGCATCGGTGGGACAGGACCGTAGTGCTCCAGTTATGCCAAAAGATTGCCCAATCAGTCGATGCAAAAAACTTCACCCTCCATGGTGTGTGGCGAAGATCTTAGTAAACTCAGGAGTATGACTGATAGCATTGCAAAGACTGCATAAAAAAGTACAAGAAGGCCATCAACGAAGCCAAGCGACGCTTTTGGATGGACTTCTGCAAATCAGTCGAAACCACCAAGGATTCTCTTTAGAATTTGCAAGATCCTGGCAAAAGAGAGCACCTGTCCGACTTTCGCCAAGAAAGAAGAGGGTGACTGGACGGCATCTGCGGAAGAATCCCTGGATATTTTCACTAACACACACTTTCCTACCAGCAGTTATCCATTTGAAGATAACTTTAAGATGATGCATGCTGAGCATCCAGTTCCTCGTGGTGTAGTGGACAATATCATAACCCGGCAAAAGGTTTCCTGGGCTGCAAAAAGTTTTTCAGCCTACAAGTCTCACAGACTGGTTGGAATACAGCCGATTATGCTACACAAGTCACTGAAGCAGTCGACTTCCTGGCTAATGAACATTTTCAGTGGCTGTCTTTTACTAAACTATGTCCCCCGATCTGGAGAAGCATCGAGATCTCAACGCACATATCTGAAGGGCAGATCCACGGAAACGGCCACATGGAGTGGTCATATCTCCCTTACTGTGGTGAATGGTAATTGACAAAATACTACTAAAGCTTGAGAAGGATAGGACGAAGGTACGCAGATGACGTGGTAATACTCGTATCAGGCTAGCACCTTTCCGTGATCAGCGAGGGAAAGAGCTCTGAGTAAAGTCAGCTCCTGGGCAACATGCTGTAGTCTTGGAGTTACCCCAGGGAAGACTGAAATGGTACTATTAGCCACTACATCTAAAAAATGGCCTTTGTCCTTGCAAACCTCCATGGGCAAAGCCTCAGTCTTACCCCCAATAAACTTAGATAGGAAGCTTAGCTGGAAGGCTAACATAGAGAACAGGGTAAAAAACGCGTGCATGGCCCTACATGCCAGCAGTATAACCATCGTTATGAAATGGGGTCTTCAACCAACTATGGTTCTCTGGATGTACACAGCTGTTGTATGACCAATTTTTACCTATGGATCGCTAGTCGATGGCCAGCCAATATGTTCGGTGCCGGTATCTCCTCGGATTATCTAAGTCTGTCAAGGTCATAGAAGCTACCCGATTCAGTTAGCATTTTCCAGGCAGAGATCCTAGCAATTATGAAGGCCTGCAGGACACTAAGGCTTAGTAACGCACAGATCGAAAGGGTTGGCATATGTGGTGATAGTCAATTTGCCATACAGGCGATTCATGCGACCACCATGAAGTCAAATTGAATTGATTTCATATCCGAACGCTACAGGCTGGATTTAAACCGTGGAAATATCCATGCTAGGTTCCTCGAAATATCAAAATGGTGCAGTCTTGTGATAACTGAGGACCTCGCAAGTACGAAGTTCACCATTTTACCTACCTACTATGCCGACAGCTGCTGATCTTTTTATTCTACTTTAGTCAATATGTTCGATTTATTTACTCGTTTTTGTCTTAATTCGGTGGTAAATATAATCGTTTTGTTTACTTCCTTTTCTGTGTTCAATGGTAAATTCGTTCGTTTTATTTACTCGTTGTTTTTACAGGCGCGGAGATCCTAGCAATAAGGGAGGCATGCAAGCCCTATCTCAGAGTCAGTACTACAATAGCTGGCGAGGTTGACAGCTAATCTACAACCAAAGCTATTATTGCGACAAGCAACACTTCTAAGCTTGTCAGGCAGTGCCAAGTCAAAGTGGCTTTGATAGGCCTTAGTTTGGGTGCCGAGGCACAGCGATATTGACGGTAATGAAAAAGCAGACATACTGGCAATGAACATGGATTACACTGATAGAGTCTGATGTTCTTTGAGCTCCGTCAGCGATGTGGCTTACCTATAAAAAAAACAAATCCACTGAGCTGATCTCCAGATCACGGAAATATATTTCCAGAGTGGTTGCAATTGGCTGGTGGGCAGCCATGCAGCCAAACTGGGAAAACCTCATAATACCTTTTGCAGGAGTTACTTAAGAGGGAACTCTTATTCGTTAATTTTTCAAATGTCCGTCCCGCCAGGCTTCCAACTCCATAAATTGGAAAAACCTTTCTTTGCTCACCTGAGGAAGCTTTCGGAGTGCCGGAAAGCTACATGTTGGTATAACCATTTCCAGATACCAATCACGACATAGCGTCTCCCGAGGTCGGTGGTTATAAAACGGCGCACTCTAACGCTATTTGAGGCCATCACTAAGGCGGCGCGGACCACCACTCTACCAAACATGGGATCTCCTGACGACTGTAGCTGTAAAGCGGCACAATCAACCTCTACCAACCTATCTACAAATGAATTAGGCCAATAACAAGTAAAAAACTAAACAAATTTCCGACCGAATTATCTTAAGATTGAGTAAATAAACTGTACGTATTTACAATCGAATAAAGACAAAAACGATTGACAAAACCGAACGAATTTAACATCAAATTAAGATAAGAACGAGTAAATAAAACGGAAAAATTTACCATCGAAGAACGAGTAAATAAACCAAACTAATTTATTTTCGAATTAAGACAAAAACCGCTGAGTTAATACAAAAACGAGTAAATTTATCAACGCAGTCAAACAAAAACCAGTAAATAAGCCGAAAAAATTTACTCTCAAATTATGACAGGAACGAATAAACAAACCAAACGCATTTATCACCGAATTGAAGATAGGATCGAGTGAATATACCGAACAAATTTGTCATCCAATGAAGACAAGAGAGAATAAATTAACCGAAAAAATAAAGCTACGAATAAAGACATAAGAACGAGTTAATAAAACGAACAAATTTACCATCGAAGAACGAGTAAATAAACCAAGCTAATTTATTACCGAATTAAGACAAGAACGGTTGATTAATAAAAAAGCGAGTAAATAAATCGAACGAATTTACCAACGCAGTAAAACAAAAAGGAGTAAATAAGCCGAAAAAATTTACTATTAAATAATGATAAGAAGGAATAAATAAACCAAACGCATTTATCACCGAATTAAAGTTATATTCCGAACAAATTTATCATCTAATAAAGAGAAGTACCGAAGAAGAAGTTAACCGAAAAAATTAAGCAACGAATAAAGACAAGAACGAGTAAGTAAAACGAACAAATGTACCATCGACATCGAAGAACGAGTAAATAAACCAAGCTCATTTATTACCGAATTAACACAAGAACGGTTGATTAATAAAAAAGCGAGTAAATAAATCGAACGAATTTACCAACGCAGGAAAACAAAAAATAACTAAATAAACCAAAATCTATCAAATTAACACAAGAACGAGTAAATAAAACAAACTAATTAACTGTCGAATTAAGACAAGAATCGCTGAATTAATAAAAGAACGAGTAAATAATTCAAACGAATTTACCAACGAAATAGGATAAAAACGAGTAAGTAACCAGAACGATTTCACTATCAAATTAAGAAAAGAAACGAATAAATAAATCAAACCCATTTAACACCGAACATATGATGAGATAGGGTGAATATTTACCTCTGAATTGGGAAAAAAAGCGAGTAAATAAACCGATCACATTTAGTAACGAATTAAAGACAAGGAGATGTAAATAAAACGAATATAAGATATATGACTGGACGAACCGACAAATAGATGGACAGAGAACATTTCTCTAATAATCCTTTATATTTTTTTGAATGCTTAGAAGTCTTAATCGAAAGCGACGTGGGAATTGGGAATCACTACACCAGGAGTTGCTACGCCACTGTCTTCACAAACAGCCCATCTCATCCTTATAACCTAATGCCAGGAAAGATGATAAATAAGTAATTACTTGTAGTCAGCTACTAATGTGCCATGGGGGTTTTTTTTTTGTTGAATTTTGTTGTTTATTTCGTTGTTAGTCAGTCTTCATGACGACCTAAACTTCCAGTTCCTCCTCGCGGCTGCATGTGTGATTTATTCAGACGCCTACATACTGGCAGAATGATGATAGGCCTCGGATTCAAATTTGTGCGATACCGATTAGGAGAGATAGCTGCGGGAAATGGAGTAAATTTTTAGTACAAAAGTTCCAAAGGTAACAAAACCGACCGACCGACGACAACGATACAGCAATTTCCTTCTCTTATGGGTGGCAGATAAAAAGGACGAACAAAAGTTCCAATTATTGTTCTTCTCGTTTCTTTTTCAAATGGGAAACAGAAGGAGTTTGCTTAATTGCAATGCCCCCCCCCCCCCACCGCCGAAGTGCATGAGTGTCCTGACTGTTGTGATGTGCTGTGAACTGCAGGAAGCCACCTTCTGGCTTTTCGGTTTCCGTTTTTCTTTTATCGCCGCGGAGCACAACATTGATTGGTACACTGAAAAAGGGTAAGATGGACGTTGAAACTTTGCAATGCATGCACCACACACACACACACACAGACGCACATAGAGACACACAATCGAAACAAGAAGTTTTAAGCGTTTAAGGATTATTTATAGAGAAAAGTTTGGAAAGCTTAAGGATAGTTAACAACGCAATTGGAAATAACTTAGCGAAGTTCCCAGAATGAATGTCCAGGATGTTAGAGGACTTCAGCTGAAGAAACAGCAAGAAAACTTTATGACTTGTTTTTGTTGTTGTTGGAATAACATCCGCAAATGTGTGCTCTGTTTATTGACACTAAGGCGTGTATATACCCGCGTTCCGCTGGTGCTGATGCGTGCTGTCGCAATTAACGCCAAGGGAGCAAACTGTGTAAACCGAAGGCGTAAAGCATGATAATCATTGCAAGGCGCCTCATCAGTCCCTCACACATTAACACGGGGCCTAATTAAATTCGGATTATTGTCTCAACGGTAACAGTGGCCAGGCGAAATGAAGCGTTTACCAAGGCGTGGCGGCATTTCTCGCATTGTCATTCATTTGTGTGTACAAATAAATGCACACATACATAACAAACAAACGAACAAAGATGGCAATGGAGAGTAAATACCGCATATAGTCATTGTTTATGACGCCCCCTTCCTATGTGTGTGTGAATTGCTATCACTACACCACTAACCAAATTAATAATGAAATCCTTTATACATAAGTCCTCTGGATTAAATTCCATTCATCAATAGACAATAAGGAATCTCTGCCGTCTCATTAACTGTTGTTTGTCTTGTTAGATATTAGAACATCGCCATCATAAGAAGTGTTGGTCAAATGGGATCATGACATGAGCACAGACATTGTGCGACTTTAAATTCTGATTCACCTGGATTTTATTAGAGGGGTTGACTTGAAAGTTACTCTCCTCTGGAAAGTGGGAGATTTCAATAAATTGAATAACAGGAAAGATAAACAGCTCTACATAAAGTTCCAACTAATTCACAAAGATATGATACTTACATATATACTCCCGTCTTTCGCGATTAATACCTCTAGGAAATTGGTTACCCGGAAATATTTGCTATCTATGAGTAAGTACTTATCTATAAAAAACAAATCCATAAAATTTAAGAGGAACTTAAGAAAATGCACGAAATTTTCCTAAATTCGCTCTCTTTTGATATCGTGGGACGAAACATGACGTGGCAGATTTTGTCTAGCTATGGTGTTCCGAAAAAATTCATTAACATCATCAAGAAGCTGTACCGCGACTCAACATGCCGCGTCATTCATAACGGTCATCTTGGCTCACCTTTCAACATCTATTCGGGAGTCAAGCAAGGTTGCACTCTCTCACCATTGCTCTTCACAGTTGTCATCGACTGGGTGATGAAAATAGTAACCCGTACTCCATCGGGTTTACCATGGAATGTTTTCACCGCCTGGAAGACCTAGACTATGCCGATGATATCTGTCTCCTATCACAATCGCTAGGTGACATAAAGTGAGATAAGTTTTGTTATTTGGGCAGCTGGTGGTGCTGACTCGGATGTATGCTCTCGTGTAAACAAGGCACGGCACTCCTATATTATGCTAAATAATATCTGGAACTCCTCGCAAATCTTCCAGAATCTGAAGCTAATGATCTTCAGATCTAACGTTCTCTCTGTAATCGTGTATGGCTGCGAAACGTGGAAAGTCACAGAGTCAATTGCGACGCGCCTCCAAGTCTTCGTCAGCATTAGCTTATGGATGATACTGAGAATAAGATGGCCGGAAATTATCACCAATCAAGACTTGTGGAGAGTAACGCAGCAGGAAGCAATCGCAATCACCATCAGACGACGAAAATGTAGTTATATTGGCCACACTTTGAGAAAGTTAGCACACGATATTACGAAACTAGCGCTTGACTGGAATCTACAAGAAAGCCGCCAACTTGGCCGTTCTAGCAAGAAATGGAAAAGGATGATAGAAGAGGAAGCAATATCCCTGGGGAAAGAGTGGCGTCTCTTGAAACCTCAGGCGATAAATCGAGTTCTTTGGCGGGCGTTTGTAGAAGCCCTATGCTTACCCGCGGAGCAAAGGAAAGAAAGAAGATTGTGCGGCTAAAGAAGGAATCTCTGAATTGGTTAGTACGTCCGAAGATAGGCCCAATGGTAGATCCGTGTGCTCGAGTTAAGACACGGATATTGCGGATGGGGTCGAGAATGGGCGGGATGCATCTGGATATTTCTTTTCAACACCGCTTGTGGAAAAAGCGGTAAAACAGTGACAAGCAGGAAACATTTCTACGATAGTCAAGCGGTTCGATTATTTTCGCATGCAATGTGGTCTTGGGGGCACCTGCCCAGACAATACAGTTGTATTCAAGTTTTGGGCGAATATATGCCTTGAAAATAGTAGCCAGGTCTGATGGAGTGAATAACATCTTACACTGTCTTAGGCAACCTAAACATATCGCAGAATTTAGGGCGATGGCAAATATGTGTTCGTTCCTTGTTGTTGACGCGCATACCGAGAATTGAGAGTTTTTCAGTTTCTTCGACACTTGGACGGCAGAAGACAGCATTGGGTTTTAGAAGCGTTATATTCAACTCTATTATGTAGTTCAAGTTCACGTTGTTGTTCAAGTTCCACTTATGATGTAGAGGGGCGTGCAGAAAGCGTGAAATCAAATGAAAAGCTAGGAATGCTGTCGTCAGCGAAACAATGGATTGGATTAGAAGTAACGAATAGGAGATCATCGTTAATGGCAATTAGAAAGAGTGTCGGACACAAAACAGAGCCTTGGGGAACACCGGCGTTTATGCGGTGAACATTGGATTCGAAACCGTCCAATACGAATGGACAGAAAGGTAGTTACTAGTCCAATCAAGCAGGGCCTTATCAATTCCATAGGCATTTATTTTCCACAAAAGAGCTTGATGCCAGACTCTCTCAAATGCCTTGATAATATCGAGTGCAACAGCTTTGCTTTAAAAGGAAAAGATGAAATGTCGATGCACGCGTGTCTTAAATGACTACAGATCATATAAATGCGGAAACACAGAATCGGGCATTCCATTCCAAATAACTGTAGTGAGGATAAAGAAGGAATCTCTGAATTGGTTAGTACGTCCGAAGATAGGTCCAATGGAAGATCCGTGTGCTCGAGTTGAGGCACGGGTATTAAGAATGGGTTCGAGAATGAGCGGAATGCATCTGGATATTTTTTTTGAACACCGCTTGTGGAAAAAACGGTAAAACAGTGACAAGCAGGAAACATTCCTACGATGAAACCATTCATGATATGCACATTTTTATATGGGTTTCATCATGCTGGAGGGGGTTAATTTGCCATTTCTTCTTCCTCAATCACACTAGCAATGCAGTCACAGACAATAGAAAATGCTGGCTGAATATTTTTCCCTGAATTGTAAGGAAATTTACAACAGACAATTGACCGCCTCATTTGTATAATTCGACGCCACTGAGCTTTATTTTTTGGGACTTTAATGTGAAGTCGATGGTATATGGTATAGAGTCTATGCCAATAAGCCAGAGACTTTAGAGAGACAACCTTAAAACCAACTTGATACGCGAATTGAAATGAATTGAATTAGAAGTAGCTGCCAATAAAAAAAAGTATTGGGGACAAAACAGAGCCTTGCGGTACACCAGCGCTTATGCGATAAAGTTTTTATTTGAAACCTTCAACGGTCAGAAAGGTAGCTACAAATCCAATCGTGCAAGACTTTATCGACTTCAAAAGCACACATATTCAAAAAAAGAGCTGATGGTAGACTCTGTGTGATCCCTTGGAAATATCGAGTGGAACAACTCCTCTTGGTGAAATAGACTGGTTCCACTTTTCGGTGAAATATGTCAACGGATTACGAGTAGAGCGTTATGTGTAAGCAAATTATTGAACTACAAAACCGTACTGTTGGTTGTTGGTACTCGTAAGGATTTCCGCGTGATTTCTTCTGATGATTCCATAACTTTAGAAAGTTACTGATGTTACCGCTATTGGTTGGTACGAGAAAAGAGGTGTTGTTTCGCTTTTCTTTTAAGTTACGCTAACCTGTAATCTGTAATCTAATTGCCTGGAGCTACCTGTAAAATATGAAGTAGCCTGCTAAGCCAGTTGACAGTTGGAATGTTGTTGTAATGAGAGCGTTGGAATTGACGAGGAGGAAGTATATTTTAATTCGTTTCACGCGAGTGACCTAAACCAATTTGTCGGAAGACTAATGATTTGTGGGCTTGCAACATTTCAAGCTGGAACATTACCACAGGTGTCACATTGCAAAATGTATCAATTAAAAGGATTATGTGCAGTGTAGTAATCAATTGGTGAAATCCTTCCAAACTTAATCGCGAATCAACTTCTGTTTTGTCGTAGACAAGGAGTGTCTTCTCTACGTCATAAAATTTCCACATACCTTGTTGACAAGGAGTTTCTCCTGTACGCCCCAACATTTACACATATCTTTGGATTTCTTTACTTTATGGGAGAAGAAGGAGAATAATCGGAACTCACACGCAATGCAAACTGCCGGAACTGCAGTGTAACAATTCGGCACGCTTACCATTTCTATGTTCAGCGGTGTGACGGTGCGCGTTCAGCATTCATTCGCCTTCATTGTTATCGATAAATTTTGCTCCAAAACATTCATTTGTACAACCTTAAGTGGATTATTATCGCCTTTGGCATTCTTGCGACAGGGTATATAGTAGAGCAGGGAGTCATTCTCCTCCTTTTTCTCCTCGTCACTAATTCCCGTAGTCATAAAGCGCACACCATCGTTGTCATTGCACTACCCACCGATCTACTTACAAATATCTTCTATGCTTACTTGGAGTTGATTTTTGTTTTACAAGGATGTTGCTACAAATGTAAGAACGAATGTGTCCTTGTTCGGTGGGGTGTTCTTTCTGTCATTGAGAAGAAAAATACATCGATGGGGGACTTAATCCCAGCAAGAAGCAACAGCGGGAACCACATTAACACGACCAAATTAAAATGTTGAGCATTTTATTTTTCGTACTCTCGCTGTGTGGAACTACGCAGCTGTGGGATCGATCGCCGTAGGCATATGTTGTGGGTGTATTTTTTCGATTCGGAGTGGTGGTTGGTGGTTTTTTAAAACAAAATTCTAAAGTGAGAGTGAGAAAGAGGGAGAGAGAGTCAAGTGGTTCATCTGTTTTTTCTCTTCTGAGAATCTTCCAGCCAAACCTAACCTTTACTTAAGCAACTTATAACAATTGGGAAAGGGAGTCTTTGGGGGTCTGAATGGGGGACCTAACGTGGTATTAAGGGTGTTATTCAGGCGGTCTGGAGGGCGGGTGTCATTGCCCTACAATAACCATTCGTTGTAACACTTTCTCTAAAAATTTGGAAAAAGTTAAATTTTTATCAGTTGGTTATTTTTACTACATCATGTTGACCATAATGTTGCTTATGGTATGGACTTTTGATCAGCAGGACATTAATTACACAAACCTGGTTACCGGTTTTGGCGCGATGGCAGGAATATTTTCATGAATTGCTAAATTGTATTGAAGTACGCTGTCGTAACCTTAACACTTGGTTAGAAGGCTGATATAACATATAACTTCGGGACTGCTATTTGTCCCAAAGTCATATTTTATATTTACACATTCGCTATGAAGCAGTGTTAGAATAGGGCGCGCATACGAGCAGACGCTCTCTGTAACGTCAAAAACAGTACAGTAGCTTGTTTATTGTGTCTGAATCAACGGGCTACTACTGTAAATACTTACTAAGTTTAGCTTATCTAATTATATTGTACAATTTTCTATATAACAGTACTATTTTCGTACAAGTTCACAGCAACCCATCAAATAGGAAAATAATCGGATTTCCCCAAGGTTCTAGACTTGGATCAATTCTGTTCAGCGTATACACGGCAGATCAACCTAACAATGCAGCCGAAGCAAGAACCAAGCTTTTCGTGGATAACTCCATCACATATGTCGCTTCTCTCTCTCCTGACCGAAGAGTGAATGAATACCTCAGAAATCTTTGGGATTATTTTCTCAATTGGGGACTGAAAATCAACGCCAACAAAAAGGCACTCATTTCCATCCGAGTACCAGAGACGGGAACAGGTTAAATAAGTTTTGTGAGCCGGTGCAGAGGCTTAATAATCACACTTCTTGACAACATGGTTCAACAAATACCAA
This sequence comes from Nephrocerus scutellatus, assembly GCA_947095585.1. Taxonomy (NCBI): domain Eukaryota; kingdom Metazoa; phylum Arthropoda; class Insecta; order Diptera; family Pipunculidae; genus Nephrocerus; species Nephrocerus scutellatus. The sequence goes on along the minus strand of OX352762.1, from coordinate 18,412,878 downwards.
GTCAGAGACGAAGTAACTGGAAATCAACTGCACGAAGTCGTTGAAACGACGATGAAAAAATTGATGTAAATTCTCTAATTATAGACACACATGTGTGCCAAGTTTGAAAGAAATCGGGTAAATTTTTTAAAAAATTCGTATGGTAGCCCCTTGGCCCAGGGGTCCGATCACTTCCAAATTTTTACAAAAGTGTTGTCCATCATTTGAATTTGAAGAAAATCGGGCTTTCGGGTTAAAATGTATCACAATATTTGTCAAGCCAGCCAGCCAGCGAAAAACACACGGACACGCGAGGTGAATATAGAGAATTTAAAAATCTTACCAAAAAGATGAAACAGACCGTCCAATAACACCAGGCTGCGCGTCTATAAGTAGCTCATCAAGCCAATAGAAAAGTAACGAAGTTAAGTTTAAGCAAACAAATTAAATTCGCAACAAGCCATATGCATAATATTTTCCTTCTTCAAACGTCTGTTTGTCCGACTATCATTAGCCGAATATACCGCCTAGCGAACAGAAATGAAGCTTTTTGGACGTCGCCATACTTAAATCCATACTACGAACAAGCAGGAAAGAAAACACTGCACGAACGATGATGGTATCAGTATATGATTAATTTTACCTAATGCCCATAAAATTCCCAATTACCCGGATCAATTTAAGACTAAACAGAGACGTTTTCAACTAAGAAAAGCAATCTTTCGGGATAACCAGCTCGTCCAATGATACAAATTTTGCTGTGCTGCGACCGTACAAAAATAATTCATACCAGTTTCCGTTTACATACAGCGTGCTATTTAATATTTTATTTTTAGATGACTATGGAGGGTGCTTAATAGCAACAAGTTTGCCTGGGGTACAAGGCTTTACGGAGCAGCTGGCCTGGTCGAAAACTTGCACCAAATGGCGAGGAAATTTGTTGACGGATTGGAAAAACATACAAGTTTCTGAGATTTTGAGTCCGTCAGAAAGAAACCACGTATGGTTCCAAAAATTATCTGTAAGTCTTTCCTGTCGATGTCGATGTCAATGTAAGATCTTCTGCTCCAAGACTTGGTCACAGTGCTCTTATTTATGTTTAGTCCCCGATGTCGTGCCGCCTGCTCGATCTGGATGGCAGCTTGTTTTGAAGTTCTTCGGTTTCTTCTAATAATGTCAATATCGTCTGTGTAAGTCAGTATCTGGTTGGACTTATAGGGGATTGTTCCTTTCGCCGGATCACTGTCTTAAACGCCAAGTGAAATAGAACGCAGACCAGTCCTTCTTCGTTATAGTTCTTGAAGGTGTTGATAAGGATCCGGATATCTTTACACGGCTTATAACATTAGTCATAGTCAGCCTACGTAGAGTTGTCAGTTTATATTTAGTGGCTTCATAGAGAGTTCCAACCTGGCCTTATGCTCTCATGGGCTGTTTAAAAACAGATGGTGTATTGAGATTTAGAACTCTATGGAACTCGACGAAAATCCGTCCCGCAATAGTTGTTGATACCTGTTAAACCACTTTTGTGGGCCTATTTAAGTCTATCAAGACCCTTGAATACCACAAGCTCTGAAAACGTACTATTTGGTTGAAAGGTCATCGGAAGTTGGATCATACTTTTGACTGACGACCTACTCGTAAAAAGCTTTTCGAAAAACTTCTCCGCTGTGAATGCTCAACGCAAATGACAAATGGAGCTCCGGCTTGCCTTCGTTTTTTTAAGTCAAATAACTTTACAGCAAGAGGTAAAGAAGCGTTGATAGGTGACTCATGTCCAGCAACTATCTAGTTTGGGTATCGCTGTTGGACTAACTTTTCTAGTTATTCTATACAGGATTCTGTCAACGTCTTCCGGTAAGTATTTCCAGCAGCGAACTTTGCTCTGATTATTGGTCTGACTATAAGCAATCCTACGGGCAGGGCCGTCTCAAGATATTTAACACCCGTGGGCTACTAAAAATAATGCGTATAGATTGTTTTGGCTCATTTTGAACTGAAGCATTTACGCCTGCGATATTTCTGGACTTCGACCGGTGCGTTGTCTCACTGGCACAGGAACATTCAATAGTGAATGCGTTGACTCGAATTTATCCACTATAGCACGCACAACCTGTCTGGTGTGACGATTATTACGACCGAAAACTGGAGTAATCGCTCTTAGAGTGTCGAACATCGACTAAGAATATTGTTAGTAATTTTAAATAATTTTCAATTTTGCTCCATGAAGATAAGAATCTAAACCTTGTCTTATGTTTTGACATTGATTAATTATAAAGAAAGGTTTAGAGTGCGTTCTTTATTAAAATACAAAATTGTTATGTCTCTATTGAAAAATCCTATGCCAATCCATTTGAAGCAATTTCAACACACGTTGATGTGAAAACGAAAAGGGACATCAGACTTACCTCTTGTGTACTACACTACACCATTCCACAACTGCAATTCAACAAAAACTTCCAAGTCACCATTCATTACACATCATTCTTGAAAGAAGGAGCTCTATTGGAAAATGAAGACATACATTTTTACACAGACGGGTTAAAAAGTGATGACGGTATTGGCGGAGGTGTTTTCTCAAAAATACTAAATCTTAGTCTCTCTTTACGTCTTTCTAATCATTGCAGTGTTTTCCAGGCTTTGATTATGGCGATCAATGAAGTGCTATATTGGTTGCAGAGAAAAAAGTGATATCCACATCTTCTTGGCTGCGCTGAAATTGCTGGAATCATTCTCTACGAGCTCCATTTTAGCCCCCAACTGCCGATCATCTCTCAAGGAGTTGTAGTTGGCACCTGTTTTGTATGCCAAGACATAGAGATACTCTAAGAAATTGTAAGGCTGATGAGCTCGCCAAACATGAAACTACACTGCTCATTTTACTTGAAAATGGTTCTTTAGGCATACCAATGGTAACTCATTTAAAAGCGGGATGCTACCGAAAAAACTAACCGTGGGTAGTCAGACGAAACAGCTTGTCTAGCGACTAAACATCTGATCTGGTCCAAGCTGGATTCGAAACGCTCCAAGTGTCTGATCTTTCAAAAAAGATTGCACATCGGTGCTATAATAGGCATGCAGGAAAACTTGGCGTTTTCTTGAACGAATTCTGCAGAAGCTGCACGGACGATGAGGAGGAGGTGGAGCCTACCTTCTTTGTACGTGCCCAGCCCTCTCTTCTTTTACAATGTTGTTAACGATCTAACCAACACTGTCATTAGTATTCTCTTGCGCATTATACGAAGTTCCAAATTGTTCAGCGAGTAGGCGGGATAAACTTTCTCGATTCATGTGATATCATAATAGACCATTACTGATCTAAGTGTGTTAGCTTTTCAACCGACAGCCACCTAAACTGTTAGCGCTTAGGTCCCTAATTTTTGACTAACCAATCTGTATTCTAACCCACACGGGATGATTCTGTCAACGTCTTTCGGTAAGTTTTTCCAGCAGCGTACTTTGTTTTGATTATTGGACTTTCGATGAGCAAGCCTACAGGTCTTTGTTTCATCTACCACTAAGCCCACTAGCAGTGAGCTCTGCTTTTACATTAATCAACGGGCCGGTTATAATGACGGCCAGGACGGGTTAGAACCGGGCCAGTCAAAGAAGCCTCCCAGTCATCTATACAGACTTGATATTTGCTTCGCTTCGGTTTTGTGCAAGTTATGTTTTTCCTCGGAGCATTAGGCATCTTCTACATGGATCCGCGATTTTTTGACGGGCTGAATTACACTGATTGTTTACCATGCCACAATCTGCTTCTTTCTTTACCTTACTCCGCGGGGGAGCATAGGACCTCTACAAATGCCCGCCAACGAACTCGATTTATCGCCTGAGGTTTCAAGAGACGCCACTCGGTCCCCTGAGATCTTGCTTCCTCTTTTATTGTCCTTTTCGTCCGCTGGCTTTCCCAAAGTGTGGCCAATCCAGCTCCATTTTCGACGTCTAATGGTGATCGCGATTGCTTTCTGCTGCGCTACTCTCCACAAGTCCTTATTGGTGATAATGTCCGACCATGTTATTCTCAGTATCCTCCTTAAGCACTTGTTGACGAAGACTTGGAGGCGCGTCGCAATTGACTCTGTGACTTTCCACGTTTCGCAGCCATACACGATTACAGAGAGAACGTTAGATCTGAAGATCATTAGCTACAGATTCTGGGGGATTTGCGAGGAGTTCCTGATATTATTTAGCATAATATAGGAGTGCCGTGCCTTGTTTACACGAGAGCATACATCCGAGTCAGCACCACCAGCTGCCCAAATAACAAAACTTATCGACTTCTTCTTTCTGATGTCCGTCAATCGAGAGAGCAATGGTGAGAGGGTGCAACCTTGCCTGACTCCTGAGTAGATGTTGAAAGGTGAGCCAAGATTACCGTTATGAATGACGCGGCATTTTGAGTGGCGGTACAGCTTCTTGATGATCTTGATGAGTTTTTCCGGAACATCTACAAAAACCATATACAGAGGATAGCGACAATCAACTGACTGTTCAATGATTATACGCAGGGTGTTAATTTGATCAGTTCAAGAACGGTTTGAGCGAAATCCTGCTGGTTCATTTCTCAAAATTGGCTCTTACACATTCTGTAAGCGCCTAGCTATTATAGAGGAGATCACTTTGTTTATGGTGTTTTCCCTCTCCGGTTTTCGCAATTGCTCAACTCACCTTTCTTGGGGAGTTTGACTATTAAGACTTCTTTTAACGACGATGGAATGGTTTCAGATTCCCAGATATCTTGATATATCGCATGCAATGTTCGCGCAGTTAACTCGACGTCGGCTTGAAGGAGTTCTGCGTAGATGTTGACATTGCCAGCTGCTTTACCTGATTGCAGTGAACGAATTGTTGTCCTTATCTCATCCAACAAAGGAGTAGCGACGCTGATGTTAGGTAGCCAATTAGGGTGCATATGTGGGTTGATGGACGTACCTGGCGAAGTACAATTCAAAACATTCTTTAAATGTTCTGTCCAGCGGGTTAGTTGTTGTTCCTCCATAAGGATCGAATAGCCGTCTATTGCCTTAACAGGGTAGTTGATTTGGTGTTTCTTGTGGGCGAGCTTACAAGCGAGTTGGTAGACTGTGCTGTATTGGCTACTATCACCGGCTTGCTGTGCTTGTGTTGCGATGTCGCTTAGCCATGTTCGTTTGTCGTTCCTAGCTGAACGGCCAATCCCTATACTTCCGCGCTAATGCGCTTCGCTCGGCATCCGAGGCCGCGTTTAACTCTTCTTTGATGGATTGGCGTTCTGATATTCATTCTTTTCTAGTTTTGTCAGGATAACCTTAAATGGTTGAGGCTGCTTCCGTATACCCATTTACTGTTTTCTCTCATTTAGACTCTAGGGTTTGGGGCTGTATCTCAGAGAGAGATTGTTGTATGCGGGATACATTTTTTTTTTTTTTTTTCTTTCATTGCTGCTACAGCTGGCTTTCTCGTTGTTTCACTTCGTGTCGTTGAGTGGACAGCGAGCTTCAATTGCACACTGCCAACCACAAGGTGGTGGTCGCTGTCGACGTCGGCTGCTCTTCGGGTTCTAACGTCCAGCAACGATGATCGCCACTTGCGGCTTTTAGCGATGTATGTTGTACATGTGATCAGGAGAGCTCCAGGTGGCTTTGTGGGGAAAAATTGTGCCTCCAATGATTAGGTTGCGATCAGAACATAGATCAGCAAACCTTTCACCGTTGTCATTCATAGAACCAAGGCCGTGTTTTCCCATGACATGTACCCAATCAATGTTGTCGCTGCCTACCTTTGCGATAAGGTCACCCATCAAAATAATGATTTCACTCTTCCGTAGTTGATCTAATGAATTATTTGGTTCCGTTGGTGAGTAAGCACGACCTGTCGAACAGCCGATTGAAAACTTGCAATAATAACGGCGAATAGTACGACCCGGATTTAAGGAAGGATTCCGCACAGTCTACAGAAAATGAGATGAACAACCGCTGGCGCTATTAAGAATACTAAAAGACTCGTGTGGAGTAGCTCGCAAGGCCCTTTTTTTTTGTTTTATATATGAGGGTAAAACATAAGGGTAATATTTTACAGAATACCGTGACCAACCCCCCAGTTCTAGAAGTAAACCTGCGATGTATGCAAAAGTAGCATGCAGTTGTGCCATACGTGTACTACTACGGCATAACTTAGCGCTCATTTGTCAAAACCTCTACCTGACAATCCTATATACATAAGCTTGCACATCGTCCTTGTCCAATGCAGTTATATGCTTCCTTCTCAAATTGACTACACTAACTGTCTACTGTGCCTTGCGTTGTTGCCGCATGAAGCATGATGCAGATTATGTGGAGTTGAGCAGAAAGGCAAGCAAACCAATGTTTGCTCAGAATTATATTATATTCCATGAAATGAAATCATATTATACAAGGAGTACAAGGATAATAAATCCTTTATGTGTGTTTCGTTATTATTTGCTCGCCCGATTTCGTTTCGTTTCGTTTTCGGCTCAGCGCTCACCGCACTACTAACAACACAGCAGCACACAAAGAAAGGATATTCCTGCTTCTGCGGTCGTCGTCGTCGTCTTCGTCGCCGTAGCCTCTTCGTCAAATTATCGGAATAATCGCATATTCTGTTGCCAATTTAAATAAATAACCGTATAACAATGGCGTACAGCATGGCGGATCCTTTGTGATAACAACGTCTTTTGAGTTGAGTCCACATTCGGGAGTAAAGTCATCTCTTACGGTGTACGGTACATGTTTGCTGTACACACTCGCAAGTAAAGTAGAGTAGTGAAGAAAAAGTGTTCCATTTTTCTTTTGCTGGCTGGAAATTCAATTATTGTTATATCCACTTGACGGACGGACGAGTCTTTCTGCTGATGATGCAGATCAGTAGCACACACATATCATTCGTTTCATTGTGGATTAAGGATGCGCCGGATATGGATATTATTGGCAAAGCATAATGTTGCCGCAGTGCCGGACATATTCTGAGACGCAGAGTCTTGCATTTCAAGTGCGGCAGCGTGGTTCGTTGAACCTTCTCAAGAGTTCTGCTCACTCTCTCCTAAAGGCAAAATGGAAAATGCATTTTATGCAGCAAACAAAACGAAATAATAAAAAAAAAAACCAGAACAAGATGGCAAAAAGTGGAAAATAAAAACAAACAACAACAACAGCGAACAGGAAAATTGATGCTTTTAATTCCAAATGGATCCGAATCCTTCTCCAACGCCATATCCATATTGCAACCATATTTGAAAATCGTTGGCCACCACCGCGCCGCGCCACGCCACTCCACTCCATTCAACTTGAATGCAAATGCATTCGGTGACGTGGACGAGTAAGTAGTATACCTGCCTACCAGACTGCGGGAGCAGCACCATCACCTGGAGACTGCATCAGTGCACTCACACTGAGCTCTCTGGTGGGCATATCGTGAAACTGCCAAGAGCCTTGCATTCACCTGAGCGAGCATATATATATATGTGATGCCTCTTAGCCACCACTTATGTATATAGCGATGGTGTGCCAGGACGAATATGAAAGTATAATGGATGTTCGCCGGTTCACATTGTAATAATTTATTTTAAAAATTTCACTTTTTTCACCTCCTCTCCTTTCTTCCTTAACGATTTCTTCGTTCTGTATTTCACACACTCATAAGGCTCGCGAAATCATTTGTCATTATTGAAGGACCTCGCGTCTGACTTTGGTCGCCGTCGCAGGTGCAGGTGTGTTCACAAAGCAGCACAAAGAGGTAACACATAGCACATAATGTGAGAACAACCTTGCCGAAGGAGTTCACCCTCGCCCACCGTAGAAACAATCATCAGAGACTTATCCTCGCTCCTGTCACAAAATATGCAATTCATTCGCGTTGCGTTACATTGCGTTGCGTTGCGTCAAGAAACAACCACAATTTGCACCGTCCACCGGAATCCAACATTGTTTTTCCCAATACCAACAACAACATCACGACTCCAACCACAACAATCTCTTAATGGCAACCCAAATTCCCAACCCGCAAATGTTTGTCACTTCATTGTTGCTGCCGCCGCTCTGTACCTACTCGTAAATGAGCTTTTTCCATTTTGCACTTTGTATGTAGTACCCCCAGTACTCTTTGTTGTTGTTGTTGTTGTTTTTTTTTTTAAATCCATAAATTGTCTATTCTGTCATTTCTGCTCAGCTATATTTCATCCTGGGCACTGTGCCTTCCATTGCAGAACGAGAGTACAGTTTGTGATAGACAAACAAACTCGCGCCGCTTTTAATTCTTCTGCTTAATTCCAACAGGAATGTTGGAATATTTTGCCTGTATTTTTAATCCATCCATTTCATGATGCCAGAAGACTTGAGAATAGGCATCATGTGCTCCGCATATATAAAAAAAAGTAGATGACACACAGTACAGCAATTATCGTGGTATAACGTTGAGCGGTCTCGCTGTCTTCAAAGGTGGCGCTGAACTGCTATTCCTCTCTTAATGGGTGAACGGATCATTTGCATCCCGGGTCACTCAGACGTAGCTGGGAAATGCTGCTTGATAGATGGGGTACGACCCACCAGATGCAACCGGAATGGTCAAATGTGGGGAGGGGGAGGTGTAAAAATACCGCAACATGTAATACTATATCAACGTAGTAATCAATGGATTGCTAAGGGAGCTAGTAAGAGAGGACATGAGCGTAGTTGCATATGCTGATGATGTAGCTATAGCTGTCTCAGGTAAGTTCCTAGTAAAGACCACAGAGGTTATGCAAAATGCCCTCTTCATCGTCACAAAATGGTCCAAAGGCTGTGGACTAGGCGAAAACCGGTCCAAGACAGAGCTGGTTCTATTTAGAAATAAATAAAGGGTGATCAGATTGGAGGTACTTTTTCCAATAGGGGTTTTTTTTTGACATGTCACGCGTGACTACTGTCAAACTAAATACATAATTTTATTCAGTATTTATTGACATTTCATCATGGAAAGACTAACGCCTCAATAAAATTTACAAATCGTACAATCTTACAATCGCTACATCCCATACAGCCCGTGACAAAATCGATTTACTGCGTCCTCGTGTCGGTGAGCAATTGATCTCTCGTTTCGGACCGGTGGATTGGCCACCAAGATCGTGTGATATCACACCTTTGGACTTTTTTTTGTGAGGGTATATAAAGTCTAAATGTTTTGTGGATAAACCAGCTACGATTGAGGTATTGGAAGCCAACATTACTCAAGTTATTCGCGAGATACCGACCGAAGACCTCGAGCGAGTTATTCAAAATTGGTGTTTAAGATTGGCCGAATTACGGCGCAGTTGCGGCCAAAATTTGAAAGGGATTATCTTCAAAAGATAAATGTCATGAATGGTTCTAAATAAAAATAATAAAGATTGTTCAATCAATTTGAATTTTTGTTGTTTTATTTCAATCTAAAGTCCGATACCTCTAAATTGATCACCCTGTATAAAGCCACAACAGTTACTCCACCAACTCTAAACAGTGCAAGTGTAGTTTTCAACACCTACCTCAACACCTAGCTAAAGGTAGGCTATGTGGTGAAGCGGAGGAAACCCCGTGGCATCTTCTCAACGACCGTGGAGCAACGATCCGCCGGAGGAGGGAACAGCTGGGAACTCACGCATTCTCCGAGCTTGAACGTCACTCATTAGAACCTCTCCATATCATTAGGTTCATAAAGGCCATTGGCATGGAGGGGGTGCTCTAGGGCTGGGCATGCACCGCCCCTACAGCGCTAGTCGGGGGGGGGGGGGCGCAATAGATCCACTTGGGTCGCAGTGCCATGGTTTTTCACCCCAACATCATCATCATCATCATCATCATCATCAAGGTAGATCTGACGAACTTATACTACACACTACCGGTGTTATGCTTCAGCAAGGGTTTTCGGGCAATTTACCCCTTCAGGGAGTTCGCGACAAGAAACTGTTGCAATAACATTTTTCACGGATGTCTCCAAGCTCGAAGGTAAAGTCGGTGCCGGAGTCTACTGTGACAAACCTAAAGTGATCATTTCCGATCGGCTCCCTGACAACACCATTGTAGCATGAGGAAGCAGTGGCCCTGGTTGAAACATAATAAAATATCGGTAACCGATATATCGTAATCTATGTAGACAGTCAGGCGGCAATCAATTCGCTGGATTCAGTCTCAATGGCGTCGGGGATAGTGCTAAGCTGCCACAGATCTCTCAAGGAGACGACCGAGTATTTTAACATCCGTTTAGTCTGGGTCTCCGGTCACTCTGATATTGTTGGTAACTATAAGGCAGACGAAGTAGCTATAAATGGCAGAAAGCTTCAACTGATACCGGAAAGGACAGGTATAGGAAGTATTTTATCAGCGGTTAAGTTATTGCTTCGGAAAGAGGCGGAAGCATTAATAAACGTGAGATGGGCGCATACCGCCACATGTGCTATGGCAAAACAAGTTTGGCCTAAGCTGGACTTAAATCGCTCTAGAGCACTAATATCCCTGCAAAGAAGAGATATGAGAGTGACTATAAGTATTTTAACAGTGCACTGTCTCATTGGTGTATATGCGAGAAGGATGGGCCTTGAGTTCAATGACTTCTGCTGAAGCTGCTATGACGCCGTAGATGAAGAAACAGTATCCCACTTCCTGTATACATGTCCGGCTCTTGCAATCAGAAGACTGTAACTTTTGGGATATTACACATTAAATAGCTTATCGGACGTCGAAAACTGTAAAGACATCCTAAAATTAACTGAAAGCACTAAATGGGCTTTGTGATAAAGGGGGTAAGGCTTTGATCCCGTGGTAACACAATGAACCGCATCCGGTCTAAGTGTGCAATAGCAGCCACCAAACCTAGCCTAACCTAATATATCAAGATAGGTTTAGCAAAAGCTGGACTTTAGGAGCTCAATTGTCCTATAATAATAATACTAATAATTGGCACGACATACCGTTTTGGTCCAAGGCCTAGCTTCTCGCGATCATTTGTGTTGTGAATGTATATTTTTGGACAAAAATGGAAGGCCGGATCCGAACGACAAATTGAGAAGCTTTCCGTGAGAAGTTATTACTCTCGGAATGTATGTCACCCATTCGTGAGAGTTGGGACACCGTGTAAAATACTTTTGGTGTTATTGGGATTCGAACCACGAACACCTGGTCAGTAACCATGCGCTTTTCCACTGAGCCACCACGGATCCCACTCGATTGTGCTTACCTCCCAACAAATACGTGAGCTAAGAATAATTGTGGAGATACTTACAAGACACTGCCTTATTGGGAAACAAGGTTGGGCCTTAAATTTAATAACTTGTGCAGAAGTAGTATGGACTTAAAGGAGAATGAGTAGAACAATACAATAACACATCTCCTAGCTCTTGTCCGTCATTACCGCACAGAAGGCTCAAACACTTGGGTAAACACTTGATGAACAACTAGATTAAATCCCAAAAATGGCAAAGTGTGTCACTGTAATAAGCTTTGCTCGGGTGACGCTTGCCGGTCACCCAGGGTTCGTATTTCGGAGATGTTACAAATTAAAGATGTTTGTTTTGGTTCGGCAACCGGATCTCTCTTTTATTTATTATTATTTCATTCTTTAGTTTTCTTTTCTTTTCTTATATTTCACATAGGTGGATACGTAGATACTTAATTCTTAAATACTGCGTTTCGTCGGCCGTCTGGTGCGGCTACGAATATAAGCAACAAGGGGCGTATAACGCAACTAGTAGCTGGTCGGTCGGTGGTCACAGTCGTTCAGTCCTTCTCTCGTTCTGAAGTCGAGGGAGTGCGGCGGCGAGCTCGTACACTTTCACGAGTATGAAGGTAAGAATAGCCGCTCCGAGAGTGCGCTAGAATGCGGTAGGCCGGTGCGGTCATTGTAAGATTAGCGGTTGCGGCGGAAAGTTCGTACAACCACTAGTCTTGCCCGAGGCGGAAAAATCAATTATTAATTCTACGTAGAATCACCCTAGGACGAAATGTCCAACACTGATATTGCGGCAAAAAAAAAATCCGGTGAACGGACGGTTCGGAAGCCAAGCGATTTCCACTTGCCGAGGATGTACCAAAATAAAGAAAAAAAAACAATTTATGTACTTAGTGAAGTACAAGGGAAGATTTAGTCCCAGAGCCAAACTTTTTGAATGGTACATTTTCTTGGTCCGTATTGCTCTGTCTACCAAGAGATTTTCCGTGCAATCTCAGGGTATCTCAGGGTATCAAAGACAGATTGGGAATCATATCGGTGTCATTTGTAAAAAAGAATATTTTATGCAATTGGTCTGTATATTCTTTATTCAACTTAATTCCAAACATAGCCAACCGTATACTGCTCGGGGAGTGGTGTTTTCCTTAAAAAACAATTACTTTAAAAAAAGTATTTGGTGTTGCCGGGCAATCGAACCTATGACGTTCGGACGGTAGTCTGCAGTCTAACCGATTCGGCCATTGTGCTGTGTTTAGGTGGTATCACAATTTGTCTGTATACTATGTCTATGCTTAATACTTCGTATGTGCCGAATGCTTTGTACGATTTAAAAAAGCTTTGAATGGGTCTTTTAAAGAGGAAAATCATTGGTCTAAGTGAGCAATGATGCCATCTAACCTAACCTAACGTTTTTGAGTAGCGGGTATACGATTTTCTTCTGTCACCTTCAAGACATGATAGGTCCATACGATAAAGCCATTACTGACCCATTTCAATGTGGTTTAATACCACCAGGCATATTAACAATTGATTAGATTTGCATCCTTCGGAAAATGTCTAGCGTTCCAAAACCCACTTCACCATATGTGTATAAACTTAAAAGCCACCCATGAGAGCATAGAGCCAGGGTAGAACTTTATAAAACCATCCAATATAAACTGACACGACTATGAAGGTTGAAAATACCATTGATATAAGTCATGACAATGAGATGGACTGGACTGAGTTTTTTGCAGCTAGAGTGAATGGCGTGATTTTCCTGTGCAGCTAGTAACGAAAATGTCACCCCTTTTTTGACATTTCTCATGGAGGGGAAGTTGCAGCGCTCGCAATACCTCTTTTGCTGATGTTTATTCTGTACGTTAATAATAAAGAATGTGTTTTGACATATGACACTCCTTTTTGTGAAGCAACGCCAAAAACATAATTAGCGCACGCTTCTTAAAGTGATTTGGAGCGGCTTGCATTTTTTTTTTTGAAGCGGCGGCTTCAATATTTATATTATTGCCGAATGCACAGTTTTCGAGAAAATGTGGATAAGACAATGTGACCCATCACAGGTGTGATATTGCATGATGGGTTTTCTTTTAAGTAGCGCACGATTCAAGGGATTTGAAGGGTCTTACGTCAGTCCTGGGTTTTTTTTGGGCTGGGTCCAAATTGTCATAAGTGTTGTATCTAAGGGGTGTATCTGTTTACGTGACAAATACTTAAATGGGTGATTCCCTAATTAATTAACAGAAAAAATCGTATTGGAGGGGGGGGGGTTCTATTTTCACCCCTACGGTACACGTATCGTTTTAATGCGAAGAAACTGTTGACCTTACATCACTTTACACACTCTCTTGAACGTTTCTAGCTAAAGGGTCCGCCAAATAACTTTTTTTTTTTTTGAAAATGCTATTAATAAAAAAATTACTGAATATTTTCTCAAATTTCTTTTTTTATTTGAAAGTACAATCCGGTTAACAATGGAAAATAATTTCATTCAAATGGCTGCCTCGGCTGGCCATGCAGTAGCCTACACGATCGGTCCAATTTTTAAGCACATTATCGATTGTGTGCAGCTGTATTTCACCAATGGCTTCACGAATATTGTCCTTTAAAGCGTCAATTGTCTCTGGCTTGTCGGCGTAACACTTATCTTTTAGGGCACCCCACAAATAATAGTCCAACGGTGTCAAATCGCAGCTCCGAGGTGGCCAAACGACATCAGCTCTGCGGCTGATAATGCGATCTTCAAAAACAGGGCGCAAAACATCGAGTGTAGCTTCGGCTGTGTGGCACGTAGCGCCGTCCTGTTGAAACCAAATGTTGCCAATATCCTCCTCTTCAATTTTTGTGAACAAAAGTTCGTTCAACATGGCCCGATAACGATCGCCATTGACTGTAACGGCCACTCCTTGCTCATTTTCGAAGAAAAATGGCCCAATTATGCCTCTGGACCAAAATCCGCACCAAACAGTGACTCGTTTTGGGTGTACCGGCTTTTCAATGTATGCGTGCGGGTTTTTTGTGCCCCAAATGCGACAATTTTGCTTGTTTACATACCCGCCAAGATCAAAATGAGCTTCATCCGAAAAGATGATTTTTTTTGGCAAAATCGGCATCTTCTGTAAGTCGATCGCAGGCCCACTCAGCGAAGCGAAAACGCATTGGATGGTCAGTTGGCTTCAACTCCTGAACCAATTGGACTTTGTATGGCGTCATACCAAGGTCTTTATGCAAAATTCGTCTCAATGATGTCTCCGAAATGTTCAATTGTTGAGAACGACGGTGAATTGATGTTGATGGCGCTTCACGCACACTTTCTGCCACAGCATCAATATTCTCGGGTGTACGCACTGTTTTTGGCTTTTCACGCTTTGGTTTATCGATGAGGATGCCAGTTTCTTTCACTTTTTTCACAAGATAACGAACATACGGAGCTGACGGTGCTTCTCTTCTTCCAAAATCCGTACGCAATTTTCGCACACATTCTGCAACATTACCATGATTTTCAAAGTAATGTCGCAATATTTCCCAGCGTTGTTCAAGCGTATACACAACCATATTCGTTCAGCGGAAGGATACAACTAATTACCTAATCAAATCAGAACATGAGCTAAGTGTTACCATTCACGAAATAAGCACTAGTTGAAAAAAAAAAACTTTAGATGGCGGACCCTTTACAAGCGCACTGTAGGTCTTTTTTAAAAGAAAATTAAATCCTTAAGATCAAGCAATGTACATTTTGTAAATTCTTAGCACCTTTACCTATATGAAGGTCGTTAATTTAATAAAAAAGTTGTTTTTTTTTAAATTCTATTTCTAAACGCGATTATCTCGAAAAATGCTCTTCGATAATTTTTTTGACTTAAACCGTATTATAGCCTATTCAATTTCATACAAATCCATGGACCAACGTTTATGCATTCGCTTAACAGGAGCAGGGCTAAAATAAAAAGTTTGTAAAATGAATTTTAAGAAAACACAAAAAAGTAATGCAAAACTTTACCCACAAATTCAAAATTCATGAATAGAAAGTAAAATCAAAGAGAAGAGATAGTTTGAGTAGGTATTAGAAAATCAGAATCATGATAGTAGGAGTGCTGGAGGCACGTTTACAAGGGACAACATTACACAACCTTCATCATTGGGCAGAATTTAATCCACATGTTGTCATAGGGTCTTCGAAAATTCATTTAAGTACAAATATATGGGTCAGAGTAATCATCAATCCTGAAATTCTGAGCTTTATTAAGGCTTTGAGCTTTGTACCTTAAATTCACTAGAATGTACATCATGCATTGTGCAAAACGTGAGTTACAAAGGGGATCCTCATAAAAGCTATGAGGTTTTGTGGAAGACCTTTACTAGGCGGTGCTTACTAGCATTTATTGCTGTCAAACTCTATATTGAATTTATTGAAGTGGAGACCTACTCCGCAATAAGCTTATATTACAGGATTCAGGAGGATTCAGGACAGAGACCGGCTTAAGAATGTAGGTACAAGGTGATATTTTATTCGGCGCATAAGCACTGAGTTTGCTCTTCAATTTCTGCGATTTTTTTTGTGATTTGCTCGATGGTAGATGGAATTTATATGTGCTGACCTTATGATGCAACCAGGACTGTAACATTAAAGCATTACTTTTGCTACAGTTGTGACTTTAAATTTATGCCTGAGAGTATGAGAATCACACATCAGGATATCGGTTTTGACGACTACCTACCATTAATCCAGCAGAGATTCCAAAGGTACCGCATCAATGTGAGTATTCAGAATTGCATAGAGGTCAGTCGGCGGATCGGTTTATCTTGTATGGCGAAACACAAAGTCGAAATAATTTCTTTTGGAAATGACAAACGCCGCTCGCACTCACATAGGAATGCGCACCACAGCACGTCAGAGAAATGCGGCAAAAGGACGCTCAATGACCTCATTTTCATTATGCAAATTATGCGGATATCTCACATCTCGCATGAGTGATGAGAGAGGATGTGTGTGTGTGTGGTGGGTTGATAGGAAGGAATACTTTCTAGCAGCCCCCTCTAACCTGCCGATGTGCATATGTGACAGCTGCAGGCTGCGGCATTAAATAATTTCTTTCAACCGGCGGCACCACCCATCACCGAACCTCTGGTACCACCACCCCACCCAGAACTCACTCACTCGACATTTTCATTTCGGCCAAATCTGAATTGCAAATTGAAAAATTTGGAATTTTATTGAAAACGATTTAAACACAAAAATGACCATCTCAACGGACCGGTCGACCGTCCCCGTCCTGCTGTGTTTGCCGGTAGTGCTGTTGCCTTTTGTCATTGCCGCTCGGCTCAGTCGAGACGGGAAAAAATGTGAGCTACTTAACCTAAACAAAGCAAACGTGTGTGTGTGTGTGTGTTTGGTCGGACGTGCAAATTGCCGAGTCACATATGGGATACATATACTCCAGTGGCGTGGGGTGAAATTCTGACAAAGGTAAAAGTGTCTTAATTCACGGTCTGTGGGCGCCGTGATTTAGTAGATTAGTGCATGGAGGTTTTTGGTTCGAATCTCGGTAACACCAAATATATTTCACACGGTCCCACCTCTCGAAAATGTCTGACAAACGTACGAGAATAATAACTTTTCACGGAAAGCTTCTCAATTCGCTATTCGGATATGACATTAAATTGTATACAATAAGTTTCGAGTACACGAAAAGTGGCTTTGGAAAAGCCCAGCCGCTGTGCAAAAACTGACTGAGGGCGAATAAAACAGAATGTTCAGAAGTGCATGTGGCGGGTATCTACTCGGTAACGCCTAATGAAGCCACTTGCAACCTGAACCTGATGACGGTACGAAATTACCGAGGTGCCACTGTCGACTCGGACTACTATTTTGTTGGTGTAGTGCTCCGAGCGCGGATCACAAAGAAAGACAGCATCCGCGAATTAGATTCGAGTCAACACGCAATTCGGTCTTCGCAACGAAGAGACCAACTATGGCCAAGCGATAGGACTTGCTCTAGATTCAGGGAGAGTAGGTCATGGGGCATAGATGTCGGGCGTAGAAGAAATGGACACGCCTTAAGAATACTGTCCTTAGTGCTGCTCTCATAGAACCAGGGCACACAAAGATGAATATAAAAAGCTCAGAAGATATAAAAAACTGTTCACCGGTGAAAGAAAGCAGCCTGGGAGAAGAATCTCTTCCGTGAACTAGAACAGTACAGAGAGCAAGGACCGCAACAGGCGCGGACGTTCTACAAAAGAGTCCGCAGTATGATGCAATATAAACCGCATTGCACATACTGCAAAGACAAAGATCGCTGATTTCAAAGGCGTCTTAGAGGGATTGGAAGAGCACTTTCATGAGTTGCCTAATGGCCAGCTAACTGAGAAATTGGAGACTCCACCAATGACCGAAGATCACACTTTGCCTCCGCCACCAATCATAGCAGAGCGCTAAAGTCATCATTGGTCCATACCAGTGTGGCTTCACCCCAGGCAAATCTACAACTGATCAGATCTAGACACTAAGGCAGGTGATGGAAAAATGTCTGGAGTTTCAAAACTCACTACACCATCTTTTTATAGACTTTAAAGCCGCCTATGATAGCATAGCCAGAGTAGAGCTTTATAAAGCCATGAGAGAGCATCCCAAATAAACTGACACTACTATATAGGTTGTCCATGACCAATGTTATAAGCCATGTAAAAATATCCGGATCACTATCAAGCCCATTCAACATCTATACCGGGCTCCGACAAGGGGATGGACTGGCATGTGTCCTCATCAACATGGCGTTGGATAAAGTGATCCGAGGCTTTGACGCAACGGCGGGAGGAACAATCTTCTATAAGTCCATTCAGATACTGGCTTACGCAAACGATATTGACATCGTGGGTAGAAACCGAAGAGCTGTACAGGAAGCTTTCATCCAGATCGAACAGGCGGCACGAAATCTGGGGATGCACGTAAATGAGAGCAAAACAAAGTACATGGTGGCCACGTCTGCGAGTAGAAGATCCAACATTGGTTCCTGAGAGTTCAAATAGTGGAGCGCGAATTTGAAGTAGTGCAACTATCTCGGGTCAACTGTAGCAGCCGATAACAGGATGGAACCAGAAATACGCGAACTGTTGCTTAAAGCCAACAAAGGAATTTAACCATGACATTCAAGCTGGTGGTGTATAAGACAATAGTTATACCAGTACTTACATATGGGTCTGAGTCTTGGGTGCTTAGCAAAAAGCATTCTGCCCTCTTACCCGCATTCGTGAGAAAAGTCTTATGGAGTTGTTGTTGGCCCCGTATGATGAGATCTACGAGCGTTACCGCGATGTCGACAGCGTGAAGAGAACTAAGCTCGGTAGGCGCTGATGAACAGGACACCTAGCTCGCATGAGCGAAGATGATCCTGCTCAGAATGTCCTTTGCGGTAGGATATATGGAACACGACAGCGAGGCCGGCCAAGCCTACGCTGAAAGGATGGCGTAGATCAGGACCCCAGAGCTTAGGGATGCCAAACTGGATGACATCGGCTCGACATCGGGACCGGTGGAGAGATTTTTTGCGGGAGGCCATGACCGGACACCGGATGTACCCCCAAATATGAAGATGTGCAAAAACTTAATCAATGAAATGAAAATTATTTGGTGAAAAAAGGAGCGAGAAGTCAAAAATACTACCATAACTACCTAGCTGACTAATAACCAGCTGAAAAGAACATTAAAAGACTCTTCTGTGTTCTAAACGAATCTTGCACAAAGTGTGTGCTAAAGCAAAGGTAAAAGGTGTTATTATTTTTAAAATCTCTATATTAACTTCGCGGGGGCATGTGTTTGTTTGCGGCAGGCTGGTTGGCTGGCCAAATCTTGTGATCAATTATTAACCCACTTTCTAAAGCCCAATGTTATTCAAATTTTGCACACGCGTTTATCTCCGATGACAACACTTTCTGTAAAAATTTGGAAGGTCTTGGTGTGATTCTGTTGGGATTTTGAGAGGATATTGAGTGGGTATTTAAAGTGGTCGTAAGTGGTGTCTGGATGGGTTTCTTAAGGGTGTCTTGCGGATAACGAGGCTTTGAAGGGATTTGTGGTGTTTTGTGGTGGTCGTTGTGGGTCTTATGGGTGTCTTTTCTCGGTTTTGTGATTTGCAATAAAAAGGTAGAACTGCAATACAATAATAGCGAGGTAACCCGTTGCGATTCGGATTGTATGGATGCCTCACTACTGAGGTGCACAGAATGATATACGGCAACACTAATATAGTTGGTTAGAGTACTGCTGTATTTAATTTTCACATGAAACTTTTCAAATTAAACTTGTTGGGCATTTATGTGTGAGTTTGTATGTTTATATGGAATATATGCGAGCACTTCTGCCCATATGATGTGAGGAATAAAAGAATTTATTCTCGCTTATGCACCGAAGCACACACACACACATAACACAACTTAACAACAAAAACAGCACAACAGCAAAAAAAACTTCACATTAGAGTTTTGTTAGGACAAGGAAGGATTTTTTTCCTCCTCTGAATTTAGTTAACCGTGTCCGCGCCTTTGAGTGTGTGGGTTAACGGGTTAACCCATTTGTTGCCGCTAGGGGCAAGGCGCATACATATCGTAGACTTTGTCTTTGGCTTTGTTCGCTTTTTAATTTTGTTTGCTAAGCGCCGGTTCGTTGATTACTTTGTGAACAGAAAACACACACACGAGACTAAGGATGCTTTGTATGTTTGTGGTAAGTTTTTAGTTTTGTTTGTGAATTTTTTCTGTACATCCGTAAAGGTGTAGCTACTTACATTTTTTTAGGTTGTAATTTGTTTATCGGTGTTGACTTGCTAGTCAGCAAAAGAATGAATACCCCCATAATCGGCTTTAAAAGCAAAAAACGCACTCTTCGCGGGCGGAACAAATTTCAGAACATAAACGTTAACGCGACTATACAGAATTCAGACGATGAAAATGAGTAATTCTTTATAGCTCCACTTTACTGGCGACCTACCCAGCAACACTGTAGCGAAGTTATCACAAAGCGTACAAATAGCACAAAAGGCATACAATAAAATCCAATCATATTAATACAAGACCCATAGAAACAATCGTGTTCCATAAATTCTACTGCAAAGGAATCTCCGAGCAGGACCATCTTCGCTCACGCAAGCTCGGTGTCCTGCTCACTGGAGCCTACCGAGCTTAATTCTCTTCAAGATGTCGACAACGGGGGAACGCTCGTATATCTCAACATACGGGGCCAACAATTTTCCATAAGACTTTTCTCACGAACGCGGCTAAGAGGTCAGAATGTTTTTTACCAAGCACCCAAGTTTCGGACCCATATGTAAGTTCTGGTATGACCATTGTCTTATATCACACCAACAGCTTGGATATTTTGGTTAAATTCCTGGATTTGAAGAGTCTTGACAGACTATAGTAGGCTTTGTTCGCTTTAAGCAACCGTGCGAGTATTTCTGCTTCCATGATGTTATCGGCTGCTACAGTTGAGCCGAGATAGTTGCACTACTTCAAATTCGCGCTCCACTATCTGAATTGAGGGACTAAGTTTGGATCTTCTACTCGCAGACGTGGCCACCATGTACATTGTTTTGCCCTCATTTATGTGCAGCCCCAGATTTCATGCCGCCTGCTAGATCTCGATGAGAGCTTCCTGTACAATATCGTTTGCGTAAGCCAGTATCTGAATGGACTTTTAGAGGATTGTTCCTATTGCCGTTACGTCAGAGTCTTGGATTACTTTCTTCAAAGCCGGGTTGAAAAGGACGCAGGCCAGTCCATCCCTTGTCGGAGCCCGTTATAGATGTTGAATGGGCTAGATAGTGATCCGGATATTTTTACTTGGCTTATAACATTGATCATGGTCAACCTACATAGTCTGTCTTGTCAGTTTATTTGGGATGCCGAATTTTCTCATGGCTTTATAAAGTTCTACTCTGGCTATATGATAGCATAGCCAACGCGGCTTTAAAGTCTATAAAAAGATGGTGTAGTGAGTTTTGAAACTCTAGACATTATTCCATCACCTGCCTAAGGGTGCAAATCTGTTCAGTTGTTGATTTGCCTGGGATGAAACCACACTGGTATGGACCAGTGATGACTTTAGCGTATGGGGCTATCTATAATGTTTTTGCATTGCTCGGTACGCAACATTCGTACGTTCAGTCGCTAGCTTACATTACGACTACTGCCTAAGATGGAGTCAGCAGGACTAATGACAGTATTTTTAAGGCGTGTCCATTTCTCTTCTACGCCCAGTATCTCAGCTCCAGGACTTACTCTTCCTGCGTTTAGAGCGAGTCCTATTGCTTGACCATAGTTGTTTCTGGTCTCTTCGTTGCGAAGAGCAGCCGTGTTGACTCGAATCTAATTCGCGGATGCTGTCTTTCTTTTTGATGAAATCCGCGCTCGGAGCACCATACCAACAATACCCACGCAACGACCAAATTATTGCTTGCTGCCATCTCTATGACTCGTTGTGCATTGTCATTCGTGTTCTCGTGCAAGCTATGGGTGCCAATGTACTGCCTGACCTATTTTGGCATTCATATCCCCCAGAATGATATTTACGTAAGCACAGGCATGGACAGATTCAAAGAAATCTTTTTTTTCATCATCTGGGGAATCGTCTGTAGGTGCGTAAACGTTTATGAGGCTTATGTTTTTAAATCTGCCCCGCCAGCGAAGGGTGCATAGCCGTTAATTTACTGCTTTAAACCCGATAACGGTGGGTGTCATTCTTTTGCTGACTAGAAACCCAACCCCGAGCACATGATGTCTTGCATAACAGCTGTAATATATGTCATATTCTGATTTTTGTAAGACACCATTCCCAGTCCACCGCATCTCCTGAATTGCTGTTATGTCAGCTTTATATTTGGACAAAGTATCGGCTAGCTGTTGTGCAACTCGAGGTCTATGCAGTGAGCGTACGTTTCGTTGCCGTGGTCGCCGTCGTTCATCAGTGTATGCAAAGCTGGTTTTGGGTTACGTTATATGGTTTTGATGTGACAACGTCTCACTACAAGGAATAAGGGGGTGCATGTTCAAAAAGTAAAAGGTTAAATGTCCCACTGTTGTGGTCAACAGAATGTCCCACTGTTGTGAGACACTTAAGTGACACACTGTTAAGTGAGACACTGTTAAGTGACACACTGTTAAGTGAGACACTGTTAAGTGAGATAATGTTAAGTGACACACTGTTAAGTGAGACACTGTTAAGTGAGACACTGTTAAGTGACACACTGTTAAGTGACACACTGTTAAGTGAGACACTGTTAAGTGAGATAATGTTAAGTGACACACTGTTAAGTGATACACCGTTAAATGTCCGATTGTTGTGATCACTATTAAATATCAAAAATTTAAATGTCAGTACTTTGGGAACTAAGCCATTTCCCAAGAGATTCGCATGAAACTCGGAATGTAGGACTAATATGCGACTATAAGACTTGTTCCTATGGAAATTCTGGGATCTGGCCAATATGGTCTGGGATTTTTGGAACCAAGCCATTTCCCAAGAGATTCGCATGAAACTCGGAATGTAGGACTAATATGCGACTATAAGACTTGTTCCTATGGAAATTCTGGGATCTGGCCAATATGGTCTGGGATTTTTGGAACCAAGCCATTTCTCAAGGGATTCGTATGAAACTCGGAATGTATGACTAATATGTGACTATAAGGGCTTGTTCCTATGAAAATTCTGGGATCTGGCCAATAGGGTCTGGGATTTTTGGAACCAAGCCAATTTTCGAGGGGTTCGTATGAAACTCGGAATGTATGACTAATATGCGACTATAAGACTTGTTCCTATGGAAATTCTGGGATCTGGCCAATATGGTCTGGGATTTTTGGAACCAAGCCATTTCCCAAGAGATTCGCATGAAAATCGGAATGTAGGACTAATATGCGACTATAAGACTTGTTCCTATGGAAATTCTGGGATCTGGCCAATATGGTCTGGGATTTTTGGAACCAAGCCATTTCTCAAGGGATTCGTATGAAACTCGGAATGTAGGACTAATATGTGACTATAAGACTTGTTCCTATGGAAATTCTGGGATCTGGCCAATAGGGTCTGTGATTTTTGGAACCAAGCCATTTCCCAAGAGATTCGCATGAAACTCGGAATGTAGGACTAATATGCGACTATAAGACTTGTTCCTATGGAAATTCTGGGATCTGGCCAATCTGGTCTGGGATTTTTGGAACCAAGCCATTTCTCAAGGGATTCGTATGAAACTCGGAATGTATGACTAATATGTGACTATAAGGCTTGTTCCTATGAAAATTCTGGGATCTGGCCAATAGGGTCTGGGATTTTTGGAACCAAGCCAATTTTCGAGGGGTTCGTATGAAACTCGGAATGTAGGACTAATATGCGACTATAAGACTTGTTCCTAAGGAAATTCTGGTATCTGGCCAATAGGGTCTGGGATTTTTGGAACCAAGCTATTTCTCAAGGGATTCGTATGAAACTCGGAATGTAGGACTAATATGCGACTATAAGACTTATTCCTATGGGAATTCTGGAATATGATCATTATGGTCTGGAATTTCGGGAACTAAGCAATTTCTCAAGCGACTCGTGCCTTTTAATTTAATCGTAATATTGGCCACAACGTCAAAGAATTTTACTCCAACCGTGCGTAAAGATTACACGCACATATTTTTGTTTAACAGCTTTTACTTCTCCTACTACTATCGACGAAACTGCATTTCTTTGTTTGTGCAGTGATATGATATATTTAATATGTACCCACCTCACAATATGCAATATGCAGCATTAAAATTCGCTTATAAATAATTTATATATAATGTGATGTGATGATGATGTATGTGATGAGCTACGGTGCAAGTCGTAGGACTTTTATTTAGTATAGAAATTTTTTTTAAATATATCCGTCCGTGTTTATGTCCCACAGACAACAAGATCTTTGTTTCCTTTTCTTTCGTCCCAGACAGACGTTGTCACGCTCAAAACCCACGGCCGTGTCTTCGACACAGCCTACCCTGCTCTTTTTTTACGGGCGAAGTTATTGACCTCGCACCAACCTTACTTTGAAGGGACTAACCCGATCATTTCGCTTTTCCTGTACTGCAGGAAAATTACCAGCGGCCAGGTTTGATTGCACTTCCATCACATGCTTTTCTGAAACATTCTGTGTTATTCGCCCTACTCTGCTGATGGCTGACCGCCATTGTCTAAGTATAGTGATATTAAATACCAACTGTAAGCTCATTATTACAGCTTGTTTGACAGTTAACCCCCACGCAAGTTCTATCTAACCAAAAAGGAAAACAGTTTTTATGATTAAGGCGATCACAGTAGTGGTCAAAATAGTGGCTTGTGTGGCTTAATCGTTGTTGCGGATCGTAATTGATGCAAAGTGTACCAAAAATGGAATGATGATGTCGCTTTGACGAACGTATTCCTGACAACATGTTCAAGTGTGAGTCTATTTATGAAAATGTGCCACACTATATAGCGTTCGCGACTGTACAACATATAAATAAAAATAAATAAAAATATATCCTATCTATTAAACCTTATCATAACTCTTATCTGATTAATATGGAAATGTGGAAGGATGCTTGTGCAACATAAAATTCAAATCAAGTCCAAACTTTCATCCTTAATGGATTTACGTCGGCTGGCAGCTTCGTTTATTTTGTTCTAGTTCCACTGGTCAAACCTGGACGAATGAAAAACATTTTTAAGGATTAAAACAGAAAAACACATTTATTTTTATTATTAGGATTTCAGTTTTGGCTAACACGAAAGAGCGTGCGTTGTACTCGAGCGAGATAAGCGGACACGGAGTGGCGATAGCTGTTAGTTTAATATTTGTCCGCTGAGCGAAGTGAGAATGAAAATTCCCTCAACAAAAAAAAAGCTCCATAAAAAAACACACACACATCCATACGCAATTCATCAAGCCGCTGCTCTCTGTTATGGTTAACCATAGAACTTTTTTATTTTATGCTGATGCCTGATGGTAATTTTCAGTCGTTTTTGCTCCGAAAAACAACGGGCGGACGGATGCTCGTACACATATATAGTCTTTTAATTGTGGGTTCTAAATCCAACATATAAACGGACGTTATGCGCCACACAATGTGACAACGAGGAGAAGGCGCAGTAGCGGTGGAAGCGTGATAGAGGAGGAGGACAGCCGCTTAGGCATATACTCGTACACCTCGTCCTGTGCAATTACGATAAATCTTTACTATCAGCACAGTTAACAAGAATGAGTTAATATCTATGTGTGTGTGTGTGTGTTTGTGTGGAGCAGAAAAACACTTTGCCGGGCATATACTCACACAACCGTATGAGTTGTAAAATTTAAGGATATTGCCTAAACGCGCTCATTCGTTCGTTGTGCTGGCTGGCTGGCTGGCATAACCCAT
Source organism: Nephrocerus scutellatus (assembly GCA_947095585.1). Lineage (NCBI taxonomy): Eukaryota > Metazoa > Arthropoda > Insecta > Diptera > Pipunculidae > Nephrocerus > Nephrocerus scutellatus. Next base: position 18,387,315 of record OX352762.1, on the reverse strand, counting down.
TACAACGACCGTCCAAGAATCACTTAAATTTGCATAATCACATTGCCCCCCCAGTGTAAATGCCGTCCGCTGAACACCTAAGCATATCATGGATTTTTGACAATTTCCCATTCATCCACCCAGCGCTCGTCGAGACCAACGATGAAGACGACGACGAAGGATAATGAGATGTGGAAAAAGGAAACGCACCGCACTCAACTAAGAAATTGTCGTCCTCCGTTTTGGTGCCCAGATTTTGATTTCCCCAGATACCACTTTTATTTCACGCCCCTGGAAGCATGACCATTAGCTACGGGCGTCGTTCTTCGCTGACTGATGGTTGTGTAACAGCGGACATTAACATAAAAAACATATATCGTCGTCTTATATTGAGTCCGTACAGCAGGTAGGCATGCACCGTGTGACATGTACGATGCCTCTATTCTATATCAAAACAACAACAAAATTAATGACCGTATGATATGATTACAAGTTCTTTTTTAGTGCCTCTATTCCAAAAAAGAACTTGTAATCATATTTATGTATTGTAATTTTTTAGTGCCACTTAACTCCACCTTGTTAGGATGGTAACATGCCGGTCCCTTGCCCGGGTAAAGGACAATGGCTTGAGGCAACTTCCTATCCTCAGTAGAAGGTATGCCTAATCCATGGTGGAACAGCATACGCCGATGGATGCATGTCTATGAGGAGGGTGCTTAGTCGATAATATGCGGACTCAGAATACCTGGCGACCTTTGGTTTCAACTGACCTTACCATGGCATACCGGGCTTTGTTATGGGTGACCTATACCTATACTCAGTAGAAGGTATTCCTAATCCAAGGTGGAACTGCATACACCTATGGATGCATGGCTAAGAGGAGGGTGCTTAGTCGATAGTATGCAGACTCTGAATACCTGGCGACCTTTGGTTTCAACTGACCTTACCATGGCATACCGGGCTTTGTTATGGGTGACCTATACCTATACTCAGTAGAAGGTATTCCTAATTCAAGGTGGAACTGCATACACCGATGGATGCATGGCTAAGAGGAGGGTGCTTAGTCGATAATATGCGGACCCTAACTACTTGGCGACCTTCCCATGGCATACCGGGCTTTGTTTTGGGTGACCTACTTTCCCGAATACTCGAGGGTTATTATTGATTCAAGTTTTAATAACTATGAGGTCGATGCATTTTAAAGGGCATCAACCTCAGGTCCTGCCGTTGAGCCACTCGCTGTATAAGCTGTTGAGCTCTCGATGGCATACCCCATGTTGGCCTCAACTGCTCGGTCTGCTGTTGAGCAACCAAGCCCTACTTAAAGTTGGCGTAGCTATATGGGCCCCATCTGATACTCGCTATGGCGTTAGAACTGAGGACGTGGAATCAGGCACTTCTGATTCTGACGCATCCACAATCGTTGATCGTCATCTCGGAGAAATCCGGATCGTCTTCTATTGGGAATGCATTAGATGAGCTACTGATCCAGCAATACCGAGGTGGATTCATTAAATTGAACTCGCTAGAGAGAAGGCGAATTAAACATGCTTTACGTATGGGCAAGGATAGGGAGAGATAGAGATAATAAGCTCCAACAGAGTGTTACAGGCAAACCTGCATCACGCGAAGGGTGCGTTCGCCATACACAGCAAGCGGTTTCCCAAGGAAAATATAACCCTTGATCTCATCTAAGAGCCTTGGGTTATTAGCGGACAGATAGAAGGTATACGGAATAGAAGAAGTAAATTGATCTGTAAATGCGGAGGGCAAATGCCAAGGGCGGCCTGCTTGATCGGCACGAAGATCAACTTTCTTCCTATTTCGAAAGACCTGGTGGCCCTGCCGATTGAAGTTCCGACAGAGAGGGGAACACAGTATGTCGTGTGGGCTTCAGTATATTTCCCCGGCGACGACGATAACATTCCTCCCTTAAAGGTCCCGGAGCAGATAGAGCACTGCCGGAACAGAAACCTCCAGTACCTCATAGGATGCGATGTAAATACATATCATGAGGTCTGGGTCAGCAGCGACATCAATAGAAGTGGTGAGTGTTTTTAAGAATATCTTATTAGTAGTAATGTAGATGTACTCAATAAAGGAACCAAACCTACCTTCCTAAATGCGATTCGCAAAGAGGTACTTGACCTCACTCTCGCCAGACCATTTATATCAAACTTTGTTGAAAACTGGCATGTGTCCAACGAAGCCTCTCTGTCAGACCATCAACACATCAGGTTTGACCTTCCTGGCAGACTGGCACATGCTTCATCTAGATATGATCTAACGTCCACGGACATATATAGTGGACTTGTCCTCTCTAAAGTAGATATGCTTGTCACATCTATTAAGTCCACAGGAGACTTAGATGACCAAGCAAAGCAATTTAATGATGTGTTGCTCTCTTCCTATCATGACAGCTGTATCCCCAAAAACCAGCTTGTGCAGACGAAAGGTTCTCTGGTGGAACGACCAGTTGGCTAAGCTTAGGAAGAAAGTCAGAAAACTCTTCAACTCTGATAAACTCACGAAAAGTTGGGACGAATATAGGTTCGCCCTTATAGAGTACAACTATGAATTAAGACGATCCAAACGTGCCACATGGTGGAAATGCTGCGGAAACATTGTCGAAATGCCAGTAGCTCTTAAAGATCAGACAAACTGTGTAGGATTATTAAAAAAGGCCTATGGCAACTACACGTCGGACCGTGAAGATACAATCAGAACCCTACTCCTGGTTCAATTCACAGGTTAGTCAACTCGAGCACCATACACATACCCGAATGCATCTGACCAAAGGGTCTGTATTACTAGTAGGGTATATAGTTTATCCGGTATAATCTTCAATCCTGATAAGGTTAAATGGTAAGTAGGCTCTTTTATACTTTTCAAAGCTCCCAGCGGTGATAGGATCTTTCCAGCGCTTCTACAGAAGGCGATAGATCTCATCATAGAGCCAGCTATAACTGGGGATACATTGAGGTGATAGATATCTGGAGATAGGTAAATGTGATATTTATACCCAAACCAGGCAATAGGGCTAGTGAGCTGCCTAAATCATACAGACCTATAAGTCTAACATCATTTAGCCTCAAGAGAGACTTATTGATGTTCATATTAGAGGCCGGTTAGAATTGTCTACCCCTCTGCACACAAGTCCAATTGCGTACAGGAAAGGCATATGCACAGAAGGTGCCCTTCACTATCTTGTAAAAAAGATTGAAGGAAGGTTCCAATAAAATGGCCCTGTGTGCCTTCCTATACATTGAGGGTGCTTTCGATAACACTGGCTACGACTATATTGCAAGGGCAATCAGTAGCAGGGATATCGAAGACTCGATAAATAATTGGATAAGCGCCATGAAAGTCGTGATATTATTTTTTCCCCGGGAGGAGTGTCTGTGACTGCAGTTAAGGGATGTTACTAAGGAGGAGTGATTTCTCCCCTCTATGGTCACTAGTCATTGACAAACTTCTAGTCGACCTTTGCAGATCTGGCTACATCACCATTGGTTATGCGGGCGATTTGGCGATTTTCATTAATGGTTAGCACTGCACGACTATCACCAGTGTCATGCAAGCTGCTTTACTGCAAGTTTAAGGATGGTGCAGCAGAGAAGGACTATCCATCAGTCCTTGCAAAAGCGTTCAAGTGTCTTTTACGAGAAGAAGACTTGTCGATTTGGGACTTATCAGCATCAAAGGCACCAAGTTAGATTATTCCAGTGAGGTTAAATAACTTTACGACATCTTGGATAAACGGCTAAACTGGAATTTGCATATCAAGTCCGCTACCAAACGCGCCACTAGGGTCTTGTGAACCAGGAGATGCCTGTACGGCAGTACTTTTGCTCTTAATCCTAAAATGGTACATTGGATATACACAATGATGGCAAGACTTATTATCACGTACGCGGCAATCGTTTGGTGATCGAAGGTTCTTGAACGGACAACGGCTACTAAGCTTCAGAAGCTACAAAGAGCTGCCTGTCTAAGTATTACGGGTGCCATGCGCACCTGCCCTAAGACAGCACTAAAAGCTGTTGAAGAGCTTTCACTCTTGCCCATCTTCATTAGGAAGACTGATGCTAGATGCGCTAATAAGCTGCTAAGGGTACAAACCGGATGACTATGTGGGTCACCTGAAAATTATTGACTCAATTCCTGAAAGAGACATATTCGGGGATAGTGCTGAATATGTCCTGTCATTATGGTCAGGAAGCACTGTTTCGGAAGTAAACATGTGGTAGAAATATTGAACGGGTAAACTGATGCAATGGTTTTCCGGCACTGGTCTGGTTCACAGAAGGAACGAAGATGGTAACTGGAGTTGGAGCTTTGTCTTTGGACCCAACAACAAAGTATCGATACCAATGGAAAAAAGTCCCTCGGTTTTCCAGACGGAACTCCATGTCATTGAGATCTGCGCCGGGATTAACCTTAATAAAGAAATGCATGAAAATCATCCAGGTATCGTAAGCAGGAAGATCTTGGCAAGGTTATTGTGTTGGTGGCCAAAAATTGATGAGTATATTTTAAAAACTATCTCATCCTGTGATATCTGTCAAAAATATCAAAGAGCAATGCCGGATAATTTTAAAGAAGCTTCTTGGCCGAAGAGTGACTGACCAAGCCTGGTATAGAATCCTTGCCGATTTTTTTTAATTTTTGTGGCAAAACCTTTTTTTTAAACACTGACTCAACTTATAAATGGGTCGATGTGGAAATTATGAGCGGAACAACAGCTGCTGACGTGGTTGGTAAGCTCTGAAATCTTTTTGCTGTGTTTGATCTTCCTTATTAGCTGGTTACGGATAATGAACCGCCATTTAATTCAGCTGAACTTACGAAGTTTTGTCAGCGTAACGGTCCAGTGTATGTCCCTCAAGCGAATGGATTGCCTGAACGAGCTGTCCAGTCAGTGAAAAGAAGTTTACTAAAAGCGATTGGAGACGAAAAGAGATGTGCCAGTAGCGAATTGCAGAAAGCCTTGTCCAATGTTCTTTTTAGTTTTCGCAACACGCCGAATGTGGCGAACTCAGAGATGCCTGCTAGATATATGCTAAAGTTCGATCCGGGCTCAGACCAAGATTTGGTTCAGCACCAATTAAAGGTAAGCCTAATGCTGATAATCTTAATTTGTCTAAGCCATTTGTAGACAATGACAAGGTGGTGTGGTCCTAAAAGTATTGGAGTTACGTCGATATGTTGTGAAGGTGGGGGAAAAAGTCCTAGTACTTCATCAAGGCCAAATAAGACCAAGAGAGACTATGGCTGGTGCTACTGATAAGCCTTTAGTTTTGGGTCCAGATTCAACTGCTCATCTTAGTACGGAAGAGCCATTACTATTGTCTCAGATGCCGATTCCACAGACGTCAATCGTTCCTGAAACACCTCCAGCCGAGGATATAAGGGTGGAGATTGATCCGCCGGAGACAAGCAGAAATGAGAGTTCCGCTCCGAGATACTAATTCTCACTGCCTTTGATAGTGATAGGTCCTAGATTGACCAATCTTCTTTTGGTGAAAGGCACAAATTGGTTGGTCGAGTCCTCTATAGCTCTGCTACTACTAGCTGCTGTTATCGAATGCGCCCTCAATGTCAAGGAATGCACAGAGAGCCACTTTCTTAGAACGAAAAGTACTTCTATCTTTTTCACAAAATACTGGAGGGCATCTTCTGTGTTTTTATCTTTCCTGTATATTAGCCGAGAGATATTTAGCGCAGAGCGATAGATAAATCTAGCCAGCCTCTAATATGAACGTGAATGAGTGTCTCCATGGTTTTGAGAACACGTGATGTTAGACTTATAGGTCTGTAAGATTTTGCCAGCTCACTGGGCCTGTTGCCTGGTTTGGGGATGAATATTACAATAGATATTAAAAACCTACAGGGTGTATCGAAAAAATGTGCGGCTTTTAAAGTTAAGCCTTGATGGATAAATAAAAGTTTTGATAAAAAAAACAACCCATAAAAATGTAAATTCATGTAAATTCTCTAATAGGAGATGGGTATGTGTTAAAATCGAGCTAATTTTTAAAAAAAAATTATATGGGCACCCCTCGGACCTCAGGACTCAAAAAACTTTACAAAAAATTTTGTCCATCGGAGATAACCACGTATATAAAATTTAAAAAAAAAACGGGTTAATTTTTTTAAAAAATTTGTGGGGCCTCACGAACCCGGGCCCGAGGTCTCCAAATTTTTTACAAAAAGTGTTTTTCATCGGAGATACATACGTATATAAAATTTAAAGAAAATCGGGTTAATTTTTTTAAAAAAAAGTTATGGGGCCCCACGAACCCGGGCCCGGGGTCTCCAAAATTTTTACAAAAAGTATTATATATCAGAGATACACAAGTCTATAAAATTTAAAGAAAATCGGGTTAATTTTTTTAAAAAAAAGTTATGGGGCCCCACGAACCCGGGCCCGGGGTCTCCAAAATTTTTACAAAAAGTATTATATATCAGAGATACACAAGTCTATAAAATTTGAAGAAAATCGAGTAAAATTTTGTAAAATATTTGTAGGGGAGCCCACCGACCCCGTGGCCCGAGGGTCCTCAAATTTTAATAGAAAGTGTTGTCATCGGGTTAATGCAAGTGTGCAAAATTTCAATAAAAAAGGACTTTGGGAAGTGGGTCAAAAATTGATCGCATGATTCCATGACACACAAATCCACAAATCCACAAACCCACAAACCCACAAACCCACAAACCCACAAACACACGGACAAGTGAAGTTAATATAGAGAATTTAAAAAGAAGTGGAGTTTGGAATTTTCGCTGGCCTTTAATTTTTAATTTTTTGTGTTTTGATGCGCCCTGTGTGCATACATCCGATTACACAGTCAGTAGAAGCGATACCTTTAAAAAACGTTCCATCCCTATATCCCCATTTTAAGCCCCATCCACTGTTCTGCAGCAATTACTTTGCCAAGCGATGAAACGACTTTCATTTGAGCATATTACAAGGACATTAACTATAAGCTTCAATATCTAACCTTACAGTTGGTGGTGGTGTAGTGTACAACACATACCTACATAAAAGCTTCGCTGGATTAGGAGTTCCATTCGTTCATGATAATGAAAAGTCTCTCCTTTTATGCCCTGCACCCCTTATATCCGTCTTATATCCCTAAGCATACGCGCGCCCCACCGACTGTGCTTTGTTATGGTGGCTGCGACGACGGCTACACAACAGCAGTTAGTCCAGCTTTTCAGTTTCTCGCCCGGCAAACTTCGCAAGGGTAGGGGCTATGGTGCTGTGATACGCGACCCGCATTTAAAGTGCGCCGTGTATCGTTGTCGTCGTCGTGTGTTTATATCGCTCGTATAATAAAGGACCTTTCTCAATGGCCGTCATCTAAATTGAAATTTAGGCTTTTGCGTGACGTTGTTGTTGTTGTTGTTGTTGCGTCTTAATTTGCGTATATATCCAAGATTAGATATCCTTGGTTTGGCCTATGTTTAGATTTTCTCTGGGTCACGGCTCACGGCTGTCGATTGTTGGTTTCCATTTTATTCCTTGAGTGGCTATCCGGCAGTACCTAAGGGCAGGGCTGCATACTAGCAATTATTTTCGTGTTTCGTTAAGCGAATGTTTCCTTTGGTTACTGCTTCTTGTTCGATGTGTATGTGTGTTTTAGGATGACATTAATTGAAAATAATGAGGGAGGCTACTGTGGAAGAGAAGTCCTGCACATCAACTTCACGTACTCGTAACAGGCATACACACTATAGAGGGTGTTTTGCTTTATGAAATTGTGGCAATCAAGATTTTTATTGATTTCTTAGAAGAAAAAAAAGAAACACGTTGTTCGAGCTTAAGAAAAAGACCAGGGAGAGGTCGTTTTTAATACAAGGTTTTTACATTTAAGTTCTAATTTTAATAAAAAACAACCCATAAAAATTAAAATTTTTCATCTAAATTCTCTAATCGTAGAAATTCATATGGGAGCCCCTCGATCCTGGGTCATTTTTTTTTGTAGGAGAAAATCATCGAAAGAGACATTTGACATCAGATGTTAAAATTGAAAAAGCTCAGATCATTTTATTCTGAGCACGTAGAGCACGCTCATACTCTGAGCAAATAAGAAACACGAGCATTTATCTTGAGAACTCTTTGACTGCTCTGAACTAATTTATGAAAACGCCAAATGACAGAATATTGCGAAAACTTGTTGTTCTATCTGTAAGTTGATATCGACAACAAAAAACGACATCAATAAAAATACAATTCAGTAAATAAGTAAGTCAGTTGAATTAGGCATAAAACATTTATGTCTCGTTTCATTTGCTGGGTTCATTTGTGCGTGAGCTAAGATTTCTCTCTCTCTCTCTCTCTCTCTCTCCACCACCAAAACCATGCCGACTGCGCAGCACACACCGCACACAGTCATTAAAGAATCTGATGCCACTATAAGAAATTAAAAAATGTATAAGGGCCTTGCGGCCGAATCCGGGGTCCGATCACTACCAAATTTTAGAAAAAGTATTGTTTACACATGTGTGTAAAATTTGAAGAAAATCGGGTAATTTTTATTTTAAATTTGTATGGGAGCCCCACAAACCCGGGGCCTGATAACTTCCAAATTTTAAAAGAAAGTATTGTCACTGGAAATACATATGTGTACAAAGTTTCAGGAAAATCGGGTTTTAGGAAGTGCGTTAAAAAATTAATAATTAAATAAAAAAAAAAATGTATGGGAGCCCCCCGACCCCGGGGTCCGATCGCTTCAAAAAATTTACAAGAAGTTTTGTCCATCGGAGATACATATGCGTATAAAATTTTAAGAAAATCGGGAACTTTTTTCATAAAATTTGTATGGGTGCCCCCCCGACCCAGGTGCCCGATCTCTCCAAAATTTTTACAAAAAGTGTTTTTCAGCGGAGATACACATTTGTATAAAATTTTAAAAAAATCGGGTAAATTTTTTAAAATATTTGTATGGGAGCCCCCTGACCCCGCACCCCAAGGGGCCTCAAATTTTAATAGAAAGTGTTGTCATGGGAGATATACATGTGCATGTCCAGCCACGTGCACGCGAAGTTAATATAGAGAATTAAAAAAGTTAAGCTTGCCGCTCGCACTATGATCAGCATCATTCAGTTTGCGCAGCATTTTCGGCTCAGCACATTAAGTATTAAGCATTTAAAGATATGATTTCATGTAAATATTGTTTACCTTTGTTTCGCTGCGGCTACTTTTATTTTTTGCTGTTGCCTCTTTAATTTGTTTTGTTCTTTAATCGATGTTGCCCGCCTACATTTTATCAGGCCGTGTTATGTAATCCATGCATGGCAATGATAGGGAATCTAGATCTGTTAGCATGGTGGGTGAGAATGATCGTGTAGTGTATTGAATATTCTTTGTGGATATCGCAGTAGTTTTATATTATGTCATTTCAATGCTCGTAGCTTATTGCAAGTTGTGGTTGTGACGCTATTTGCATTACTGAAACTGGGCTTAATAGCAGCATTGATGACGCATCTGTTGAGTTGCCGGGTTATCGGGTTATTAGAAGAGATCGTGTAAATCGGCGTGGTGGGGTAGTGTGCATTTTTGTCAAAGTGAATTTAATAATTAAATTAATAGAAGCTTCACTTGATGAGGAGGAGGTAGAGTTCCTTTTTGTTGAAGTTAGTGATTGCATCACCTCTTGTTTTGTTGCTTGTGTGTACAACCCTTGTCGCACTTTTTCCCTTGAAACTTTCTTTGATCGTTTAATTCTATGTAGTGAAACGTATAATGACGTTATAGTCTGCGGTGACTTCAACATAAATATTATGTCCAGTGACACTGTGTGTTCTGATTTTTTGGGTAAAATCTGCATGTCAGGATTGTCCGTTCTTAATAATACTTATCCGACTCACTTTTCCATTCATAATCCAACTCTAATTGATGTATTTCTTGTCTCAGATATATCGAAAGTTCTAATGAATGATCAGATATCCTTATCTGGTATTTCTGATCATGATTTAATATTTCTAACATATGATTTACAGTTGAACTCGATTGCTAATGAATCTTTTTTTGAATATCGGGATTTTAATAATTTAAATTTACAAGCTTTACATAATATTGCTTCACTAATTTCTTGGCAGCCCTGCTTTTGTTTACCCAGCATTGAGGATAAAGTGACTTTCCTTCAAAACACAGTATAGTATATTACATAACGAGCAAGGAAAGTGGAGTTTATTGTGCGAGGTCGAAGCTTGACGACGAGGCGGGAGCCGAGTTCGGCAATCTAACGAGCACGATGATCACTTTTCTGCAAGTCATGTACGCTATTTTTCACGCGTCCAAACCGGTTTTTTTTTGCTAAATCGAGAGAGAAGCAGAAATCACAAACGACAAACAAAAGAGAATTCGTGCTCATGCGCAATGTGTTCGCTGAGATTGTAGAAAATAATAAAAGACGTTTATATCATAACATAAGTAGTGTTGTTATGGGCGACTTTCGAGGCTAGTTTATAGCGTACGAAACAGTCACTTTCGTCTATGGGCGTGTGAAAAGTAATTTATTTGATATGTGTGTACCAATTAAACGAGTTGTAGTAAAAGATGTTAGGGGTCCTTGGTTGACTAACAATATTCGTAGTTTAATAATGATTCGTAACAAACGCTATAAACGGTGGAAACGTTTTCCGTCTGACTGTAACAGACGTGCTTTCTGTTTTTTGCGTAACAAGGTGGTATCGTTAATTAAAAAGTCTAAAATCAATTTCTACTCTGAAAAGCTTGACTACAGGCTACCAGCTAAAAAACTTTGGAAAAATATAAGCAATCTACGTGTCTGCCCCAGGGATATGCAATATTGATCCAAATGAACTTAATAGGTTTTTCGTCAGTGCTGGTTCTGGGTCACCTTCCCCCTATTTCCCCTCCCCCCACCCCCCCCGAATTGGATTTCTAACAAATCTTTGCAAATCTGTATCCGTGCATATGTACGCTGATGATGTACAAATTTACTTCTCACGACCCAGAGGTCTTACGGAAGATTGTGTTACCAGATTTAATGAGGATCTTGGCCGTATTCATGAGTGGGCTGCTCGTAGAAATTGCCTGCGACTTAATCAAGCAAAAACACAATGCCTGTTAATTGTCCGGTCCTTGCCACTGGCTAATGACTTACCTAACATAATGCTTGATGGCAATGCAATCCAATATTGCACTAAAGTTAAAAATCTTGGTGTAATTATCAACAGTGGTCTGTCTGCTAATGACCATATACACTCAGTTTTTGGCAGAATATATGGTACCCTTCGCTACCTGTGGAATAGTGCTGTTTACACTCCCCAGGGTATTCGTTTAAAGCTGGTTCAGACACTACTAAAACCACTTCTAGCCTACTCCGAGAATATTTACTGCTCCTTGGACTCAATTTCTTTTCGCAGACTTCAAGTTGCTCATAATGCCATGATTAGATATGTTTTCATGCTTCCTAGATATAGCCATATTTCTAGTTATAACACAGCTATCCTCAATTGTACGCTAAAGGACTACTTCATCATTAGCAACTGTATCTTCATTCATAAAATACTATATTTTCGAAAGCCTAGTTACTTGTTAGATAAGATCCAACTTTTGCAGATCAATGTCTGTGCATTCCGCGATATAACTACTTGAATAGTCAGCGCATGTTCTTCATCCATGCTGTCAGATTGTGGAACTCTCTTCCCGTTTCCTTGAGGGTAATTAATAGGTCTGGTAGCTTTAGGCAGGCAATATACGAATATTTTAGAGACAATCCTAGTTAAACATTTATTTTATGTTACAGTTGCAATTTAATCATCTTAGCGGCTTCTTCTATCTTTCATTTCATTCTGTTCTGTTCTTTTATTAGCTTTATATTTTTTTTTTATTTTTTATATTTTTTCTATTTTTTCTTAACTTTCTCTTTTCTTAGTTATTATTTTATTTTATTGTATATTAATAATAAGTTGTATTATTATAATATTTTTGTTTCTTCAAATTATTAATATAGGTATTATTTAATTATCCAACATTAGTATATAATTGCTTGTACTATTAAAAGAATGTATGTTCTTATTGTACTGTATTGTTTATTTGTTATAAATTAAATGATATTAATGAAATTAAATGAAAATAATGATTAAATGAAATATCTTGAGCAAATAAGTTTTCCACACAAAAGGGTCTAACTTTCCCTTCCAAAACAAAGTTGGTAGTCATTTTGTAATAAATGAAAATGAAAATGATATGAAATGTAAAGGGTACATACCTATATCAAAGATTTGTATACTTCTTTAAAACTTAATATTGTAGCTTTAGTTACTTATAGACCATTTCAGGCCCAGCTTTTGGTCCGCGTACACAAAAATTTGCTGTTAACATATTATTGGTTAAGGATCTTAAAGAAAATCTTCAATCTTCAATGAATTCCTGTGTTAAGGATAATTTCTTGAAGAATGGAAAGTTGCTACTATATTCCCTATATTTCAATTGGGTGATAGGCATTTAACAAAAAATTATCGTGCTATTTCCAAACTATCTGCTATTCCCAAGATGTAAAATATAAATTATTTCAAATAATTAAATATCATATAAGTGTGTACCTCAATCTGTAAAGAAGTTGAATAACATAATCAAATTGATGTAGTTTATGATAATTGTGTTAAAGCTTTAAGCAGTGTCAACTTATCTCTGTTGGTTTTTAAGTTAAAAGCCATACGAACAACCAAAAGTTCCTTTTTATAAAGGCTGTTATCCTAATAGATTTTTATTCCATTTAAATAAATATCTCTGCTGGAGTACCTAATGGATCTCATCTGTGTCCAGTTCTTTATTTACTTTTTGTAAAGGATTTAAAATTTTTCGCTAAAATAAGTACTTTTTATGAGTGTGAACGCTTTCAGGTCGATTTAAACGATTTTTTAAGTTTGTGTTATAATAAAACAACCAGCCAGCCAGCCACCCAGCCGGCCGCCACGGGTAAGTGAAGTTAATATAGAGAATTTAAAAATGATCTCATCCAAAATATTACTATATGTTCTAATTGTACTCTTCATTGAATTAAAATTCGTAATTCGGCCGTTTATACTTTAAAAAACTTAAATAAATAAATAAATAAATAAATAAATAAATAAATAAATAAATAAATAAATAAATAAATAAATAAATAAATAAATAAATAAATAAATAAATAAATAAATAAATAAATAAATAAATAAATAAATAAATAAATAAATAAATAAATAAATAAATAAATAAATAAATAAATAAATAAATAAATAAATAAATAAATAAATAAATAAATAAATAAATAAATAAATAAATAAATAAATAAATAAATAAATAAATAAATGAATAAATAAATAAATAAATAAATAAATAAATAAATAAATAAATAAATAAATGAATAAATAAATAAATAAATAAATAAATAAATAAATAAATAAATAAATAAATAAATAAATAAATAAATAAATAAATAAATAAATAAATAAATAAATAAATAAATAAATAAATAAATAAATAAATAAATAAATAAATAAATAAATAAATAAATAAATAAATAAATAAATAAATAAATAAATAAATAAATAAATAAATAAATAAATAAATAAATAAATAAATAAATAAATAAATAAATAAATAAATGAATAAATAAATAAATGAATAAATAAATAAATAAATAAATAAATAAATAAATAAATAAATAAATAAATAAATAAATAAATAAATAAATAAATAAATAAATAAATAAATAAATAAATAAATAAATAAATAAATAAATAAATAAATAAATAAATAAATAAATAAATAAATAAATAAATAAATGAATAAATAAATAAATAAATAAATAAATAAATAAATAAATAAATAAATAAATAAATAAATAAATAAATAAATAAATAAATAAATAAATAAATAAATAAATAAATAAATAAATAAATAAATAAATAAATAAATAAATAAATAAATAAATGAATAAATAAATAAATAAATAAATAAATAAATAAATAAATAAATAAATAAATAAATAAATAAATAAATAAATAAATAAATAAATAAATAAATAAATAAATAAATAAATAAATAAATAAATAAATAAATAAATAAATAAATAAATAAATAAATAAATAAATAAATAAATAAATAAATAAATAAATAAATAAATAAATAAATAAATAAATAAATGTTTTTTATGTTCGCGCAGGACCCTGCATGCTGTTGATAACTTGGTTTTGGCATATACTCGCTAGGAACTGTCCGTGCAAACTGACACGAATTGTATCGACACGTATTGCACCGACAATAGTCCATAGATAGTATAGGGTTATCAGATTGGAGGTACTTTTCCCAATACGTTTCTTTTGACATGTCACGCGTGACTACTGTCAAACTAAGTACATAATTTTATTCAGTATTCATTGACATTTCCTCATGGAAAGACTAACGCCTCAACAACGTTTACAAATCGTACAATTGCATTACGAAAATCGACTCTCTGTGAAAAGTGTTCATGGGCGCGCTCAGGCCAACTTATGGTGTACATAATCGTCCTACCGAACGCACTATTCGGCATACCAGCGGCAAACTTGAGAATAATTTTACATTATTGGATGATACTCGACCTATTAGACCACATACAGCCCGAAATGAAGAGAATATTGTAAGAATGCTGTAAGTGAAAGTTTTGCCGAAAACCCGGAAGAATCGATTCGGCGCCGTTCTCAACAAGTTGGCCTATCTTATGGCACTACTTGGGCAATTTTACGCAGAGATCTTGGTTCGAGAGCGTATAAAATACAGCTAGTCCAAGAATTGAAGCCGGCCGACCTTCCAAAGCGTCATACTTTCAGTGGTTGGGCTCTTGAAAAACTCGCCGAAGATCCGTATTTTGGGACCCTAATTTTGTTCAGCGATGAGTCCCATTTTTGGCTTAATGACTTCGTCAATAAGCAAATTGGCATATTTGGGCTGAAGAGCAACCCGAAGCCATTCAAGAACTGACATTACATCCATTGAAAACAACCGTTTGGTGCGACCTATGGGCTGGAGGAATCATCGGCCCAATATTTCTTCAAAGACGAGGCTGGCGCCAATGTAACAGTGAATGGCGAACGCTATCGCGCCATGATATACGACTTTTTGATGCCGGAAATTGAAGTGATTATTTGGTTCCAACAAGACGGCGCTACATCTCATACAGCCCGTGACACAATGGATTTACTGCGTCCTCGTTTCGTTGAGCAATTGATCTCTCGTTTCGGACCGGTGGATTGGCCACCAAGATCGTTTGATATCACACCTTTGGACTTTTTGTGGGGGTATGTTAAGTCTAAATGTTTTGTGGATAAACCAGCTACGATTGAGGTATTGGAAGCCAACATTACTCAAGTTATTCGCGAGATACCGACCGAAGACCTCGAGCGAGTTATTTAAAATTGGTGTTTACGAATGGCAGAATTACGGCGCAGTTGCGGCCAACATTTGAAACGGATTATCTTAAAAAAATAAATGTCTTGAATGATTCTAAACAAAAGTAATAAAGATTGCCCAATCAACTTGAATTTTTGTTGTTTTATTTCAATTTAAAATCCGATATCTCTAAATTGATCACCCATTATAAGCACTTACTATGTACGCACATACATAATTTTGCTGTTACCGCGTAAGTCATGTGGATATGACTTGTAAGTGTGTGTGTGTACAAAAGTCGAGATATTCGAGTGGACAAACAAACACATCAACCCTGATTATAAGCTTCGATCTTCGGGCTCAGTATTTTATAGTCACCTTTCAAAACCTCAGAATTATTTCATTAGTTGCACAGTTTCGGAAAAACCGAAACATACTTTTTGTGGCTTTTTTCGTTAAAAATACCGGGTGTATTCATATATGACCCTGTATAGAGGAGTAACATTACATCACCAACCCAAACCCCCAAGATAATGAAGACCAATGCAATCTAAGGTCAAAAAAGGGTAGTTCACCTGCTTATACTCATAAATCCTCATTGACACACAAAAAAAAACATCCCAAAATTGGACTTAAATTCCTGCAGTGGAAACAGAATGCTTCACCACTCACCCACTCAGTCATTCAAGCATTCACTTAGAAGCAAAAGCAACTCCTCATTAACCGGCCCCAACATAGCATTTCATCAAATTGAGGAATTTTTTCAAGCGTTTTAGCCTCCTTGCTTAAGAAGCTCTCATCATATAGTGTCGTCGTCGTCACTAGATGCCTGTGAAATGCCCTGCCCAGCTGACGTGGCTAACTCTGCTTCCTCATACCCTACTCCTCGGCTGAAGTGTACATGCACCTTCATTGAGCCTTTGGAGGGGCGAAAGGTAGGCGCGCTCCAAACACACACACTCCCAGATTAATGCAAAACATAACTGATGAAAACTGTGAATGCAAAGTTCATCTACCCGAATAAAATAAGTACTTTTTATGAGTGTGAACGCTTTCAGGTCGATTTAAACGATTTTTTAAGTTTGTGTTATAATAAAACAACCAGCCAGCCAGCCACCCAGCCGGCCGCCACGGGTAAGTGAAGTTAATATAGAGAATTTAAAAATGATCTCATCCAAAATATTACTATATGTTCTAATTGTACTCTTCATTGAATTAAAATTCGTAATTCGGCCGTTTATACTTTAAAAAACTTAAATAAATAAATAAATAAATAAATAAATAAATAAATAAATAAATAAATAAATAAATAAATAAATAAATAAATAAATAAATAAATAAATAAATAAATAAATAAATAAATAAATAAATAAATAAATAAATAAATAAATAAATAAATAAATAAATAAATAAATAAATAAATAAATAAATAAATAAATAAATAAATAAATAAATAAATAAATAAATAAATAAATAAATAAATGAATAAATAAATAAATAAATAAATAAATAAATAAATAAATAAATAAATAAATGAATAAATAAATAAATAAATAAATAAATAAATAAATAAATAAATAAATAAATAAATAAATAAATAAATAAATAAATAAATAAATAAATAAATAAATAAATAAATAAATAAATAAATAAATAAATAAATAAATAAATAAATAAATAAATAAATAAATAAATAAATAAATAAATAAATAAATAAATAAATAAATAAATAAATAAATAAATAAATAAATAAATAAATAAATGAATAAATAAATAAATGAATAAATAAATAAATAAATAAATAAATAAATAAATAAATAAATAAATAAATAAATAAATAAATAAATAAATAAATAAATAAATAAATAAATAAATAAATAAATAAATAAATAAATAAATAAATAAATAAATAAATAAATAAATAAATAAATAAATAAATAAATGAATAAATAAATAAATAAATAAATAAATAAATAAATAAATAAATAAATAAATAAATAAATAAATAAATAAATAAATAAATAAATAAATAAATAAATAAATAAATAAATAAATAAATAAATAAATAAATAAATAAATAAATAAATGAATAAATAAATAAATAAATAAATAAATAAATAAATAAATAAATAAATAAATAAATAAATAAATAAATAAATAAATAAATAAATAAATAAATAAATAAATAAATAAATAAATAAATAAATAAATAAATAAATAAATAAATAAATAAATAAATAAATAAATAAATAAATAAATAAATAAATAAATAAATAAATAAATAAATAAATAAATAAATAAATAAATAAATAAATGTTTTTTATGTTCGCGCAGGACCCTGCATGCTGTTGATAACTTGGTTTTGGCATATACTCGCTAGGAACTGTCCGTGCAAACTGACACGAATTGTATCGACACGTATTGCACCGACAATAGTCCATAGATAGTATAGGGTTATCAGATTGGAGGTACTTTTCCCAATACGTTTCTTTTGACATGTCACGCGTGACTACTGTCAAACTAAGTACATAATTTTATTCAGTATTCATTGACATTTCCTCATGGAAAGACTAACGCCTCAACAACGTTTACAAATCGTACAATTGCATTACGAAAATCGACTCTCTGTGAAAAGTGTTCATGGGCGCGCTCAGGCCAACTTATGGTGTACATAATCGTCCTACCGAACGCACTATTCGGCATACCAGCGGCAAACTTGAGAATAATTTTACATTATTGGATGATACTCGACCTATTAGACCACATACAGCCCGAAATGAAGAGAATATTGTAAGAATGCTGTAAGTGAAAGTTTTGCCGAAAACCCGGAAGAATCGATTCGGCGCCGTTCTCAACAAGTTGGCCTATCTTATGGCACTACTTGGGCAATTTTACGCAGAGATCTTGGTTCGAGAGCGTATAAAATACAGCTAGTCCAAGAATTGAAGCCGGCCGACCTTCCAAAGCGTCATACTTTCAGTGGTTGGGCTCTTGAAAAACTCGCCGAAGATCCGTATTTTGGGACCCTAATTTTGTTCAGCGATGAGTCCCATTTTTGGCTTAATGACTTCGTCAATAAGCAAATTGGCATATTTGGGCTGAAGAGCAACCCGAAGCCATTCAAGAACTGACATTACATCCATTGAAAACAACCGTTTGGTGCGACCTATGGGCTGGAGGAATCATCGGCCCAATATTTCTTCAAAGACGAGGCTGGCGCCAATGTAACAGTGAATGGCGAACGCTATCGCGCCATGATATACGACTTTTTGATGCCGGAAATTGAAGTGATTATTTGGTTCCAACAAGACGGCGCTACATCTCATACAGCCCGTGACACAATGGATTTACTGCGTCCTCGTTTCGTTGAGCAATTGATCTCTCGTTTCGGACCGGTGGATTGGCCACCAAGATCGTTTGATATCACACCTTTGGACTTTTTGTGGGGGTATGTTAAGTCTAAATGTTTTGTGGATAAACCAGCTACGATTGAGGTATTGGAAGCCAACATTACTCAAGTTATTCGCGAGATACCGACCGAAGACCTCGAGCGAGTTATTTAAAATTGGTGTTTACGAATGGCAGAATTACGGCGCAGTTGCGGCCAACATTTGAAACGGATTATCTTAAAAAAATAAATGTCTTGAATGATTCTAAACAAAAGTAATAAAGATTGCCCAATCAACTTGAATTTTTGTTGTTTTATTTCAATTTAAAATCCGATATCTCTAAATTGATCACCCATTATAAGCCCTTACTATGTACGCACATACATAATTTTGCTGTTACCGCGTAAGTCATGTGGATATGACTTGTAAGTGTGTGTGTGTACAAAAGTCGAGATATTCGAGTGGACAAACAAACACATCAACCCTGATTATAAGCTTCGATCTTCGGGCTCAGTATTTTATAGTCACCTTTCAAAACCTCAGAATTATTTCATTAGTTGCACAGTTTCGGAAAAACCGAAACATACTTTTTGTGGCTTTTTTCGTTAAAAATACCGGGTGTATTCATATATGACCCTGTATAGAGGAGTAACATTACATCACCAACCCAAACCCCCAAGATAATGAAGACCAATGCAATCTAAGGTCAAAAAAGGGTAGTTCACCTGCTTATACTCATAAATCCTCATTGACACACAAAAAAAAACATCCCAAAATTGGACTTAAATTCCTGCAGTGGAAACAGAATGCTTCACCACTCACCCACTCAGTCATTCAAGCATTCACTTAGAAGCAAAAGCAACTCCTCATTAACCGGCCCCAACATAGCATTTCATCAAATTGAGGAATTTTTTCAAGCGTTTTAGCCTCCTTGCTTAAGAAGCTCTCATCATATAGTGTCGTCGTCGTCACTAGATGCCTGTGAAATGCCCTGCCCAGCTGACGTGGCTAACTCTGCTTCCTCATACCCTACTCCTCGGCTGAAGTGTACATGCACCTTCATTGAGCCTTTGGAGGGGCGAAAGGTAGGCGCGCTCCAAACACACACACTCCCAGATTAATGCAAAACATAACTGATGAAAACTGTGAATGCAAAGTTCATCTACCCGAGAAAAATCCGAGTGGATCCGGATAGGACATTGCTACCTTATTTTTGTGTCATCACATCAACGGCAAAAACGACGACGACGATGGCTGCTCAGCTCAAACTGGAACTTTATGAACGAATGACTGATGAGTTTTACCGCTGATAAGACAGACGACCGCCCCCACCGTCGACTCCGCCGATGCTAACAGCACGTCGTCTAAATTGCTTGGTGGTTTGGTGATTAATTGGGGTCGAAGTTCTGCGCTCCTCGGTGGGTACTTCTAATAAAAAGGAAGAGAGTCATTAAGAACTAAAAAAAAAACCCAAAACAAAAACACGACAGGACACATAAACTAAAATACAACAACAACCACAGCAAAAAAAAAAAAAAAAAAACGCACACCTAAGATTAAGGAACATCCCAAAATGGCTACTCAACAAAAAACTGAAATGAACTCTGCATCATCTGCACATTATGATGATGATGATGATGATGATGATAATGGTGATGGTGGTGATTGCGATGGCGACTACGGACAGACGGACGTACGAACACGATGATAGCGCCATCAAAACAGACTTAATTTTCTTCTTTTCTGATGAAGAAGCACTTTAAAGCTTAGCACGGATTTATGTGACACGCATAGAATTTGCATAATATGACGGCCGGCGAAAATGCGATGATGGCGATGTCACTTGCGGGGTAGCTCTGTGCGGTGCGCCACTAGTTAGTTGATTCATCATCGCCGCTTACAGGGCGGACACCGTGTGAGTGTGGTTATGTCTACGCTTAATGTCCTGTAATTCATTAAAACCAACTCAACAGCTTAAGAGTCCTTGCAAAAAAAATGGCGCAAAGTTAATGTAATGTAATGTAATGATTGAGAGAAGTGCACAAAAGTGCCCTTAAAATTATGGCAAGGATATGTATGACATGAAGAATCGATGTGAAAAGTCGGTCGGTCTGTTACAGAGTTGGGCGGTGTAAATGACACCATTATTACGCGTTGTTTGAACCTTTCCTAATTGAACTGTGGGCGCCGTGTTTCTAGGATCTAATGCGTTGGATTTCTAAGCAGAAAGTTTGAGCTCGAATCTGGGAAAAAACGCTAAAAATCTTTTTTATGGTCCCAACTTTTGCGAATGGCTGACAAACGTCCGAGAGTAAAAACTGCCATCGAAAGCTTTTCAATTTTGCCTTAAGGATATGGCTTTAAGTGGTTGGTCTCTTCCATTTGTGTGCAAAAATAAAGTACGCACAACGTAAATGTTCGCGAGAAGCGAGGCCTTGTACCACAATTATCTGATGCGCCAAATATTAAATTGAGTCTTACAATAACCTCTCCGGCAAACAGAAGCGCCATGCCTGCCTACAGTATGACGCACAAATCATTCACAAAAATAGAAAGGAGCTAGTATTCTGGCCGTACATTTGCACCCGTAGCTTACACAAGAACTTAGTCGTTGCGAGAATGCCCACACGGCCACCTACTCAAAATTAGAAAGTTCATTTCGCTACAACCACAACCTGATGGCGGCACGAAAATACCGAGGTGCCAACGTGATCGGACCACTATCTTGTTGGTATGGTTGTTCGAGCACGGATTTCTTCACCAAGAAAGACAGCATCCGTAAGTAAGATTCGAGTCAAAGGGTTTCATAAACAACTATACTGATGTGATAGGAGTCATTCGAACTGCAGGGAGTGTAAGTCCTGGGGCTCAGATGCCGGGCGAAGACGAGAAAAAAACATGCCTTAAGAATACTATTATTTGTACTGCTGACACCATCTTAGGCAGTAGTCGTAGAGATCGGAACGACTGGTTCGATAAAGAAGCTGGCGACTGAGCCAGCAATGGAGCAATCTCATAAGAAGCAGACACGCGAAGAAGAATATTAAGAGCTCCGAAGATATGAAAAATTAGTTCACCGACGAAAAGAAGCAGCCTGGTAGGACAGTCTTGTCCGTGAGCCGACCAGATGCGAAAGTTGCAGTGTGATGCTACATGCACAACTTTGCCTATTCTTCAAAGACAAGGAAGCTTGTCTGATCGCCGATATCTAAGGCATCCTGGAGCGATGAGAAAAGTTCATTCACGAGTTGTTAAATGTTAATCTAATTGAGGAATTTGAGGCTCAATCAACGATCAATTAGATCATAGTTTGTTGCTACCACTAAGGGTATAAGGAGCTAGCATAACGATAAATTGACTCAAAAACAAGAGGATCTCCGGATCAAATGGCATCCCAGAAGAGCTGATCAAATCTAGGGAGCTCGCACCAGCACCAACCACTTCATAAACTAATAGTGCAAGTATGGAAGAAAGGAAACGACGCCATTAGACCCGAAAGGAGGCATCCTGTTCCCCACACGTAATAAAAGAGGGATATCACAATGTTCGGCAATTATCGTTGTATAACTCTTTTGTGTATAAGATTCTTTCCTCTTACCTTCAAGACAGTATAGCTCCATACGCTACATACATTATTGGACCATAACAGTGTAAATTGGTTATGCAGGCGATGTCGAAATATCTACAAGCTGCAAATTTTGCGTGAGTAGACTTGAATTTAGATCAGGTGGCTTTATATATTATCATGCATTTGGACTTAATAGTATTTATTTTAAGATGATTGCGCTCAAAAGGTTATTGGAATAATGCTTCGAGTTTACCTAATGGTTTCCGTTCTCAATAGATTCCAACTGGCAGCTGTTATAAAGCTGGTTACGGTCTGCATATAGATGGACAAGAGGTCGATCGTTGAAAAATAGGGAAAATAATAATGGACCATGAATAGAACCTTGTGGTACTCCTTTTTTTAAAATAAAGGAAAGAGGAAGAGTTTATTGTTAATGTAGATATAGGTTGTTTCATGTTAATTAAATACGACTTAATTAAGGTCACAAGAATGTGATGAAGTAAATCGACAGAATGTCACGAAGATTTCAAGAGAACTCTGGAGATGAAGAGGATAAGTGAAGAATAATAAAAAAAGGACTAAAAACAGCTGTGGAGGCATGCGGAAAGACAAAAATCGACACTAGAAAAAAGAAGACATCTTAGGGGATAAAGTTAAAGAAAGACAGAACGTTAAAGAAAAGAAGGAGACATGAAAGAACTACATACATAAGAAGGAAAGGAGAAATACATTAAAAATCAGTTAAGCAATCAAAGAGGATTACCTGAAAAGAATATGGGAACTCGGTAGAGGAAAGATCTAAAGAAAAGAATACCAATGAAGGAAGTGCCTAGCTAGATACATTGCGGATGTATTTTAAGGAAAATTTTGAAAAATAGGAAACCAGATCCTATGAGCACATAATTGTATATGTGCCATTCCTAGAGTAAGAAGATAAACTAACAGAAGGACATGTTAGAGATGAACAGGTAGAGTACGTCATATTGACAATGAAAATTGGGAAAGATGCCAGGCCAGATGAAGTAGTCCCGGAACTCATTTAATATGATGCACCTGAGACACATAAAACCTTAACTGAATTGTTTCATAAGGCATGGCAAGCAAATTGGATACCAACAGACTGGAAGTATAATCTGGTAATACCAATTCACAAGAAGGGTAGCAGCAACAGACCGATTACCTTACCAGTGTATAAATTATATACCAAAATACTGGAAAAGCGGCTTAGGCTTAGTAGTTCAGACCGGGTCGATAAACACAAGGGCACATCTTTCCATTAAGAGTCATCGTAGACAAATTGATTGATAATGGGAAAGACCATTTCCTAGCGTTCATAGGCATAAAAGAAGGGTCTAAGAATCAACCAACCAACCACTCAACAGTGAAAAACTCATTTCACAAATTCTTCTTATTATTGTTATTTTTAATATTTTTTGATTTTTTATTTTATTATTATCTTATTTTACGTATATTTTCATCATCTTGACGGGTTCGGTATTTTTAATTTTTGTAAAATGAACTCTTATTTTGAAATTCATTTCACAAATATTCGCGGCATTAAAAGTAATTTCAACTCGATCGTAGCACATCTTGACGCGAATAAACCTACGGTTCTAAGTTTATGTGAAACGCAGGCCTCTTATATGGGTACCCCAAATGATTTTCAATGTCCGGGGTATTCTCGTGTCGACTGTTTGGTTCCTCATCGTGGGGTTATATTTTATTTATACGAGAAGACATCAGTTTTAGTGTACCCTAATTTTAATATTCCAAACAGTAATCCAATGTTCAATACGGATTGAAATTGTAATTTCAAACCATTCGATATTTATTTGTTCCCTTTATCGTAGTCCTAATTTGTCACATGATGACAATAATATTGAGTTTAATTACTTATCAGACACAATAGACAAGATTTACCAATCATCACCAACATCAGAATTGGTAGTCTTGGGTGATTTGAATGTCCACAATGATTCATGGTTGACCTATTCGAATGGTAGAGATCGATCAGGTGAAACCGCTGAACTATTTTCAAATGTTAATCTTTTCACCCAACTCGTTGATAAGCCAACTAGGTATCCCGATACTACTGGTCAATCACCTCACCTTTTAGATTTATTTCTTACAACTATGCCTGATAAATATTCAATTGATGTATCTGCTCCATTAGGTCTTTCTGACCATGCTTTGATAGTAGCCAAATTTTCAATATCGCCAGCCCTTATAGAGACTACAAGTAAAAGGCTACTCTGGCACTATAAAAATGCTAACAGGGAGCTCCTGAACCAATTTTATAGCTCATTTGATTGGTCAACCTGTTTTTCCAGCAGTAATGCTGATGAAGCATCACAACTTATCACGTCAACCATTTTGCTAGGAATGAAAAATTGCATTCCTTCTTCATTTAAAAAGAAAAATACTCATAAAAATAAATGGTTTAACGAACATTGCAGGTCAGCAGTCGCGTGTAAAAAAGCAGCCCATTTGGACTACGTTAATTGCACTTCTGAAGAAAACCTTGTAACGTATCGAATAGCTAGAAATAGATCAAACGCTATATTGAAAAGGTCCAAAATAATATATGACCTTAAGATTCGAGATAGCATGCGAAAAATTTTGGATTCAGATTCAAACAGTCGAAGCTTTTGGTCGTTTGCTGCATTGGTTAAAAGAAACTTTGCAGACAATACTTCGTCTATTCCTTCTTTATTTCATAATGGTATTCATTATAGAACTAATATTGAGAAAGCTAATCTCTTAGCTTCTCATTTCGCTGGTGCGTCTACTCTTCCTTTAACTAATCAAAGCCCCCCAATTCTCCCGAATCTAGGCCCAGGTATGTCTAAAATCTATTTTCGGAAACGGGTTGTTTCAAAGATTCTAAAAGAACTTGACCCCAATAAAGCGACTGGCCCCGACGGTATTCCGCCATTAGTATTGAAAAGTTGTCATCTTACTTTGGCAAAACCGCTTAGCAAATTGTTTCATCTCTCAATGAAGACAGGTGTTTTTCCATCATTTTGGAAAATATCAGTCTTGCCTTTTTTCTCAGAAGACAACTCAACATTATGTTCCTCCTGTTATTAATGGTACCTCTATTGCGAGATCTGATTCACTTAAGTTGTTAGGTTTAAATGTATTAAGTGATCTTTCCTGGAAGGATCATATTTATGTAATTTCAAAAAGAGCTAGTCAATGTTTGGGCTTCATAAGACGTTGTAACTTCTACTTCACTCCCTCTGAATTGTTAAGATTATATAAATTTTATGTTAGACCAATTATAGAATTTAATTCATATGTGTGGGGTGGTGCTCCAAGATCGCATTTGGTTCATCTTGACGGTGTTCAAAATAGAGTTATCCGTTTGATAAACGATGAAACCATTACTTCGTCTCTTGATACTTTGGAGCACTGACGAAATGTAGGAGCTTTATCTGTTTTCTATAAATTTTACAACGATAAATGTTCTTTAGAAACCAGTTCTCTAGTTCCTGGGCCTTTTCTCAGTAACGTAAACACTCGTTTAAGGTGCAATCAACATAGATTTGCCTTAAAACGTTTTTCATGTAGAACCCAACACTTTAAATCCTCCTTTTTTCCGAGAGTCTCTTCGATGTGGAATCAATTGGTCGAACACGTGTTTCCAGAATCTTATAATCTGCAGGCGTTCAAATTAGCCGTTAACAACTTCTTGAAGGATGATGGTTTAAGTATTCATAAGTTGTTTCTTAATATATATTATCAGTATTTTTTATATTTTTTAAATATTTGTAATATTTTCTTGGTCAAGGTTTTTTGTAGTTGTCCCTGACCATGATTCATTGATAAAAGTATTTGGACTCGCGTCGTTCTAAATTCGTGTTCGTTTTTCGTATTGCCAATGAATCAGGGAGGAATTCTGAGAAAATAAATTGAAACCGGCTACAAACGTGAGGAATGTGATATAAATATATTGTTAATCACATTCCTTCGATTTTTATTTTATTATGAATTTAATAAAGGGCTTAGCCCAACTTATTGCCGTGACGTAAGTCATTCAGGGAGTCATCCCTTGGCAATAAGTCTCTATATAAAAAAAAAATGTATGGGAGGCACTAAAAACAAGAAATGTCCCACAGTGACTAAAAAACGCCATTAAAAGTGTTTATGACAAGCCGATGGAGAACGTATGACTAGAAAGGAAAAACTCAGAAATATTAGCATTATGTTAAGGACTAAAGCAAGAGACAGTCTTATCCCTTTATTGTTCATTTTATTCATGGATGAAATAACAAAATCATGTAAGAGTGAAACAGAAAAAAAAAAAAAAGCAAAATTGTGAACTGAGACAGACTGAGGTTATAGTTCCAATAGCACTTTATGGTACCGAGTGCTTACCGCTATTAGACAAACATCTGAGCAAATTCCAAGCAAAATAAATAAAGTACGTACCAAGGGTCACATGAAAAACCAGGATAGATTGGGACGTAAATGAAAGAATACACTCAGAATTAGGTCGGAAGAAGTCGTTTCTACAAGGAGTTGACAGAAAAGAAAAACCGAACAGGTACTGGAAATGAGAACAGAAGGTACTGCACCGAGACGAAGACCCCGAAAAAAAAAACGCATCCAGGATGTGGGAAGAATAAGTGTCAAAAAGCTGGCGGAGATTACAAGAATCAGCCAGGATCGAGCTCATTAGAGAAGGGGCTATTCTCAAGGCTACTCAGACGCCTAACAGCAAATAGGGATTGAAGAAGAAGAAGGAGAGAAATTCGATAATCCACTGTGAGACATCCACATCTCGTACGCCCATGTAAATATCCATAGTCCAGCAATTTTGGCACTAAGTGAAACTAGCAGTTGTATGAGAATTCCCATACTTTGGAATTAAATCTGCCTTTATTTTTCCTTAGACGTGGACTCGCGATTTATATCCGTAGTGGTGTTGCTTTTCAATTTCTACCACAATTTGACCAATGCTCCAATACTGAATTTAATTTAATCTGAATTTTAATAAAAGCTCCAACTTAGGCGGTAATTCAACTCATAACGAGTCGAAGCACTGTTTGAGTCAATTTCAAGAATTATCACACAATATCCTCACACTGAAATCCTGAAACACGAATGTCCGAATGTCGCCGCTGATACAATCATGGAATTAAATTCGTACTCGTGCTGTTGTTCAATACTCACAAATCCGCTGAGACAGATAATATTTCCCCTTTAGTTCTGAAGAGATGTTCTTTCAAGCTGGTATTACCATTGCGTCAGCTTTTCCATCTAAGCTTATCTTCTTGATTATAAAACAACCTTTGACCAACTTACAGCAAAAAAAACAAAAAAACGAGCGAGCGAGCTTTCCCATTTCGTACCGACCCATAGCACTTACATCCACTCTTTTCAAGGTAATGGGAACGCTGATCAATTTCAGCTTAAGAAATATCTTGAACCTGACGAAATCCTTAGTGACTGGAAGTACGGATTTCGTGTCTACTGGTGATTTAATGTCATACTTTACCGAACAGTGGAGCCGGTCTTTGTAAAGCTGTTGCACTCGATATTTCCAAGACATTTAATAGAGTTTGGCATCAAGCTCTTTTGTATAAAATGCGTGTTATGACGTCGATGAAAAACTGCTTCATTGGATTAGAAGTTTTTCTGAACAGTTGTTAAATCTGAAATACATTACATGAATGTTGGCATTCCACAGGGCTCAGTTCTGTCTCCGTTACTCTTTGTCATTTTTATTAATGATCCCTTGCCCATTATTTCTTATCCAATTCATTCTTTCGCTGACGACAGTACTCTCAGCTCTTCATATAAGTTTGAGGAACGTCCCTCCAATTCTCATGTGAATTGTTATTGTTATTGTTGGTGGGCTGGAAAGCCTTGTGCTCTATT
Source organism: Nephrocerus scutellatus (assembly GCA_947095585.1). NCBI lineage: Eukaryota > Metazoa > Arthropoda > Insecta > Diptera > Pipunculidae > Nephrocerus > Nephrocerus scutellatus. The sequence goes on along the minus strand of OX352762.1, from coordinate 18,359,102 downwards.
GTGCATCAATATCAATTGTCTGAGCCTTGAGGTATTGAAGTCTTTTTCGCGGGTGAGGGCATTACATATAAAAAGTATGTTTTCTGGCGTCTCTTCTGCCTCGCCGCAAAAGCAGCAGCGGTCTGTTTGGGATTTCCCCATTTTTGTTAAGTGGCCATTAAATGGACCATGTGCCGTCATGTACCAGACAAAGGATCTCAGTGTTTGTCGGTTTAACTTGATTGCTTTGTTTATATTTTTAATGTTGCATTTGAGGAGCTTTTTGCTTTGCTTCATCGTAGTTGATGATTTGCATTCAGCCTCGATGGCGTTGTTTGCCCACTGCTTTATTTTATTTTTGAGGTGGCTCTTGCTGAAGGCAATGCTTGGCTCGGGGCCAGTCAAGATCTCTTCCGCGCCTGCTCTTGCGCAGAGGTCTGCTGTCTCATTCCCATAAATGCCTGAATGGCCTGGAGACCATATCAGGTTGACCTTGTTGGTTTTTGCCAGTTTAGGTGGCAGTAGCAGCTCCACGTGGTTTTTGAATTGAAAACCGGGACTTTTAGCGATAGCAGAGCGGACTGACTATCGGAGATCATATAGATCTCGGCTCTTCTATATTTTCTCTTTATGCATTCTACTCGTGCAGGCTTCTAATGCTATAGTTTCTGCCTGGAAAACGGTTGGGGATTTTCCTAGGGGTATTCGTAATGTGAGTCTGGGTCCGAATACCCCTGCCCCTGTTCCTGAGTTTGTTTTGGATCCGTCTGTGTACCAGATAGATGTATGATTGGGGAGGTTATTTATGATATTTTCAACTTGATTACGGTCCGGTACTCTTACTGAGAAGTTCCTTTGGAAATTAGTTGTTTTTATCATTGAATCTGATTGGAGGACAAATTCGCTTCCCAAGTTGATTTTGGCGATGATGCTTATATGTCCTGGTCTATTGACTTTGAGTTGGTTAGTTACCTTGAGTGAAATGGCTCTTGCACTCGCTTCGCTTTTGATGTGTAAGTGAAGTGGTGTGAGTCCTAGTAGTTTTTCTAGTGCTGCTGTTGGGCAAGTCTTGATAGCTCCTGTTGCATAAGACATATTAATCTTTGTATTTTGCTGAGTTTTGAGCGTATTTTCCACTGCTTTGTTTTGGGCCACCATATCAGGGCTGCATATGTGAGCATGGGTCTGATAATGCTTTGGTATAACCATAGAGTAACTTGCGGGTTTACTCCTCGCGTTTTGCTGAACATGCGTTGGCAAGTGAAGTAAGCTTTGTTGGTGATGTATGATATATGGGAGTTCCATGTTAGTTTTTGGTCAAACATCACCCCCAGGTATTTGGCTTCAGGCATTATTTGGTGTATTTTGCCTTGGAATATTAGGGCGGGAAGAGTTGTTTTCTTTCTTTTTGTGAAAACGGTCTACCTCCCGGTACCATTCGTTTACTATTTTGAGAGCTAATTGCATGCGCTCTGTTATCGTACTTTCAAATTTACCTCGAACCATTAGGACTAGATCTCATGTGAAACTCAGACAAATATGTATGTTCTCAATTCGCAATTCTCGTTATATGTGTTACCGACAAGCTTCGTTGGAACGACTGCATATTTGCCAAAGCCAAAAATGCTGCAAACTGTTTGGTTTTTCTCACAAGGGGCAATAAATATTTCGATTCTTCTGATATGGCTTCAACAAACAAGACGTTCATTCGCCCAAAATTTCAGTGCACCTTAATTCCCCTTGCATCTACTAGGCAGAATTCAGAACCGGACCGGATAACTTATTGGTGACGAAAACATTGCGAAGTCAATAGACCCGCTTGAACACCGTAGGAATGTTTTCTGCTTGTCATTGTCTTATCGCTTCTTCCACCAGCGCTGCTTAAGAGAAAATAGCCATTTGCATGCCACCTCTTTTTGAATCAACCGCAATACTCGTGGCGCTCTAAATGCTCATCAGTTTACCTTCGGACGTTGTTATGTTTAGTGGTTCGTTCTTTAGCCGTACAACACGTATGTGGAATGCTTTGCCGAGCTTTTTTTTTTCCTTATCACTGCAATTAGCAGTCATTCAAAACACAAGCTCACAGAAATATCTTCCTTTCCTCTCCTTAAACTTTAACGCCCACGCTGTGCTAAGACTAGCATCATAAGGGTGCAAATTATAAACAAATAAAAGGACGAATGTGATGATTTCCTTAACAATATTATTGAACTATCCACAGAATTGAAAACTTCCGAGAAGTCAAGCAAAACAAGGAATGTTAGTTTCTCTTCTCTATGATGTCTCCATATCCTGATATGAGAATGCTCTGTTGCACTGTGCACACAAAGATACAATTGTGGGAAAAGGACTTTTGAAAAAAAAACACAAACTATGGCGAGTATTTCGTCGAAGAACCTTTTATATCTACTGAGATTCATTGGCAATTATTTGTTTATGTGCGCATTTAATCCAATCCCAGAAAATAATTCGTTTGTTCTTCCCTTTTGGCCAAAATTTAATTCCAATTCAATGGATCTCTGATTGCAAAATGAAAATTAAGGATGTTTTGTCTCGCAGGACATAATTGAAATGGTATTCTCCAATTAAAGCTCCAAAAGCTATCGTTAAGCGTCGAAATTAAATCTCCAGTGTAAATCCGAATCTCGCATACCAAATTTATTCGTTTCACTCGCCTGCTGGTCGGTTCCATCACACCATACCATGCAAGAGTGTGCAGAGGCAATTTAAATTTATTCTCCCCAACCGAACTCAAATCGATATATACATTTCAGTGATGTAGTCCTTCGTAATTCGTCCTTCGTCCCACTGACTGATTGCTCGGTTAACTATCTACTGCGTGTGGTTATGTGTGCCCCTGCGTTGACTGACTCAGCAATTATTCCGTTCGAGATCTTAATGTGGCCATGGCCATCATTATCCCCATACACAATGTATCTACGTGTATATACTCGCGTACTCGTATGTATGCTGGGAACGAGATGAATAGCGCGCCGCACTTATCTAATGTCGCATGACTTACTTTGTGAAGAAGAAACTTCGCGTTAGAACTTTTATCTTTTGTCATTAACCGTTGTACGAGAAGAGAACAAGGACGCCACCACAACCACATCATACAGGATACACACAGCCTTGTGTCTGCTGGCAGCTGCAGAAAGGCCAAAAAGGCAAACTAAGCAAATCAATACGAGTATCTTCTGAACGCTAATAGCCTACTTGTGCCAGTTTGTCGGGAGAGACCGACCTTCTTCTTATTATACTTCGTCGAGTGCGTGTGTGTCGTGTGGGTGGATGGGATGATAAACGCACTCGTGTGTCCTCCTATGAGAGCAATTAGTGTTAATCGGCTTACATTGGAGTAATCCACTTTTGTTGTTGTACGCCTGTATCAATTGAGGTTGTTTTGGTTCAGCTTTGTTGCTTGTGCAACGGAGAGATTTCCTACCACCACTTTATCCATTCGACCAACGGACCAACTTTGTTCCTCTACGTGTGAAAAAGTTAAATTTCGTTTGTCTAAAAAAGGGTTACATATAAAACGTTACTGGCATCTTATTACTTAACCCTCGAGTAGGCCAATTTTTCACCCAATTCAAAATTTCACCAGTTATGTTGTTAACTCATTCCAAGTGTCACATTTAGATTTGGAAATTTGTGAATTATATTTTAAGTATAATTAAGAAGAAAATCTATTTTAAAAAGGTTTTTAATAACGCTGTCTATTCGGTACAATGAATGCTAAAATAGATAGGGAGCCAGTATTCAGGCAGTACATAGCTTACACGAGAACACTAATCTAATGACAACGAGTCATTGAGATGGCGGCAAGCAATAACTTGGTCGTTGTGAGTACAAGGTTTGCTCGTAAAAATAGCCGCAAAGCCACCTGGGTATCTGCTGTTAGAGCCACTCGCAACCAGATAGACCACGTGTTGATAGACCGCCGCTACAGCACGAACTAGGTGACGGTATGAACGTACCAAGGTGCCAACGCCGACTCGGACCACTATCTTGTTGGTATGGTGCTCCGATCGCGCATTGCATCATCACGAAAGACTGCATCCGCGTCATATTCGAGTCAATACTTCTGCCCTTCACAACGAAGAGACCAGAACAACTGCAGTCAAGTAATTGGATTCGCTCTAAATGCAGGGAGAGAAAGTCCTGGGGCTGAGATTTCGGGCGTAGAAGAGAAATGGACACGCCTTAAGAATACTGTCATTAGTACTGCTGACTCCATCTAAGGCAGTAGTCGTAGAGATCGGAACGACTGGTTCGATGACGAATGTAAGCTAGCGACTTACCGTAAGAATGTTGCGTACCAAGCAATGTAACAATCTCATAGAACGCAGGCATGCGAAGATGAATATAAAGAGCTCAGAAGATATGAAAAAACAGTTCACCGGCGAAAGAAAGCAGTCTGGGAGAAGAATCTCGTCCGTGAACTAGAACAGTGCCGAGAGTAAGGACCGCAGAAGTTTTACCAAAGAGTCCGCCGTATGACGTCATACGAGTATACACCGCGTTGCACATACTGCAAAGAAAAAGAGGGTTATCTGATCGTCGATCTTAAAGGCATCTTAGAGCGATAGGAAGAGCACTCTCATGAGCTGCCAAAATGGCCAGTTATTTGAGGAATTGGAGGCTCCACCAATGACCGAAGACCATACTATTTTGCCGCCACCAAGAATGGCCGAAGTTAGCAGAGCGATAATTCGGCTCAAAATTAATAAGACCCCGGGATCTGATTGGATCACAGCGGAACTGATAATAATAGGAGGCCCCACATTACACCAAGCAATTCATGAAATAATAGTGCAAGTATGGGAAGAAGAAGCTATGCCAGAAGACTGGCGAAGAGGCATCCTGTGCCCCATACATAAAAAGGCAGATATCACAAAATGCAGCAATTATCGTGACATAACGTTGTTGAGTGCCGCGTATAAGATTTTCTCCCTATCCTTCAAGACAGGATATCCCCATACGCTAAAGTCATCATTGGTCCATATCAGTGTGGCTTCATCCCAGGCAAATCAACAACTGATCAGATTTACACCCTTAGGCAGGTGATGGAAAAATGTCTAGAGTTTCAAAACTCACTACACCATCTGTTTATAGACTTTAAAGCCGCCTATGATAGTATAGCCAGAGTAGAACTTTACAAAGCCATGAGAGAATTCGGCATCCCAAATTAACTGACACGACTATGTAGGCTGACCATGACCCATGTTATAAGCCAAGTAAAAATATTTGGATCACTATCAAGCCCAGTCAACATCTATACCGGACTCCGAAAAGGGAATGAACTGGTCTGCGCCCTCTTCAACCAGGCGTTGGAGAAAGTGTTCTGAGACTCTGACGTAACGGCGAGGGGAACAATCCTCTATAAGTCCATTCAGATACTGGCTTAAGCAGACGAAATTGAGATCGTTGGCAGAAACCTAAGAGCTGTACAGGAAGCTTTCATCCAGGTCGAGCAGGCGGCACGAAATCTGGGGCTGCACACTTTTTGTAAAAAATTGGAAGTGATCGGGCCCCGGTGTTGGGGCGTTCCCTAATAAAAATTTTAAAAAATTTACCCGATTTTATTCAAACTGCACATTATGATTCCCTGATTAGAGAATTTACACGATCAATTTAATTGCGATATAGTTCACAATCGGTTATTGCAAAAATAGCATGATACTGCACGGGAAAACATATGGAGCGATACGGACTGAAAAATATTATTTTTCAAGCAGTGACTTCGCCGGGGACTAGCTTCTCACCTTATACTCGATATCGAGCACATTATACATTTCTTTTTAAATTTTCTATATTAACTTCTCGTGTCCGTGGCTGCCTGGTGGGCAGAATTTTGTGATAAATTTTTAACACACTTCCTATAGCCCGATTTCATTCAAACTTTGCACACATGTGTATTTCCCATGACAATACTTTCTATTAAAATTCGAGAGTAATCAGGCTGCGGGATCGGGTGGCTCCCATACAAATATTTTTCCATATAGCGTCATCAGATCATATCATACTATAAAGGCGGTGTTCTGTGTGCGCGGATGACCTGATGACCCCCGAGGAGACCGCTTTATCTTACTTTTCGATAGATTTGATACTTGGTTAGACACGGAAGATAAAAGGGGCTGATAGTACTTAGAATGTCTAGAACTGGCACTGTCTTCATATGTAGCAGCTTTACCGTACAACTGCAGAACCGTACGTGCCTGGGATAGTTTCTATCCTGGGTGGCCTAAAACTAGAGTCTCATCCTATTGGCAAATGATTCGGTTCGAAGTTCCCGACGATGTGCTGCCAAGGTTGTAGTCTACCTACGCCAAAGGCACTCATACTGAACGAGCTGAGTCCCTTGATGTCAGATCTCACTACTACGGGAGTATAAAAAAGTACCCGATTTTCTTCAAATTTTATACACATCGGCAACACTTCTTCTTACCACTTCTCGGACGGTTTTGACTTTCGGAGTCATGTGGGGTTAGGGTCATTTGTATACCGTGCCCCTTGTTTATACCGCCATGGACCACCCTGTAGATCGTTTATGACGTTGCTGTTGACTCTTCTGGTAACTGCACAAAGCAGTGATTTAAGTATTGCATAGTAAAAGTTGGTCCAATAGTGAACCGACTCAGAAGCCGGGAAGCCTGGTTTGATGTACCAACGGATAGAGTGATGGAATCTGAAGTTCGTTCTAACTCAGTGGCCTTAAGGCTGATTGGATGTTCTTTTGACGATCTGCAGCCCATATGCTTGCTTCTCATGTTGCTAAGAGGAGGGGAGATCATTACTATATTAGACTTTAAAAATTCGAACACAAGTGCCGTAATCACTCTCGGTCAAATGCGTTAGAAATATCGAGTGCACAATCTTTGCTTTCATCAAATTAATGAATAGGCTGGTTCCACTGTTCGGTGATGTGCCATGCCATCAAATCACCCAGTAGGACGTTGGCTACGAAACCCGTACTGCCGGTCACTAAGAATTTCTTGTGTTTCAAAATATTTCGTGAGCTGATGAGTAATCAGCGTTTCCAAAACATTTGAAAGAATGGACGTAAGTGATATGGTCGGTACTAAGTAGAAGACGACGGCTCAGGGTAAAGGTCTGAAAGAGTCTGGTCTGAAGAGTCCAGACGAATAGGATGGAAGGAAAAGCTTATACATTGATATTGCAAACTTTAAAGAACTCTTCTTTAAGCCTATCGGGAAAATATTTCCACTGACCCGGCATCATTAAGAACTCTTGCAACTGTTCGCGAATGTATGAAAGCGTTAATAGCGTCGGCTATAAGATTTTTTTAAATAAACTTCTAGCCTTAATTCATTGGCGCCAACTTGTAGCGCCTCCTCCGGCTATTTTCATTATTATTTTGCACCCGCAGCTGCACTTACCGCGATCGATTCTAATAACAACTTTCCGTATATTATATGAGTGCGTGCGTATTTTACGCAATTATGATTATGTGTAACCGCGAAACCTTCTAGTTGTGATTTATATGCATAGAACGCGCCTCTTCCATACCTGATGCGTAGAATGAACTTCATTCATAATTCCTGATTGCAATAACATGTAGCGATCGCATGCGTTCTATTTATAAAAGAAACAGGTTGACGCAATAGCAGCAACAACAACTGATGCGCACGCGACAGCCAGAATGAGTTAAGTTGTTCTAAAGTACAACGACAGCCGATGCGATCATAGCTTTGAAGATGCTGATGTCCCTCAACGAATCTTGATTGGCAAACGTTGCACTAGATATCACCACGGGTACCACCTATGTGATGACGGCGGGAAGGGGCTCACCTGAACAGTACGTACACAAATATATGATGGACAAAGTTGAAAAACTGCTCCAAAGTAAGGTTTTTTTTTTTGGTTTCATTTTTAAATCAAAGTCCCCACTGAATTGCTTTCTGCTTTCAACAATTTACTGAATGAATTGCATCGAAACTTGTTCTTTTACGCCGCGATAAAGTGGTCCGCCGCTGCCACCGCAGCAGTGCAGTGCACGTAAATATCTGATGTGATGAGGATCGACGGCGAAACTCGACTGCTGCTCATTCATTATTCGTCACCGGAAACGCATGACATAAAATAATCTAATGGATGCACGAATGGAATGGATGACTAGGTATACTACATGGAGGAGAGACATCTGCGCTTATGCTCGTATATTGCAAGATTGTGATGCTGTATTCTGATTCTGTATAATGGTGGGCCCTTATCAATGCCACAGTCTTCTACAGCACAAGCACAACGTCCTCCAGGTTACAGTCATGTTTTCATTTGAATTTCTATTCCAACAACAACATTTATTTTTAATTACCTAGTCCTTCCGTTCTAAAACTGGATTGACCAATTGAATTATACATATTATGAGATGAACCTTTGGCTTCCAATAGGTACAATGTATTTAAATTACTTTGCGAAGAAAAATGATGAGATGAGGATGAGACTTTAAGTGAGCAATGAATCGATTTGGGAGATGAATTTTGTACCAGTAGAACTCATACCAATAAAAGGCTAAATTCATCCATTCATCCATTCATCCATTCATCCATTCATCCATTCATCCATTCATCCATTCATCCATTTATCCATTTATCCATTCATCCATTCATCCATTCATCCATTCATCCATTCATCCATTCATCCATTCATCCATTCATCCATTCATCCATTCATCCATTCATCCATTCATCCATTCATCCATTCATCCATTCATCCATTCATCCATTCATCCATTCATCCATTCATCCATTCATCCATCCATTCATCCATTCATCCATTCATCCATTCATCCATTCATCCATTCATCCATTCATCCATTCATCCATTCATCCATTCATCCATTCATCCATTCATCCATTCATCCATTCATCCATTCATCCATTCATCCATTCATCCATTCATCCATTCATCCATTCATCCACTCATCCATTCATCCACTCATCCATTCATCCATTCATCCATTCATCCATTCATCCATTCATCCATTCATCCATTCATCCATTCATCCATTTATCCATTCATCCATTCATCCATTCATCCATTCATCCATTCATCCATTCATCCATTCATCCATTCATCCATTCATCCATTCATCCATTCATCCATTCATCCATTCATCCATTCATCCATTCATCCATTCATCCATTCATCCATTCATCCATTCATCCATTCATCCATTCATCCATTCATCCATTCATCCAAACATCCATTCATCCATTCATCCATTTATCCATTCATCCATTTATCCATTTATCCATTCATCCATTTATCCATTTATCCATTCATCCATTCATCCATTCATCCATTCATCCATTCATCCATTCATCCATTCATCCATTCATCCATTCATCCATTCATCCATTCATCCATTCATCCATTCATCCATTCATCCATTCATCCATTCATCCATTCATCCATTCATCCATTCATCCATTCATCCATTCATCCATTCATCCATTCATCCATTCATCCATTCATCCATTCATCCATTCATCCATTCATCCATTCATCCATTCATCCATTCATCCATTCATCCATTCATCCATTCATCCATTCATCCATTCATCTATTCATCCATTCATCCATTCATCCATTCATCCATTCATCCATTCATCCATTCATCCATTCATCCATTCATCCATTCATGCATTCATCCATTCATCCATTCATCCAATATTCATCAAATATGCATCCAATATTCATCCAATCTTGAGATAATATTTAAAGGTCGCTCATACACATGGGTTCCTATAAAAAGGCTGCTATCAGTTTTTCTTTTGTTCACAAACAAACTTTGTCGGTTGATAATGCGAGTACGTATTTGTTCAGCCATAATAACTCAATTTACCGTAACGTTAGAGCAGCTGTGTTTTCGTTTGAGGCGATATGATATAATAAATTAACCCTTCCCAGACACCACCACCACCACCACCACCACTGTGTTGCGCCCAGAATCACACAATATATTATCATCACGCCACCTTGTAATAAAGCAATAAATTTGCACCTCGCCACCAGTACTCCATGCCTTCCGGAGAATTGGCACACCGCATATAACGGCAAGCCTTCTACTTCCTGCCGATGTTGCAAACAAAAAACCAATTAATCTCTTAAGTTAAAATGGCACTCACTTGCAGGATTTCGGAAAGTAGTCGAGAGCAGGGCGTCCCTGGTCTGACGTAACACGGTATTTAATTAGTGTTCGATATACTGTGGAGCCGAAGCAGCATCGACACCTACCATAATTCTGTTGGGTTACCTTACAGAATCTCTCTACTGTACTCTACTCTACCGTGTGCCGCCTTTGATAGGATTTGGAATTCAATTAAAAATCTCCAGGAGCCGTCCGCCTCTGACGCAGTGCATCGCGCATTTGCTCACCTTTTGCATATTCGCACCAACTGCAGCAGGTAAAAGGATAGGATATCCGGGAGTAGGTTATATGTTGAGGCTAACGGAGTAGTTCACCTCTATCCGTTCATACGAATATAGTGACATATTATAGTGAGAGAGTTGTAGATTGTAGTTATAGGAGAAATGCCTCTTGACTATTCCCAGGCTGGCTGCTTGAATCGCTTGCTTGACTGGCAATTTATTTCCTCTGCTCGGTAAGCGTTTTGTGGCAAACGTGCGCCGCACATAAACTTCTCTCTCAAATGGCAGTCTCGATTTTCGTCCGTCTGTTCGTTCACCGTTCGATTTTTTGAATTGGCGAACAAAACGCGTGGAATATGGTTCGATTTAAACTTTGAACCATTTGAGCAGACACCGCCCATTAAGTATTCCATCGCCCGAGCAAATGGAATGTTATAATCATCTAATCCTCAAGGATGCCGATATGGAAGGCCAAAGAAGTGTCGGTAGTCCCCCGGCACAGAAAATAACTTCTGACTTGAATTGAATTTTCAATTATGTCAGTCACCTCGAACGATGTCACAAAGTCACGTATAGGTCGCGGCCGGCGCAATCGAAATTATGCCCAATTTACAATAAGCTCTGGAGACGGTATGACAGGGGATCGAGGATAGAAGGAACGATAAAGAGAGTGTGAGAGAAAGACAGTCTTGCAGTTGTATGTAAGACTGGTGCATGGTGAAGGAACGGCACTAAACCAGTAAGGTGCACATAAAATGAGTTTAGCGGTTTGATGGTTGACGGAGGCAAAATCGATGTTTCTCCTTCACAGTGGCGTAGGGTGGATTTCCGACAGAGGCAACTCGATTCACGTTAGGTAAGCCAAAAAAGCAGCAAATATCTGAACATATGGTTCTGAATGTTAGCGTCCGACACGTGTAATAAACTTGAGGACTCATCGTGATTTTACAATGAGCTCCGAATAAAGTTAAAGTTGATTTGGAAAAAACTGCTGAGCCGCGGTGTAAGAGAATAGGTAACAATACTTAGTGAATGAAACAACATAATTTGTATTTTAATTCCACCTTTTTTGTGAAATTGGTGAAGAAAGGTCGTGGGAAAGGCTTGCTATTGGATAACAGAAATAGTTCCCGAGCTCTGAAAGTGCGCACACCCGAGAATATAGAGGCTGTGGCCCATAGTGCGGGACAGAATTCATCCACCTCAACTCCTCCACCTGGCCGATCGCAACAACTGGCCATTAGTTGCACCAGCCGGAGGAGAATACTGCACAAAGATCTCGGATTATTCACCTAAAAGGTCCAGATGACTTGAAAGTTGAAAGCAAACAAGCATCCGCTTCGATATGAGTTCTCTGCATGGGCCATAGACCAGTTTGATAATGACATCGATTTTAGTCGAAAAACCATCTTTTCAGACAAAACGCATTACTATCTCAGCGCTAAGTAAACAAAAATAACTGCCAGATTTGGGATCCGGAATAGCCCCACGTAATCGTAGAGAAGCCAATGCATCCACCAAGAGCGACAGTTTGGTGTTTGGAGTTTATGGGCTCAAATCGACGCAATAAATGTAAACCACTTTTGGTTTCAATAAGATGACGCCACATGCCAAACAAACCGACTTTCAATCGATCTCTTGCGCACTAAATTTGCAAGCCGTTTTGGAGATGTCAATTGGCCTGCGCGGAGCTGCGACTTGAGGCTGATGGACTTTTTTCTTTGGGTTACTGTTAAGGATAGATGTTCCGCGGATAATCTCGAGACAATTCCAACTTTAAAACATAACATAGCGACTGTTGTTCGCGAGATTGGCGCCGAAATCATCGAAAAAGTTATTGAAACTTGACTTAGAATTTGGCTTACTGTAAGGCCAGCAGAGGGAGGCACATAAACGAAGTTGTTTTTCATTCTTAAACCGGAAACTTCTACCTTTACTACAAAAAAAAAATTCCGTTTTTAAAAACTAACTTTTAAATGGCCCATCATTTACATTATGCTTCGGTACCTTCTCAATCCCTATCACTTCAGTAGTCTGAGAGATGAATAGAAGTTTCTCTATTTAGTTTATCACAAAACACTCTAGCCCGTACTATACCGTCTAGCTTGAAGCCGTCAGTATAGAATTCAACAGCTTTGGTTTTCGGTATCGAACCACATCTCCAGGATTCTCTGAAGGGGCATGCATTCGAAAGCCTCTGTGGAAGCATAGAACGGTTATAGCGTAGTCATTATTTTTTTTATTATTATAATTGGTGGGCTTTAAAGCCTTGTGCACTGCGACCTTTAGGTCCGTGTCCTCTGTTAAGTACCAGACTAGTGTCATTAGCGTATGTTGGTCCAGTTTGAGGGCCCTGTCCATGTGACTGATGTTGTATTTAACTCCGCCAAAGCCGGTCACAAGACCGTGTTGAGAAAGGAGGAGTGGAGGAGCAGAACCTCGTAATTCAACCATTGGTCATCTGTCCCGGTTGACGTGGTCACCATGATAAGACCCTAGTCAGGGTAACGACACCGTGGTGGGGTCCAGCTGCATCCTCATTCTTATTTGGTTTCAGGGCTCTTCCACGGAAAATAAACAAAGGGTCGCGGATACTTAGAGCATGCTCTTCGTACTTAGCGACCTATAAAGGGCCACTTGTACATAGAGATGCTTAATTTTAATTTTAAGCCCAAATTTAAGTGGTCAAGGATGAGTTGGCCTAGGATGGCTTGCTGTCCTAGTGGAAAACGATAGGGTTCGAAGTTCCGGAAGGATGTGCTGCCAGGGTTTTGCCTTGCAAATGTCCAGGCAATCATACCTGAACGAATGGGTGATCCTTGATAGCTCGGGATAGCTTGCTATCCTGATGGCAAGTGAGATGACTTAGGTTATGAACGGATGTGCTGCCAGGGTTTTGCCTTGTCAAGTGCCCAGTACCTGAAATTTCCGAAGCCATTGATGTCAGGCCCTATCCAAGGTCGAATTGGTACCACGGGAGTTGTCTTGCCCAACGGATAAGGTTGACCTTCGGGAAAACTGAGTCTGAGAGACCAGGTGGAACTCTTCGGAGGACTGCCTGGACTGGGACAACTATGGTGCGGACCAAGTTTCGTTCTGGGAATTAACCGTGTTGCTGTAAGGTTTACTCCTGCAAGGGAGCAACGCTAGATGGGAGACATACAATGAGTATGCTTCATGCCGCAAGGTGGGTAAGCGCGGGGCTCGTCCTTAACTCTGAAACGATGATTGTGTATTTGAGAAGCTTGTCTCATCCCAGTCGATGAGACCCATTCCGCTTCGATGGCAGTATTTTCCCATTCTCTAACTCTGTTTTTGAATAGGCAATGCTGAGCTCGGGGCCGGTGAACGATCCGTCTGCTCCTTCTCTTGCATAGAGATCTGCTGCCTCGTTTCCTAATATGCCTGAGTGTCCGAGAGACCACTTTGAAGTGATTTTGTTGTTGTGTTGAAATAAAAGACTGGACTTTTTAGCTCTAGCAGTCCTGCTTGACTATCTGAGATCAAATAGATCCCGGTTCATCTGTACCTTCTTTTGATACATTCTGGTTGTGTCTGTGTACCAGACGGATGCATGGTTTGGAAGGTTACTTATAATGTTTTCAACTTGATTTCGTTCGGGTATTCTTATCGAGAAACTCCTTTGGAAATTAGTAGTTTTTGTCATTATGTCTGATGGTTGGACAGTTATATTTTCCAATTTTCCATTGGTTCTGATGTTGGTGTGTACTGGTGTTTCTGCTTTAAGTTGGTTAAGGATTTTTAGTTTTATGGTCCTTGATCCAGCCACGCTATTGATATGTATGTGCAGGGGTAAGAGCCCTAGGAGTTTTTCCATGGCTAGCGTTGGGCAGGTTTTTACTCATTGCACCTATTGCAAATTAGTCTCTGTATTTTAGTATTTGAGTGATATGCGGTTGAAGACCCCATTTACTTCCTATTGCTTTTTTGCTTGAGAAGAGTGCCACTGTGGCTTAACGGACTCTTTCTTGTATGTTGGGTTTCCAGCTCAGCTTCCTATTCAGAATTAGACCAAGATAGTTGGCCTTATCGGAGAAAGTCAAGCTTGTGCCCGTGATGGATGGAGGGTTGACGAGTGGGATTTTGTACTTCCTCGTAAGGAGGGGGTTTACCTCTAGACCACAATGATCTGTCCAGCTTATTAGCTTATTTAGAGCATTCTGCAGAAGTTCTGTACTTTCCTGAGACAGCATGGAAACGTCGTCCGCATAGGCGATCACCCCGCAACCCTCCCCCTCAGGCAAACCAGCAGCTCATTCGCCACCAGGTTCCAAAGACGTGGGGAAAGGACTCCTCCTTGCGGGGTGCCTCTGCTGACAAATCTTTTGGCAGACGACAAACCAAGACTAGAATTTATGATCCTACTTAATAATTTAAAAAAATAACAAACTTTTTTTTTTAAAAGTAAGATGAGTTGGAAAAGAGAAAATTCCTAACTTTTTTTTTAATTCTCCTCACTTCACTTGCCCGTGTGTTTGTGGGTTTGTGGATTTGTGGATTTGTGTGTCATGGAATCTTGCGACCAATTTTTGACCCACTTCCCAAAGTCCTATTTTATTGAAATTTTGCATACATGCATATCTCCGATGACAACATCGAGGAACATTGAGGACACTCGGGCCACGGGGTCGATGGGCTCCCCTACAAATATTTTACAAAATTTTACTCGATTTTCTTCAAATTTTATACACTTGTGTATCTGATATACAACACTTTTGTAAAAATTTTGGAGACCCCGGGCCCGGGTTCGTGGGGCCCCATAACTTTTTTTAAAAAAATTATCCCGATTTTCTTCAAATTTAATACACATGTGTATCTCCGATAGACAACACTTTTTGTAAAAAATTTGGACACCCCGGGGCCGGGTTCGTGGGGCCCTATAACTTTTTTTAAAAAAATTAACCCGATTTTCTTTAAATTTTATATACGTATGTATCTCCGATGAAAAACACTTTTTGTAAAAAATTTGGAGACCCCGGGCCCCAGGGTCATTGGGCCCCAAAAAATTTTTTAAAAAAATTAACCCGATTTTTTTAAAATTTTATATACGTGTGTATCTCCGATGGGCAACACTTTTTGCAAAAAGTTTGGTGACAGGGTTTGGAGAGTCATGGGGCCCCAACACATACCCATCTCCTATTAGAGAATTTATATGAAAAATTTTATTTTTATGGGTTGTTTTTTTTAATCAACATTTGGAATTTATTTGGTTGTTTGGTTTGTTCCAGAAAAACAAAGAAAATTTTTCATTGCAGGTATTTTCGCAAAAGTAAAAGGGAACTGCATCGTAATCGGGTAACAGAAACGCTACGCCACTGCATTTTCTACTTCTGCAAACGGCTTTTTTGTCGTTCGCTGCCAATTGCATATAATTTTTGGCTGATAGAAAATCAATACTTGGCCAAAGCGAGACGACGCGTACTGGATTAAGGATATTTAGTGAGTAGTGTGTGGGTTTTATGAGGAATTTTGTGCAATTCGTCGAATCGTTTAAGTGTAGAGTTCTGAATAAAAAAAATATTCATCATCTACTGCTATTCCTATGCATGTCTATGAATTTCTCTGTCAAATCGACAAACTTTATGGTGACGACAAAAACCAACAACAATAACTTGTTTATCCTTCATAAATTCCACCAGTAGCGAACAGCAGCATCCTTCCTTCCTTCTTAATCGCATATCTACTCGTTATTCACTCCCACGGGCAAAATAAAATTGGCACTTTGGCGGAATTATGACACAACATGAAAAGTTTCACCAGGCCGTATGGTGTTTTTCCTGCGCATTTTAATGTCCCGATGGTCACACACCATAGCAGCAAAGGGTTTTTCGCCGACCGACCGTCTTTTCACCTAGCAACTGAACAACAGTCTGAGGATAAAGTTTTGACATTTAAAAAAAAAAACCAATTTCACCGTTTAGTTTGCGCTTCGTGCTCCGTCCTCTGACAGCTAGAGTTGGGCAATTAAACATTTATGAGCATTATACCATGTATTGGCGTGATCGACCCTCCCCTCCCGTCGACGACGTCAACGACGAGGACCATCGCTCTAATACCTGGCCCGCAAGTGGAATAAGTTGCTCTTCTTCTATCTATCTACTAGTTCTGTGCTGTCAAAGTAATTGGGACGATGACTTTTGCTCGAGCATTACGCATCTTCATACCTACCCACTTTGTGCTGTCTAGACCTTATGGAATTGGTTGAAAGTGCGGAAACTAAAAAGTATAGCGCTGACGCTGATGTTTGTTTTCGTGATATGGGCGGACGTGTAAAAGTGGGATCGAAGGATGAGGTACCAAATAACAGCTCTA
Source organism: Nephrocerus scutellatus (assembly GCA_947095585.1). NCBI lineage: Eukaryota > Metazoa > Arthropoda > Insecta > Diptera > Pipunculidae > Nephrocerus > Nephrocerus scutellatus. Next base: position 18,342,389 of record OX352762.1, on the reverse strand, counting down.
ATATTGTTCGCAAGGACAGAAGTTGGTGGACGACGACGAGCAACCAAATGTCTATGTAGGTATAGTTGGCCACTATCATTCCCTGACAGATATTCGCTCACTACTACTCTGTTTCATTATCCCTTTTAGTTAGATTTTTTTATATTCCTTTTTATGAATCCGACAATTTTCCGTTTTTATAAGCGTTGCGCTATTAAGCTATTTAATGTTTGTCACACCAACAAAAAGAGCAACATCTGAGCATCTTAGCTAGCTTTTACCCTAATATTATAGCTTGAATTCATAAAAAAATATTAGCGCAAGCTGTAGCAAAGAAATTATGTAAATCTGACAGCTGTCACGCCTCTGAATTTAAAAATAATCTGTAGTCAAGATTATAATTTCAATCAACTTGCGTCTCTCCGACCGTCTGTCCATCCATTTTAGCTGTCATTTTTGAAAAATATCAATGCCTAATTCATTCTGTATTTTTTCCAAGTTGCAGCAATGTTGCCGTAGAAAATTTATAAAAATCTGATAGGTTTTACTCCTCTCAACAGAGGGGGAACTGCATTGCGATTGATCGGGAAATTACTGACTGCTCAAAACTTGGTTTCTTGCTCTACCATCCAACGACGGAAGTGGCAGTGGATTGGTCATAAACTCCGAAAAGGCGACAGTTCCATATCAAACTACGCAACGCAATGGAATCCGTTATCTCAAGATGGTAGAAGAACGGGTCGTCCGAGAAATACATGGCGCAGAACACTTGAGGCGGAGTCACGGCAATTGGGGAAGAGTTGAAGAGAGCTGAAGCTCATTGCCAGGAACCGCACGCGATGGCGCATAGGCGTAGTAGAGGCCCTAGACCCACAAGAGGATATAGGATATAAGTAAGTAAGTAAGGTAAAGCAGCAGGCAATGCCAACATCTACGCAGAACTCCTTCAAGCCGACGTCGAGTTAACAACGTTAACAACCATTCCATCGTCGTTAAAAGAACGATTTCGCCCAAACCATTCTTGTACTGATCAAACTAACACCCTGCGTATAATCATTGAACAGTCAGTTGATTATCGCTCTCATCTGTATATGGTTTTTGTAGATTTTAAACGCGCTTTTGATAGCGGGGGCCGAAACATGATGTGGCAGATTTTGTCTAGCTATGGTGTTCCGGAAAAGTCATCAACGTTATCAAGGGGCTGCTGTACCGCGACTCAAAATGCCGCGTCATTCATAACGGTCATCTTGGCTCACCTTTCAACATCTACTCGAGAGTCAAGCAAGGTTACAGCCTCTTACCATTGCTTTTCACAGTTGTCATCGACTGGGGTGATGAAAATAATAAACCCTACTCCATCGGGTTTGGCGTGGAATGATAGAAGACCTAGACTATGCCGATGATATCTGTCTCCTATCACAAACGCTAGGTGAAATGGAGCGAAAATTAAACTCACTAGAACTCACTAGTCTCTAAAACAAATCTACTTCTCATTAACGCTAGTGGAACATTTGATCTCTCGATTGACGGACACCAGATAGAGGAAGTCGATAAGTGTTGTTAATTGGGCAGCGGGATGTAAAAAATGGTGGTGCTGACTCGGATGTGTGCTCTCGTGTAAACAAGGCACGGCACTCCTATAGTATGCTAAATAATATCTGGAACTCCTAGCAAATCTCCCAGAATCTGAAGCTAATGATCTTCAGATCTAACGTTCTCTCAGTACTCTTGTATGGCTGCGAAACGTGGAAAGTCACAGAGTCTATTGCGACGCGCCTACAAGTCTTAGTCAACAAGGGCTTAAGGAGGATCCTGAGAATAAGATGGCCGGACATTATCACCAATCAAGACTTGTAGAGAGTAACGCAGCAGGAAGCAATCGCGATCACCATCAGACGACGAAAATGGAGCTGGATTGGCCACACTTTGAGAAAGCCAGCGGAAGATATTAGGAAACCAGCTCTCGACTGGAATCCACAATGAAGCCGTCGTGTTGGGCGTCCTAGCAAGACATGGAAAAGGACAATCGAAGAGAAAGCAAGATCCCATGGGTCTCTTGAAACCTCAGGCGATAAATCTAGTTCTTTGATGGGCGTTTGTAGAAGCCCAATGCTCACCCGCGGAGTAAATGAAAGAAAGAAGATAGGTCTATAGGATTAAGGCAGCTCAATTGGCTTTGGGGATAAAGATTACATTTACAATTTAGTTAAACCGGTCATGTTTAAAAATGTCACTTGCAGAAAATATTTTAAATTAAATTCTAAAGTGGCACGCCTAAAGTTGAAGACAAAGGACAAACTTTTTAATTTCTCTTACTTTTATGTTCTTATATTCGATAACTACTGACTATAGCTCATTGTCAACGCGCTCTAAACTTATATCCGCCGTATGCCACTTTGTTACTCGGCATCTCTGTGTCTGCTACAACAATAATCCTATCAGGAGCTGCAATAAATTTAATTAGAAAACAACGCGAGCCAACACAAGGCAAGGCGATCCGGAACATAAACGCAAACAGGAAGTGCACTCACAATGCTGTGTTGCACACGTGCACACAGGGATTTAGGGACGAGCGAGCGCACGCCATCTCCATGTGACACTCGCTGGAATTTTTTTTTGGAAAAAGAAAAGAGGCGTCAACGGCGATGGTGATGACGACGGACGACAGCGGCGGCGACTACAAACAACGACGAGTCCAAGGATAACGTGAAAGTAGTTGCAGAAAACGTCTTAATTCTTCATCGCGGACATTGCCTCTTGCTGCTTATGTTGTTCTAATGGTTTTCGTTGTTGTTGTTGCTATTGTTGTTGCTACTCACCGCATACAGACACAAACGCTTAAATTAAGTTCCTCTTTAATTTTTATTTATTTGACGTTGCTGCGATGTTTTGGCGACCGCATTTTGTCTTGCTCTTGAGGTCGTCCTCGGCTGTTTTAATCTTTTCTGCTCCCCTCCACCACTTGACAACAACGATGCGCTTTTATCAGGATAAATGTGAATGCACAGCCCAATTTAAGTCCTTATAGTCTTACAACACAATAAACCATCCACAATTTGGCCACAAAATTAAGTCGCAAGAACCATTGTCGTCGTCGTCGTCGTCGTCGTCGTCGTCGTCGTTGTTTTTGTATGAGATGGTTGCGTCCTGCGTGAACCGTGAAATGCGGCGGCATCAAAAATACACGTTGCAAGGATCGTTAAGTTTAGACAAAATATGTTGGGGAGTTTAGCATATAAGTGAAGGCATAAATATTATAAAATGTCCTGCTCCTGTAACACTGTACGATAAGATTCCAAATTGAGGCAAATTTTTGAAAAATGGAAATTAAAATAAAAGTAAGGAGGATACAAGGCTTCAACAACAATAACAACATGGGAGCAATTTCTGTTTGTGCGCCAAATATCTCATAGTTTGGTGTTTGGCGGAAAATTAATAGCGCTTTCGATTTGCTGGCTACAGTGAAGGTTTGGTGTCCAACTTCTATGGCGCTCTTTTGTTTTCGTCGAGAACGCTGTCGAAATGGGACACCAAACCTTCACTGTACCCAGCAAATCGAAAGCGCTGTAAGATTCCATTGATTATTTTTTTAAAAAACCTCTCGAACTTCTCATTTTTTAAATTCTCTATATTAACTTCACTTGCCCGTGGGTCGTCGGTCGTCGGTCGGTCGTCGGTCGGTCGTCGGTCGTCGGTCGGTCGTCTGTCGTGGATTCTTGCGATCAATTTTTAACCCACTTCCCATGGCCCGATTTTATTGAAATTTTGCACACTTGCGTATTTCCGGAGACAACACTTTCTATTAAATTTTGAGGCCCCTCGGGCTGCGGGGTCGGGGGGCTCCCAAACAAAAATTTTAAAAAATTTACCCGATTTTCTTCAAATTTTACACACATGTGTATACCCAATAAACAATACTTTTTCGAAAATTTGGTAGTGATCGGGTCCCGGGTTCGGCCGCAAGGCCCTTATACATTTTTTAAATATCTGTACTGGCATCAGATATTCGTCGCCCTTTATGGACTGTCTGCGGTGTGTGCTGCGCAGTCGGCTGCGCTGCATGGTTTTGGTGGTGGTGGAGAGAGAGAGAGAGAAATCTTAGCGCACGCACAAATGAACCCAGCAAATGAAACGAGACATACATGTTTTATGCTTACTTCAACTTACATTTAAATTATATACTGAATTGTATTTTTATTGATGTTTTTTTTTTTGTTGTCGATATCAACTTACAGATAGAACAACAAGTTTTCACAATATTCTGTCATTTGGCGTTTTCATAAATTAGTTCAGAGCAGTAAAAGAGTTCTCAAGATAAATGTTCGTGTTTCTTATTTGCTCAGAGTATGAGCGTGCTCTAAGTGCTCAGAATAAAATGATCTGAGCTTTTTCAATTTTAACATCTGATGTCAAATGTTTGTTTCGATGATTTTCTTCTACAATAAAAAAAAAATGGCCCAGGATCGAGGGGCTCCCATATCAATTTCTGCGATTAGAGAATTTAGATGAAAAATTTTAATTTTTATTGGTTGTTTTTTTATAATTTGCCCACGCGTATAATGATCGGTTGTATGCTAGGCACAGTGTTGGCTTTAAGAAAGGGTTGGACAAAAGAGAAGATGCCTATGAGCTTGTGCTTTGGTTGCCTGTAGATCATAGCGATGTGGAATGATATAGCTTGGAAGAGCATTCCACATGAACGGATGAAGAACTAATCCCTAAACTTAACTGTATATCAGAAGATGGGTTTGAGGGTTAACTGATGAGCATTAGAGGGTGAGGGTTAGAGCGGTTGAATTTAAGAATTAGTGCCGAGCAACTGAATGTTTGTCTGGAGCAAAGCTGGTGGAAAAATTTGATTTTTGATTTCGTTTATTATTTAGCAGAGCTACTAAAATTCAGTTTACAATTAACAATAATTCAAACTTAACTTACGGTAAATATATATATACCTAAATAGAAATATAAACAATTAAAAAAATATACAAATAAAGGGTGATTAGATTGGAGGTACTATTTCCAATAGGATTGTTTTGACATGTCACGCGTGACTACTGTCAAACTAAGTACATAATTTTATTCAGTATTCATTGACATTTCCTCATGGAAAGACTAACGCCTCAACAACGTTTACAAATTGTACAATTGTATTGCGATAATCGATGCTCTGTGAAAAGTGTTCATCGCGCGCTCAGGCCAACTTATGGTGTACCTACATAATGGTCGTACCGAACGCACTATTCGGCATACCATCGACAAACTTGAGAATAATTTTACATTATTGGATGATACTCGATCGATTAGACCACGTACAGCCCGAAATGAAGAGAATATTGCCGCTGTAAGTGAGAGTTTTGCCGAAAACCCGGAAGAATCGAGTCGGCGCCGTTCTCAAACACTTGGCCTAGCTTATGGCACTACTTGGGCGATTTTACACAGAGATCTTGGTTTGAGAGGGTATAAAATACAGCTAGTCCAAGAATTGAAGCCGGCCGACCTTCCATAGCGTCACACTTTAAGTCGTTAAAGTCGGCTCTTGAAAAACTTGCCGAAGATCCGTATTTTGGGACCCGAATTTTGTTCAGCAATCAGGCCCATTTTTGGCTTAATGGCTTCGTCAATAAGCAAAATTGCCGTATTTGGGCTGAAGAGCAACCCGAAGCCGTTCACGAAGTGCCGTTACATCCATTGAAAACTACCGTTTGGTGCGTCCTATGGGCTGTAGGAATCATCGGCCCATATTTCTACAAAGACGAGGCTGGCGCCAATGTAACAGTGAATGGCAAACGCTATCGCGCTATGATAAACGACTTTTTGTTGCCGGAGTTTGAAGCCCGTGATCTCGACGACATTTAGTTCCAATAATATGGCGCTACATCCCATACAGCCTGTGACGCAATGGATTTACTGCGTCCTCGTTTCGGTGAGCAATTGATCTCTCCTTTCGGACCGGTGGATTGGCCACCAAGATCGTGTGATATCACACCTTTGGACTTTTTTTTTGTGGGGATATGTCAAGTATAAATGTTTTGTGGATAAACCAGCTACGATTGAGGCATTGGAAGCCAACATTACTCAAGTTAATCGCGAGATACCGACCAAAGTCCTCGAGCGAGTCATTCAAAATTCGTTTGAAAAACCCAATTTTTTCGATCGTACATCAAGCGCCGTTTTTATGTCGTTGATATATATGATGAAGAGCAGGGCTCCAAGAATAGAGCCCTGGGGAACACCCAGAGTTGTTTCAAAACGGCTGGATATCACTCCGTATTTGGTTCTTTTACGTTCGTCCACTAAGGAAAGACCTAAACCAGTCCAATTCTTGGACATTAACACCATATCCATGCAGTAGTGTTGTTCTATCGATGGTCTCAAAAGCTCTTTTTAGGTCTAAGAACACTGCAACCACACAATTTCCCACTGCTATCTCTTCTTTCCAACTAATCAGCACATTATTCAAAGCAGATTCACACGAATGCTTCCTTTTGAACCCTGATTGGTTTTCTAAGAACAGGCCGTTGGACTCAAAGTAATCTTACAGTTGGGTTTGTACTACTTTTTCAAATACACAGTTGTCACTCCAGTTGAAAAAATCAAAGGCTGTACCAAAAGCGTTGATTGGTCGAAAATCCTGATATTTTCCATGAGTCAGGGAAAGATCCAATTCTCATTGGCAGATTTATCAGCCGCTCAAGCACTGGACCAATTAGCGATATAGCATCGAGTAGCATTCTGGAATTAATGAAGAAGTTATAGTCCCTTTTCGTGCGAACGGGTCTGCGTGTTTGTCGGTGTTGTACAAATGGTATCGATCTATTAATGTCTAAGAAACTTTGGACGAAAAACTTGTTAAATTCATCAGCTATATCGGCATTGTTCTTTACACATTTATCGCCGAAATGCATATTTTTGATGGATCGCTTTTTCGCATTTAAAACATACGACTTAATCGTTCTTCACATAGATTTTTGGTCACGAGAATTTTCAATTCGTTGTTTAATGCTGTTGTTCTTTGCTCTGACTATTTCAGCTTTATATTGATTCCTGGATACACAATATCTACCCCAGGTGACTTTACTACTAGATGCTAGGAATGCTTGGTATCTAGCTCTTTTTCCCCGTTTCATTCTTCCAGTGTACCACTTACTGTTGTGCTTATAGGCTGCTTTTTTGCAGATCATATGGTTTGTTATTCGCAGCAACTCATTTTCAAATACTGTACCGATGCCGCTTGGATCCTCACTATTTGTGAAAATATCGTTCTTTCTTAGCTGTCTTATAAATGACGACCTGTTGTATTCAATAAACTGCCATTTATCATCTTCTGATTTTTCTTCAATTCTTCGTTTCCTTTCAAATGTGTACTCTATCATAATAGTTTCAAGGTAGCTCATATTGAGATCAACGTTGATTTTCGAGGTTGTAGAGTCTGTTGTTGAGTCTGTTACCACGTAATCAATCAAAGTCTCTGAGGTATTGGTTATATGAGTCGGCTAAATATTCGACTTCGATAATATTTCGCAAGTCTGTTCTGTAAATATTCGATTTGTTCATCCAATCAATATTCACATCAACTGCCAGAATAAACTGTCTGTTTGAGTCTATCAGCTCCTCCAACCAGTCTTTAATATAAAGGGTCCGCCAAATAACTTTTTTTTTTTTTTGAAAATGCTATAAAAAAAAACTACTTAATATTTTTTCAAATTTCTTTTTTATTTGAAAGTACAATCCTTCCGGCTAACAATGAAAAATAATTTCATTCAAATGGCTGCCTCGGCTGGCCATGCAGTAGCCTACACGATCGGTCCAATTTTTAAGCACATTATCGATTGTGTGCAGGTGTATTTCACCAATGGCTTCACGAATATTGTCCTTTAAAGCGTCAATTGTCTCTGGCTTGTCGGCGTAACACTTATCTTTTAGGGCACCCCACAAATAATAGTCCAACGGTGTCAAATCGCAGCTCCGAGGTGGCCAAACGACATCAGCTCTGCGGCTGATAATGCGATCTTCAAAAACAGGGCGCAAAACATCGAGCGTAGCTTCGGCTGTGTGGCACGTAGCGCCGTCCTGTTGAAACCAAATGTTGCCAATATCCTCCTCTTCAATTTTTGTGAACAAAAATTCGTTCAACATGGCCCGATAACGATCGCCATTGACTGTAACGGCCACTCCTTGCTCATTTTCGAAGAAAAATGGCCCAATTATGCCTCTGGACCAAAATCCGCACCAAACAGTGACTCGTTTTGGGTGTACCGGCTTTTCAATGTATGCGTGCGGGTTTTCTGTGCCCCAAATGCGACAATTTTGCTTGTTTACATACCCGCCAAGATCAAAATGAGCTTCATCCGAAAAGATGATTTTTTTGGCAAAATCGGCATCTTCTGTAAGTCGATCGCAGGCCCACTCAGCGAAGCGAAAACGCATTGGATGGTCAGTTGGCTTCAACTCCTGAACCAATTGGACTTTGTATGGCGTCATACCAAGGTCTTTATGCAAAATTCGTCTCAATGATGTCTCCGAAATGTTCAATTGTTGAGAACGACGGTGAATTGATGTTGATGGCGCTTCACGCACACTTTCTGCCACAGCATCAATATTCTCGGGTGTACGCACTGTTTTTGGCTAATGCAGTCGATGCAAGTGCCATTCATAGCATTGGATTTAAAATTCGCTTAGGCGATAGGAGACATCATTGGGTTTTGAAAGCGTTAAGTTCTACTCAATTGTTTTCTCCCCATTGTATTATGCTGTCTAGATCAGAATTTAAAGTGCTTAACATACGTAGTTGTTTGAGTTCTATATGAGTAGTGGTGGGACGTTTCTCAAACTTATATGAAGAGCTAAGAGTACTGTCGTCGTCAGCGAAAGAATAAATTGGATTAGAAATAATGCACAAAAGATCATTAATGAAATTGAGAAAGAGTGTCGGGGATAAAACAGAACCCTGGGGAAAGCCAGTATTTATGTTATGTATTTTAGATTTGAAACCGTCCTAGACAACTTGAATTGAGCTCTCTAATATATAGCTTTTAATCCAATAAAGCAGTTTTTCATGGACTCCATAAGCATGTATTTAAGAGAAAGATCTTTATGCCAAACTCTGTCAAATGTTTTGGAAATACTGATTGCAATTACATTACTTTCACAAAATTGATGCAAAAACTGGTTCCACTTTTCGGCGGCGAGATATACCATCAAGTCACCAGAAGAACGTTGTCCGCACAAATACCTGTCAGTAAGGATTTCCGTTAGTTTCAAAATATTTTATGAGCTGAAAATTGATCAGCGTTTCCATGACATTGGAAAGAATTAATGTAAGTGCTATGGGCCGGTACGAAGAAGGAGACGACGGTTCGCCTCTTTTGGGTATTAGTTGGACAAAGGCTATTTTTGAGTTTCTCGGGAAGAGTCCAGAAAATGGGATAAGTATAAAAGCTTACACAATCGTAATGCCAGCTTGGAAGAACAACTCCTTAGAACTATTGGGGAAATACTGGCCCAGCGGATTTGTGAGTATTGAGATCGGTTCAAACTCTGCAACTGCACGAGTACGAATGTAGAGTGTTCCATACTCGGAGTTACAGACGGCAGCAATGCACAATCTGGAAGCATGGAGCTAGCCGCAAAATGCGCAGCAACAGATTGGCCTTGTCTATAGAGCTGACAATTGGAATGTCATTATAAATGAGCGTTTGAATCGACGACGAGGCTGTATTTTTGATTATTATCACAAATGATGAAAAAATTTTACTACTATTGAGACATTGTAGTATTCTTTGCCTCAATTTTTGGTCGTAGGCGAATTTGACTCGCCGAAGATGGGCATTGCCATAATTTCTGGCTCATTTAAAATTTATTCGGTTTTCCTTAGAAGGATTTACTTTGTAAAACCGAAAGCTAGAATCTTTGAGGCCTCTTTACGGCTTGAATTATGCCATCCATCTTCCTTCGGATTAACAGACTTTTTCCAAAAAGGGATATTCAGCTGATATCACAAGAGCTTTACGGTAATGTGCGACCGATCCCTTAAACAGCATCTTAGAAGTAATACCTGCAGGCATATTTATCGAATACATCGCAACGTGCAATGCAGCAGCAGAGAAACTTGGTTGTTTTTATCTTAACCATATACGAACACTGTGGCCGCAGTGGTTCAGTGGTTAAGTGCATGGATTTCTGAGCTAGAATAGATTCGTAGTTCGAATCCAAGGAAACACCAAAAGTATTTTTCACGATTCCACCTCTTGCGAATGTCTGACAAACTTCCGAGAGTTATAACTTGTCACGGAAAGCTTCGACGTTCGGATACGGCATTGAATTGTAGGTCCCTACCATTTGTGCGCAAAAATATACCTACATGCATAACACAAATGCTCAGGAGAAGCTAGCCCTTGGACCGCAGCGTTCTGTTGCTCCGAATATAATTATTTTACGAATACTGCAACATACTGCAAACAGTTTCTGAAGGTACGATACTATCTTCTGCTGAATACTCAATTTTCCGGTTTCGGCAAACTGGAAGGATGAGGAAGTAACTAGACAATTTGCCACAATTGACACTGACGGATAAGATAAAAGACCATGTCGGTGCAGTTGTCTTCACAGAGGAGCTTAATCTGTCCATGTCGTACATGCTTCCTGACTCGAATAGCATCATTCAGGCGGAAATTTTGCGGTAAAAGAGGCTTGTTGTGGGGCGTTGAGACATATGTAGTACTGCACAAATTGGAATTGGAAGGGTATATGTGTGGATAGTAGTAGGTTGAGTGGGACAAACCCGCGCTTTTGCTAGCTTTCACCATTAAGCATGCTCGTAACTATGTTCCCATCTAGCGTTGCCCTCATACGAGAGTAAACCTTACAACTCCACGATACATCCCCAGAACGAAACTGTGTCCGCACCATAGTTGTCCCAGTCCAGGCAGTCCTCCGAAGAGGTCCACCTAGTCTCTCAGACTCAGTTTACCTTAGCCGTTGGGCAAGACAACTCCCGTGGTTCTAATTCAACCTTGGTTGAGGTTGGCTGCAGCATCCATCCGTTATTTAAACCATCTCATCTGCCATCAGGATAGCAAGCTATCCCGAGTTTTTCAAACGCGACCTTGATCAGATCTGGCATTAAGAATCTCCCTTTCGTTCAGGTATGAGTGCCTGGGCGGTTGCAAAGCAGACCCTGGCAGCACATCCTTCCGGAACATCGAACCCTATCATTTGCCACTAGGACAGCAAGCCATCTGAGCAAGCTATCCTGCGCTCAACCTACATATGTTAGACTTGATTACTAACAGACGAAGAGATTGCCCAAATGCAACGATCTCTAAGTACCAGTAGCCCTTTTTATGTCGCTAAGTACGAAGAACATGCTCTAAGTACACGCGGCCCTTTATTTATCTACCATGGTAAAGCACCGCGCCATACCCATATATAGGTTTATAATGCAGCAGGACCCAACCAGGATGTCGTAACCCTGACTGGGGTCCCATCATGGCCCAACGTCATCCGGTACAGATGACCCATGGCTTTTTAAAGAGGTATCGTTCCCCGCTTGGCGCCGTGGCTCAGTGGAAATGAGCATGGCTACTGAGCAGGTTCGTATCCCAGTAACACCAAAAGTTTTTTTCACGGTGTTCCACCTCTCGCGAATGGGTGACAAACGTTCCGAGAGTAATAACTTTTCACGGAATGCTTTTCTATTTGCTGTTCGGATCTGGTCTTAAATTGTAGGTCCCTTCCATTTGTCTGCAAAAATATACATGCTCAACACGAATGGTTGCGAGAAGCTAGGCCTTGGACCGCAATGGTCTGTCGCGCTGAATATTATTATTATTATCGCTCCTCGGATATATGTGTGGACATCTTTCGTAGAGTGGGACGAACCCTGCTTGCCTAGCTTTTGCCATTAGGCATGCTCTTGAACTACTCCCATTTAGCGGTCCTCTCTTCGAGAGTAAACCATAAGCCGCCGCGTTTCTAGGTCCTCAACCACAGTTGTCCTCAGACCGGTCGGTCAACCTTATTGTCTGTGGGCACGGACAACTGCCGCTGTACCAACGCGACCTTGGTGAGGTCTGACATCAAGGGACTTAGTTTCTTCGACGTGAGTGCCTTTTTTTGCGAAGGAGAAAACCATCACTGGCAAATCATCGTCCGAGTCCTCGAACCTCATCATTTGTCACTAGGATACCACCCATAGTATCCTAGGCCGCATCACATCACACAGACCTGTAGTGTATGATGTATGAAATGAGCTACTAAATACGAAGAGTCGCTCATAAGGTTATTCGAAGTACCAGTAGCCCACTTCGGGTCGCAAAGTACGAAGACATTGCCCATAAAAAGAGCATACCTTATTTAATATCCCGTGGTAAAGCCCAGCACCTCAACCATGAATAGGTCAAGACGCAATTGGAACCCCCACGGTGATATATGTGTGGACAGCCAGTTTGTAATCAAAGCCATTCATGGGATCATCAACAGCTAGAAACTTGTTAAACAATGCCAAGCAGAATTGGCTTCGATTAGTCAGGACAAAGAGCGCAATGAGAAAGCATACGAATTGGCTAACAAGTGTGTCGCAGTATGGACACTGGTTATATGGAATGAGTTAGCTGCCCAATTAGCTGTCTCAAGGAACCAAATTTCACTCTTTCTATACTATTAGGTCAAAGCTTAAATAAAGCAGTCTGACCAACTGCGCGTTGTGGGCCTTCTACTCGCATAATAAAAATTTTTGAAGAAATTTATATGGAAACCCCTCGAACCTATCATCGAAGGTACAAACTTTGAATAAAATCGGGGTTAAGGAAGTCTTTAAAAAATTGATCGCAAATTTTGGCCAGCCAGCCACAAAGAAACACATGCACGGGCACGCGAAGTTAATATAAAAAATGTAGTTAAGTTATAGCTCAGATGGAAAGAGATTTGGATCTTATGAGGAGCTTTATTGAGACAAACGGACATTTTGAAGAGTTGGCGAAATCGAATGATTCAGAACGGATCCCAAAATTAGAAAAACGTTGGACATCCACTTAGCACTAAGTCTAACAGAAGACTCTGTTGAAAGATATGGCTAGGTACTCATCACCCTGCCTCCGTACTTCAGTCTAAACCGCTAATTGTTTTTTGTTGGCGTTTTAGATGATTCAGCTTGCCAGCGATGCCACCCACCCAAACGACACGATGCCCCATCAACATCTCTGTACGTAACATAATCCGGATGCAATTGTTCATCTATCCGGGGTAGTGCATCTGTGCAACACGCCACGCCGGACTTCCCATATAGAATATAATACATACACGTGCGTTCCTTCCGTGGATTTTCGCAGGCTGTTGCATGCATGTGCAATTTATTATGTTGGCCCTCCTGTGGGAGAATACGACCATTCACGTCGATTGCAGGTTCGATTGTGTCGACACAGAACATAACATATATATTATGTATTACAACAACATATAAATAGCGGCCGTCGAGTCTCGTAAGTCGTTACCCACGGAAAGTGTAGCAAACTTTCAGTTCCGGAGCAGGGAGCAACAACAAACTTATACTGCTAGCTGTGAATTTTAAGGGCCTAGTGCATGGTTTGGTTGGTAGATGCATCGCATCAACATCATCCAAAGACACAACGAATATTTAATTATTCCCACCGCCGAAGAGACACAATGGTGGGAATTTTCGGGGCCGATTCCATTGTTTGTGAAGATGATGATGATGATGATGATGATAGTGATGACGATTGTTAGCTTGCGCAAATGATATTCACTTGTAAGTGAAGTGGTGTGTTTGTATAAAAGAGTGTGTGAGAGAGTTTTTTTGTTTTTATTTAAATAAATGTTATTCTCGACAATCGACAATCCTAGCGCAGGTAAATGACTCCAAAACGTTAGCAGCAGAGACAGTAATTATCTGTAAGGTTTTTCCCGGAGCGGGACGGTATATATGGTTGTTGTATAGTGAGCACCATGGACAACAAGCAGGTCAGATCTGCACTCTACACTTCCTCCATTGAATAAATGTGAATTTCTTCTGTAGGAATACAATACCCCGTCCTAACCACCTGTCGTAATCCACCCCACCACAAAATACATTCACACTCACACTCATACGCCCCAAAGTACATACAAGTGAACGCGACGCAGCTGGTTCAGTAGTTGCTATGTGTGTTGTTTTACGGTGAATCATCTGGAGTTCTCAGGGGTCTTGGAGTCTTCTTAAACAAACTTAATTAATACAAAAACAACATTAACATTCAAGAAAAAAAAAAACGTTTTCCATTCACCTCTAAGACGCGGCGGCGATCGCTTTTCCCCCAGACAGACTGAAAATTGTGAAGCTCCCAATTAAAAAATGCTCGTTAGGCTGCACAGTAATTCTTTAATTTTTTTTCCAACGAAATTATTGTTAATCGTAATTACAGGATAATTGTTGCAGCAACGGGGAGATCGTGTATCAGGTTACGAACGCGTCATCTCTCTATGTGTGCATATCACAACAGTACGCACACGTGCCACGACCACGATCAAAATCTATCATCAATAATCCAGGGATCCATGCCGAGAGGGTCTGGTATGTGTGAACGCGACTAATTGGACGGGAATTTTCTGTTGTCTCCTGTCGCGCGATCGATACACTCATCGAAGCGTACCTCGCACCGACGAACGACGACTCACTGTCGATCGTTTTGTACCACAGGTCCACAGTCGCCCCCCAGTTTGAGTGTCCCAACGGAAAGCGGAAAACGGCAATCAACCGATCGACCCAGAGTGTGGTGGACAAGAGTGCGAATGGTAAATTATGAAGAAGTCGAGATCTGTGTCCATCTGCTGTGGGATGCAGTGCAAACGCGCGATCCGCCATTAAAGTGCGCACATTTAACGCGACATCATCTCTTCGCTAATTTATTGGCTGAGGCTCTTGACATGATGATGCGCCTTCTGCATTCTGTGTTAGGAGTACTTTTTAGGAATTCAGAAGAAATCTATTGGCGCCACTTTTTTAAATTTTCTTTATTTACTTTGCGTCCGGATGGGTTTGTGTGTTTGTTTGTGGCTGGCTGGCCAAATCTTGCAATCAATATTTAAAGACTTCCTGAAGCCTGATTTTATTCAAACTTACCGCACATTTACTTCAATTGGCAACACTTTTAGCAAAAATTTGGAATTTGGCAACAGGGCCGAAGGGCTTCCATATAAATGTTTTCAAAACTAACCCGATTTTATTCTAACTTATGTATGCAAAGTGTAGTCCGATTAGAGAATTTACATTTTTATGGTTTGGCTTAGCTCAGATTTGGAAACAAAAACAGAATATTTGGCAGTTAAACCAACAAAACCGAGCAATTCGACAGAAATGGTAGAACGAAAGATCCCCATTACTAAAATGGAAGTTTGATGATAGAAATGGTGTTTCTTTTAGTTGCACTGCGACCCATCCGGATCTATTGCACTTCCCCTGACTTGTGCTTTAGGACAGTGCATGCCAGTCCTTACCGCTACTTCTCCATACCAATGCCTCTTAGGAACTTAATGATTTGTTGCGGAGACTCCGAGACTGCGTGGGTTCCAATATGGTCTCTTCTCCTTCTGTCGTTCTGTCGGATCGTTGCTCAGAATTCATTGAGAAGATGTCACGGAGTCTCATTCGCTATTACACAAAGCCAGCACCTGGCATCCTCTTCTATTCTGAATTTTTTTTAGGTGCACCTTCAGTTTACAATGTCCTGTTAGGAAGCCCGTAATTATTCTTAGATTACTTCAGCTTAGTCCCATTATCGATCGAGACAACCTTGTTTTATAGCTCTACTTGTCTTTGCTTACCATAGGCTTGTGAGATTTTCCCATCTTACGAAAACGGCCGCCTACATTATTCCTGGGAACCAACCCGAGTTGATAGTTACAGACTTGCAACGTCAAGGACTCAAAGCCATTAATGCATTCAGTAAAATGAAATGGAAAACAAAGGAACCACTGAAGATGTTTCTAATTTCAATTGAACCAAATGCGGACGTTAAAAGGCGGTCAGCCAACAGCAGAATAGTGGGAATAACACAGAAATCATCAGAATTGCAGGTGGCCATAACTATCTCTGACTTGTAAAAGTGCGATCAATCCTCCACGAGGACGCCGTCGGTAATTATCATCCAATACAGGAAAAGCTGAATGATCGTGCTAGGCCCTTCAAAGTAAGTTTAGCGCGGGGCCAATAACCTCGCCCGTAAAATTTTATAACGCATCCCAAAATCAGCCTCGGTTCACAACGAAAACGGCTAAATGATTTAAGAATTTTCTCAATGAACGGACGCTCAGTGTATAGAACTCGAGCTGCACAGCAGCTAGCCGAACATCATCATATTTGGCTTTACAACCGGTGTCCGGTGCTGGTATCCCGCAAAATACCTCTCCAATGGTCCCGATTTCAAGCCGATGTCATCCAGTTTTGCATCCCTAAACTCTGGGCGTACTGGTTTACGCCAACCTTCTAGAGTAGGCTTGGCCGGCCTCGCTGTCGTGTTCCCTCAATCCTACCGCAAGAGACTTTCCGAGCAGGATCCTCTTTACTCATGCGAGCTAGGTGTCCTAACAACCGGAGTCTACAGAGCTTAATAATTCTCTTCAAGATTTTGACATCGCGGTAACGCTCGTAGATCACATCATTGTAGAGTCTCCGGAATCGTACTTCCTCACATACGGGGCCAACAATTATCCGTAAGACTTTTCCCTCGAGAATCAGAATGAACGAAGAAATCAGAATGCTTTTTGCTAAGCACCCTTGGATCCATATATAAGTACTGGTATGATGACCATTGTCATATATATTAGCTGCTTGAGTGTTATGGTTAAGTTTCTGAATTTGAAGAGTCTTCACAGACTATAGTAGGTTTTGTTGGATTTAAGCAATGGTGCGCGTATTTCTGGTTCCATGCTATTATCGACTGCTAGAGTTGACCCGAGATAGTTAAAGGACTGCCCTACTTCAAATTCGCGCTCCACTGTTTGAATTGAGGGACCAATTTTGGATCTTCTACTTGCAGACGTGGCCACCATGTACTTTGTTTTGCTCTCATTTATGTGCAGCCCCAGATTTCGTGCCGCCTGCTCTATCTGGATGAAAGCTTCCTGTAAAGCTTTTTAGTTTCTACCAACGATGTCAATATCGTCTGCGTAAGCCAGTATCTGAATGGTCATATAGAGGATTGTTCCTCTTGCCGTTACGTCAGAGTCTTGGTTCACTTTCTCCAAAGCCGGGTTGAAAGGGACGCAGGCCAGTCCATCCCTTGTCGGAGCCCGTTATAGATGTTGAATGGGCTTGATAGTGATCCGGATATTTTTACTTGGCTTATAACATTGGTCATGGTCAACCTACATAGTCGTGTCAGTTTATTTGGGATGCCGAATTCTCTCATGGCTTTATAAAGTTCTACTCTGGCTATGCTATCACAGGCGGCTTTAAAGTCTATAAGAAGATGGACTCTAGTCATTTTTCCATCACCTACCTAAGGGTGTAAATCTGATCAGTTGTTGATTTGCCTGGGATGAAGCTACACTGGTATGAACCAATGATTCCTTTAGCGTATGGGGCTATCTTGTCTTAAAGGATAGAGGAGAAAATCTTATACGCAGTACTCAACATCGTTATACCACAATAATTGCTGCAGGTTGTGATATCTCCTTTCGTATGTATGGGGTACAGGATGCTTCTTCGCCAGTCTTCTGGCATCGCTTCTTCCTCCAATACTTGCACAATAAGTTCATGAATTGCTTAGTGAATTGCGTGGCCTCCTGTTTTAATTAGCTCCGCTGAGATGTCATCAGATCCCGGGGACTTATTATTTTTGAGCCGATTTATCGCTCTGCTAACTTCGTCTATGCCTGGTGGCGGCAGCATAGTGTGGTCCTCGGTCATTGGTGGAGCCTCCAATTACTCAGATAGCTGGCCATTAAGCAACTCATGAAAGTGCGCTTCCCATCGCTCTAAGATGCTTTTGAGATCGGCGATCAGATCGCCCTCTTTGTCTTTGCCTTATGTGCAACGCGGTGTATATTGCGTCATACCGCGGACTCTTTGGTAGAACTTTCGCGCCTAGTGCGGTCCTCGCTCTCTGTACTGTTTTAGTTCATGCTGGAAGACTATTTTTGGCTAAAAATGGATGGAATTGACTTCAGTGATATTTAAAAAAATTTTTCTACGCATATTTAAAAATTTTTTTGGGGCTCAATAACCCTGGGGCCCGGGGTCTCCAAATTTTTTATAAAAAGTGTTTTTCATCGGCAATACATACATATATAAAATTTAAAGAAAACCGGGTTAATTTTTTTTAATTTTGGGGCCCCACGACCCCGGGACCCAGGGTCTCCAAATTTTTAACAAAAAGTTTTGTCGGTCGGAGATACACATGTGTATTTAATTTGAAGAAAATCGGGTTATTTTTTTAAACAATTTATGGGGCCTCACGAACCCGTGCCCGGGGTCTTCAAATTTTTTACAAAAAGTGTTGTCTATCGGAGATACACATGTGTATTAAATTTGAAGAAAATCGGGTTAATTTTTTAAAAAAAGTTATGGGGCCCCACGAACCCGTGCCCGGGGTCTCCAAATTTTTTACAAAAAGTGTTGTCTATCGGAAATACACATGTGTATTAATTTTGAAGAAAATCGGGTAATTTTTTTTTTAAAAAAGTTATGGGGCCCCACGATCCCGGGCCCGGGGTCTCCAAATTTTTTTACAAAAAGTGTTGTCTATCGGAGATACACATGTGTATTAAATTTGAAGAAAATCGGGTTAATTTTTTTAAAAAAAAGTTATGGGGCCCCACGATCCCGGGCCCGGGGTCTCCAAATTTTTTACAAAAGGTGTTTTCCATCGGAGATACACATTTGTATAAAATTTTAAGAATATCGGGTAATTTTTTTAAAATATTTGTATGGGAGCCTCCCGACTCCGAGGTCCGAGGGGCCTGAAATTTTAAAAGAAAGTATTGTCACCGGAAATATACATGTGTGCAAAATTTCAATAAAATCGGGCTATGTGAAGTGGGTTAAAAATTGATCGCAAGATTCCATGACACACAAATCCACACACCCACAAACACACGGGCACGGTGCTAGAAAAAATATAATATGCCACTTGCAGTTTTAATTCCGTCATTTTGATTTCCTCCGATGTACATGCACACCTCCAGACATACACACACTGTGCTTAATCTCCTCCTAAACTCAATCAATATCGACAGCAGTTGGATCATCCAGAATGTGCATTTAATAAAAATCAAACCAAAAAAAAAATATTAAATGTAGCATTTGTCCCACCAACTGGTCGCATTTGGAATACATATAATGGAACGAAAAATGTTTAATATAATTGGCGGGCCAACTGCTGGATACCTGTGAGATATGTTTGTGAGTGTGAGAGACGAACAGACAGACAAACAGACAGACAGATAGCAATACTATTCAGTCAATATTCCTAGGATGACATCTGACACGGGGAAAATCTGTTACGCGCGCTCATATAAAAGGACAAAGAATTGTTATGCGAGTAGTTGCTCCTGCTGCTGCTTCATGTCCTGTGTCCTGTGTCCCGTCGTCTGTCTACTACTGTGATGTTTATACGTTTAACAAGTTCAATCGAGCCGGTCGACGCTTCCCAAATTTCAAATATAAATTCAATTCAATTCCCTGAGAGATGTTGTCCACATAGTGGAAGAGCAGAAGGACAGAGAGCATCAGTGCACCGGGATGTACCTTACCTATGTATAGATATGCACCTCACATTCACACACACACACACAGGCACACGCTTTGCATTATCATCAGGCAATAGAGAAAATGACCATTTTGGCGTGTTTCCAAGTTCCCTTCTTTTTGGGTGTGGTTGTCGCTGTCGTCATTCGATGCATCCATCCGGCTGTCTGTCCGTTTGTCGTGTCGCTCAACGCATATTGCAACCATACACTAGTTTCCGCGATGCGATTCGAAGCGTGATCATTGAATCCGTGGCATCCTTTTTGCAAATTTTCCAAATTAATAAGCTAGCAATCCCAAAAGCGCGCATTGCAGTTATTCACTGTTGCTGCTGCTGCTGCTGCTGGAAGCTGGAAGCTGGGTGAACGTGCGTTTGTCCTCTCCGCCTCTTCTACCCGACTTTAATCGGAGTGACATGGCAAAAGCCAAAGAATCATTTCCCATCTCATCTGAGGTATCAGTAGTGCAGTGCATCAAAAGAGTTTAAGTTTTGTGCCAACTGGGTCCAATGGGATTTAATGAAAATGCAAACAAAAAACGAAATGTGCACAGAAAGGATAAGCTTTTGGGATTCAAAGATTCCAAAAATGATTCCGAGTCAATTCGGTTAATTATATGATGGAATAGCGAAGCTCTATTCTGTGTATAAAGGATCTGTGTTATGAGAGATACTCTATACACTATGTCGTGCCATTTATCCTCGTCCTCGTTTGAGGCATTTCATCGGGAACTTTTTGTGAAAAGGAACTATCGCATCAGTAAACTAAACAGAAATCCACATTCTCATTCATGTGCTGGTCTGCTGATACCAATCGCAATAGCTGGAAAGTTGGCAAAAGGTCACAAAGTGTCACACACAGGGAGGTGGCGTGGTACTTATCCATCCATCCATCCATCCGTCGGTGCATTTAAATAAATCGTGAAATGTGACCCCAGCGATATCCTTCTGTTAGCTATAAGATTTTTTGGTCCACTTTGCCCTCTGACTTTTCGTTTTGTTTGCGTTAATTAAGTCAGCTCTGAATTTGGCCAAAAAGAAAAATTCATTTTATTTGCTCTCAAAATAATCGGATTGATGCGGAAGTCCCTTCAGCTGCATACGTTCGTATACCCAGAAGGGATTTCCCCAATTTATCTGTCACTCCTTTTCTCTCTCTCTCTCTTTTCCGCTCTGTCTCGTATGCCCTCTTATACGATTACTTTGTGTTCAATTGACCAAATATTCACCATCATTATCTCATCGTCATTGCCATCGATGGTGATGGTAAAGCATCAATTTACTTCTCCTCATCTTTCCTTCCATATCCTTTAGCTTCAGGGTTCAATGGAGTTTCTTGATGAGCAACAAGGCTGCTGGGTTAAGTTATTCGGCCGCAATTACGCGTTAATTGCAAGCATTACTGACCAAATTATTATCACTCCATTTGAGAGATTTTCCTTATCGTAGGATAAATATTTTTGTTTTTTTTTTATCAACCATTCTACATTACATTTGGTTATAAGTGAGTCTTTACACACATTTGAACTACTACAGGGAAGAGAGACAAACGTTTACATTTAAGGATAGAAAAGACCTGAATGTCTGCATTGAAGTTCAGCAAAGCAAGGTTGGAATGGGTGACAAACGTTCCGAGAGTAATAACTTGTCACAGCATGCTTTTCTATTTTCCGTTCGGATCTGGTCTTAAATTGTAGGTCCCTTCCATTTGTGTCCAAAAAATATAGATGCACAACACAAATGGTCGCGAAAAGATATTCCTTGGACAGCAACGGTCTGTCGCGCCGAATATTATTTTTTTAAAGCAAGGTTGGATGTATAAATAAGCGAAGATTTACGCCTTGTGCATGTCTCCTTTGACAGATATTCGCCTACAAACAAAAATTCGACAAAAATTATGAGGTGATGGGAGAAACACATTTGCAAGCAGCTTTTTTTTTTTTTTTTTTTTTTTTTATAATGTACACACGCTAAAGGGGTTTGCACCCTTATAATGCTTAGCACAGCGTGGGCGTTAGAAAATTAGGGAGAGGAAAAGATGTGATGTCTATGCACGCGAGTCTTAAACGACTGCAGATCATAAAATTGCGGAAACACAGAATCAGACAAATCATTCCATATAACAATCGTGCGGCTGAAGAAGGAATCTCTGAATTGGTTAGTACGTCCGAAGATAGGCTTAATAGTAGACCCGTGAGCTCGAGTTGAGGCACGGGTATTACGGATGGGTTGGAGAATAGGCGGGATGCATCTGGATATTTCTTTTGAACACCGCTTGTGGAAAAAGCGATAAAACAGTGACAGGCAGGAAACATTCCTACGATGTTCAAGCGATTCGATTGTTTTCGCGATATGAACGTCACAAATAAGTTTTAACGCGCGGTTCTAAACTCTGTCTAGTAGATGCAATGTAGTCTTGGGGGCACCTGCCCAGACAATACAATTGTATTCGAGTTTAGGGCGAATATACGCCTTGTAAATAGTAGCCAGATCTGAAGGAGTGAAGTACATCTTGCACCGTTTTAGGAAACCTAAACATCTCGTAGCATTTTTGGCGATGGCAAATATGTGGTCGTTCCAACGAAGCTTGTTGTTGACGCACATACCGAGAATTGAGAGCTTTTCAGTTTCTTTGATGCAAGAACCATTCATGGATAAAGGATGGGGGTTTAAATTACGCTTAGACGACAGAAGACAGCATTGGGTTTTGGAAGCGTTAAATTCAACTCTATTATGTAGTCCCCACCTTGTTATGATGTCAAGGTCAGAATTTAACGTTGTTGTTCAAGTTCCACTTGTAATGAAGAGGGTCGTGCAGAAAGCGTGAAGTCATATGAAAAGCTAAGAGTACTGTCATCAGCGAAAGAATGGATTGGATTAGAGGTGGTGGATAGGAGATCATTAATGAAAATCAGAAAGAGTGTCGGAGATAAAATAGAGCCTTGAGGTACACCGGCGTTTATGCGGTGAACATTGGATTTGAATCCGTCCAATACGACCTGGATTGAACGGTCAGAAAGGTAGTTACTAGTCCAATTGAGCAGGGTGTTATTAATTCCATAAGCATTCATTTTCGACAAAAGAGCTTGATGCCAGACTCTGTCAAATGCCTTGGAAATATCGAGTGCGACAACTTTACTTTCACCAGCCAGATATCACCAGAGATAAGCCATCGGGTCACCTGTAGAACGTTGACTACGAAAACCATACTGCTGGTCACTAAGCATTTCACGTGATTCAAGGTATTGCATAAGCTTACGATTGATCAGGGTTTCCATGACCTTGGAGAGTATAGATGTTAGTGCAATGGGTCGGTACGAGGAAAGGGATGACGTTTCGCCGTTTTTAGGAACAGGCTGTATAAAGGCTGTTTTCCAATTCCTTGGGACGACTCCAGAAGAATAAGAGAAATGGAAAAGTCTGCGAAGTGGTAATGCCAACGTTGAAGAACAACTCTTCAAAACTATAGCGGGAATGCCATCAGGCCCAGCAGATTTATGAATGTTGAGATCATTTAATATTCTAGCCACTTGACGAGTACGGAAGTAAATCTGTCCCATAGAGGATTCAACTCTTACAAGTACAGGCAGCGACAACGTACTATCTGGCAGCGTAGAGCTAGCTGCGAAATGTGAAGCAAGCAAATTGGCCGTGTCTATAGAGCTGACAGTTGGAATGTCATTGTGAATGAGCGTTGGAATTGAAGACGAGGCAGTATTTTTAATTCGTTTCACGAATGACCAAAAATATTTACTTCCTTTGGGACATTGAAGTATTTTTTGCCTTAGTTTCTGTTCATAGTCGAATTTGGCGCGTTTAAGGAAGGCATTGCAATCATTTCTGACTCGTCTAAATTTGGTTCGGTTTTCCACAGTGGGGTTTTTTTTATATAACCGAAAGCATACCTCACGGTTCCTAGTAACCTCTTTGCAGCTTAAGTCATACCAAGCATTTTCCTTCGGTTTAATACACTGTCCTGGAAGGGATAAATTGTCTCATACCCTCGAGGATTATGTTAGTGATCGTATCAGAGTAACCACTATTGGCGTTAAGTGGCCAGTTATAGCTTTTAAAGAAATTATTGAGGCCATCCCAGTTGGCTTTCTCGTGTAGCCATACTTTTCTTTTAGGAGTTTTCTCCTTAACTGCGTGGCTTGACAGCGAGAAATTAGCTGATACTACACAATGGTCTGAAGAGCCTAGAGGCGATAATACACTGACGGTGTATTCGTTAGGAAGAGAAGTAAGAAACAAGTCAAGAGTATTAGCGTTATGACTTACAATGTCTGGAATTCGAGTGAGCTCATTCACAAGCTGAGTGAGATGGTTAAAATCAGAAAATAACTCAACATCCTTTCCTTGCTGTGTTGTTAAGCCTGAATGGCGCAGCCAACTAGAATTGTGTATGTTGAAATCTCCTGCAATTACGATTTCAGAGAATTCATCAAGTGATAAAATTCTAGTGATAGAGTCGGACAGTGCATCTAGCTCACTACAAGTTGAGACACTGTCTAAATTAGGGCTTCTGTATATGAAGCAGTAGTAAATGCTATGCTTACGCACTTTGACTTTAAGCCAAATGAAGTTGAATTCCGCGTTGGAACAATGATTGAAATGTGCTTGGGACTGGTAAGCAATATCACTACGTACATATATTGCGAGACCGCGGTGGGGAAAAAATACTGGCACTAAGTTGTAACCAGGCCAACTAAAATCCGAAACGTCGGAATCAGCATTTACCTGAGTTTCTGTTAGTGCCAGAATAGCAGGTTTGTGGTCTGCTAAATGGACGCACGTGGCCGAGAGATTCGATCTAAGCCCACGAATGTTACACACATCGACCCTGAATTCGCACATTAGACGAATAGGACACACACCGATACAGTAGAGACAAACCGTGGTGAGAAAGACCAATGACGACACTCAACTAATCGTTGCAAGTGTTATGCCTTTACAACTAGAATTGAGCGACCGTCACATCAATCACACACTGTTCGCCACTACAGAGACAGAATCAAACGTACTGGTTCAGCCAAAAACGATTCACCAGCACGTTTAGCGACATTAAGGATCAAAGCAGACGGCGGAAAATGAAATCAAACTTTTGATTGACGAACAAAGAGTATCTTGAACAATACATCACCCAGGCAACTGGAATTTGAAAGAAGTGAAGCACCAGTGGGTCTTCAATGGAAGGTTGTATAGCCACAGAAAATAACAAATACACCTTCAATCCTACAAATTACACAAATAATGACCAAATTAATTCAAGGTATCGTATGTAAAAAAAACTGAACTGAACTGAAAAGTCGTCCGTCCTTGCCGTTCCTTACTATTCCTATCTTTGATTAGGTTTAAAAAAAATCATTTATAAACGGTTATGTATACGATTCATCTCCAATAGTTTCAATAACTAATTCATCCTAGCGGGAGATTTAAACGCGAAACATCAGGCTTGGTTGGATTCCTATAGCGAATGGAAGAGGCAGCTTCGTTAAGCATTTTGTTGATGATAACCAAATCAGATATAAATTGCAATTGTACAGCCCAGTTACGGCGAGTTATCCTTCCGATAACTCATACCTAGATTTGTGTCTTGCAGATGCGCGACCAAAAATAGAAACGGTCTACGAGAATAAGATCCCGCTGTTGCCGTATGATAGCGATCATAATGCGATATTAATGGTAGCTTCGTTTGCTGACGAATCCCTATATGCCCTCGCGACACAACCAGAAATTCCTAAATTAAATTTTAGGAAAACAAACTGGAACAGATTCGAAAAACGGGCCAAAAGAGAATGCAGAGATCGTTTTACTTCCTTTGCTATTCCTAATAATAGGAATATGACGAACGAAGAATGCGATCTTTGCATCGAAAGACTGAATTCGGTGATTCTGACAGTCCCGAAAACAAAAAGGAAAAATTCTGAGGAGTGCTATCTAAACCGTGAACTATGTACTCTCCAGATTAACAGAATACGACGACAGTTTCTTGATGTACCGAACAACAGCGAATTATTAAGGCTGAAATACCTCTTGAGAAATGTTAAAACTCTTTTGGAACAGCAATTCCGAAACAGCATCAACAACTACTGGCGGCAACGCGATGAAAACATAATAAAGTCAGATTTGAGGAACATGTTTCCTAAAATAAATACCTATATCTTTTAAGCCCTGTAGTGTGGTCGCTGTTCCGGAACTGAAGATTCCTACAGCATTAGAGTATATCATCTCCCAAACTGGAATTGATAGCAGAACGACACCATTCATTAACAAGAACTTTGTTGTTGGAGACGGTGTTGAGAAGCTCAGTCTCGTTGGATCGCATTTTGAAACGGTGCACCAAATAGGGACTCGTTCAAGTAGTTCTGCCGAGAATAATTACTCGGAAACTGTTGTGATCTTCTCTGACTGACCTTAAATCTGACAAACTGACAGAAGAACAGACTACTGAATACTTTACGACACTGACCGAACTGACCACAATTTACAGGAAACTCAACAATAAACACTCGACAGGTTTAGATAACATTCCAAATATCGTGTTGAAACATCTTCCGGTCGAAATCATACGGCAATATTGCGTAATTTTCAACAACTTGCTTAATAATCACTACTTCCCAAATTGTTTGAAAGTATCGAAGGTTTTCCCAATAATAAAGAAAAAGAAAGATCCTTCTGATCCGACGACTAATTATAGGCCTATTAGTCTCATGGCTAATATTGGGAAAGGTGCTTGAAGTGATTATTAGTACGACCGCGTGCGAAACAAATGAGATAATACCGCGGAACCAATTTGCGTTAAAACGAAACCACTCGACAGTGCACGCTGTGACCAAATTGATTTCAGATGTCAGCTGGCATCTTTTTCCAAATTAGCCTCGGATACACTGATGAACAACAACGGCAACGAAAACTGCTAAACTAACTGCTGCTAAACTGCTAATTTGGCCGTTGCGACTAAAAGGCTTGCACTTAGAAATATCCACAAAGCCACATAGGTATCTCCTGATGGAGCCAATTGGAACCAGATAAACAAGAAGTTGATATACCGCCGCCACAACCCACAACACGATGAGGTGCCAACGTTCACCGGACCACGTATGGTGCTACGAGCGTAAAGGGGTTCGCAACCTTATAATACTCGGCTATATGCTTGGCATAGCGTAGGCTTTAAGGAAAAGAAACTATAATCTTGATAGCGTCATCAAAAACTCCGTCCTCCAAACCCTCCACATTTTTCAAACCCATTTCTTCAGCGCAAGACTCCTATCGCCTTCAACAAGTCCTAGACAGTTTTACGACATGGTGCCTAAAAAATTGCTTAGAGCTCAATATCACCAATTGCCAATCTATTATCATGTGAGTGCAACCAGCTCCCTCCCAGACATTACCTTCTCCACGGTCAACCCATATCACGTGTGCAATCTTTTCATGAACTCGGCATATTGTGCGACTCGAAACTAAACTTCCGTTCTTATATTGATGAAATAATTCTTACAGCCACCTCATCACTTGGCTTTGTTATCAAGGAATACTCCAAACCTTATGTGACCAGATCACTCTTGTCCGTCCCCTCATTGGGTACATGATTAGCGTACCCAGTCCCCCTATTGTCAAGTTCATGTGTCCAGAATCGAGAGGATCCAACGTCGTTTTCTTCGATTTGCTCTTCGAGGTCTACCTTGGGACAATCATCTTATTCTGCCTCCCTATACCAAGACCACGTCGATCTCATTAACTTAAAACCCAGAGACATAGCTGACAATCTTTTCATACACCGCTTTCTCTTGGGCTCCGTCGATTGCGCGTCTCTATACAATTCGATCTTATTTAACATTAACCCTCGTAATCTACGATGCCCGCCTCTCTTCTATCGACCGACCCTGCCTTAAACTCGATCTTCTCCGCTATTCCCACCAACCTTTAAATGTTAGCTTTAATTCTTAGTCTTAAGTCTTAGTTTTAAGTTTTCAGTGATGTTAGCTTTTATTTTTAGCTTGTAATAAGCCGAATTGGTAAAAAACTCCTTTTTGTCGTGGTTGATCATCGCCAAACAGTCCTTTGATGTTGTTACACGATCTGCTCGTTGTCAAAATAGAACAAACGCGCCACCCATCTGGTAGCGAGCTTCCAATCCTAAGATAATCTTCCACTCGTTCACGTGTGGAGCCTCAGCAAACTCGCGTACCTTCTTTTCGATCGTCAATTACGTAGGTCGAGGTGCGAGGTCCTTAATTAGCGCTAGTATGCTCCATTTTGATGCCACAAAATTCGAGGGTTCTACCATGAAGTTTAAATCCAGCCTGTAGCG
This sequence comes from Nephrocerus scutellatus, assembly GCA_947095585.1. NCBI lineage: Eukaryota > Metazoa > Arthropoda > Insecta > Diptera > Pipunculidae > Nephrocerus > Nephrocerus scutellatus. Next base: position 18,314,357 of record OX352762.1, on the reverse strand, counting down.
TTCAGGTATGTGATCAAGTCGATGATCCTATTTCCGAGAGCTCTTTTAGGTCGTAAAACAATGGTTTACCCAAAATGCGTTGTCTTGACCTTACCAGGATGGCCACATTGATCTCGATATGGCGCAGTTCGACAGACTGATCCACCTGAGCTGTGACTTAGTATTAAAGAAGGGGAGAATTTGTTTCTTGACTAAGCTCATAGGACAGCTTACCTTCTCCATAGATCATCAATTACTATAGTATGGATTTTATCGACCATTTCTGGTGTGGCGACCCCTTTTGGACGGGTAGAGGCTAATCGTCAAAAATGCTTGCACAAGCACTTAATTCGATGTTGATCTCATCGATCGTTTTCTTTTTTAATAACAAGTATCGTATCACTGATATTCAATTTTATTCATTTTTGTAAAAACACAAAAGTTGTGCGCTTTCATTGAGTGTTTGACAGAAAATATTTGAAGGATTGTATGTACGAAAGTTTGGATTTTCTAAGCTAGCTGAAGGATCTATACTTATTTCTAATCATAGAAAATAGTAAAGAAATCGAAGAAGAATAAAAATATCTTGGAAGAATAAGTATAGGTATATCCAGGACCTTCAGAGCATATCTATTCGACTCAGCCATCTTACCAACTATGACATATGGCTCGCAAACATGGAGCTTCACAGCAAAATCGACAACCAAACTACAAGCGATGGAGAAATGTAGAACAATTTATTTGACTTACATATATAATATTTTTTTAAAAATATATAAAAAAGACCCCCCAAATGACCCCTAATGGATTTAAAACAAAAACCCCAAAAGAATTCCAAAATACCTCTCAAAAGACCGGCAAAATACCTCCAAAAAGACCCCCATAAGACACAAAAATTCTCTCCTACCAAAAGACCACAAACACATACCCTAAATAGTCCCAAATACCAGAAGACCAACTAAAGGCCAAAAGACTTCGAAAGAGTCCCTAAAAATACACCAAAAAGAATACAAATAGACCCAAAAAATCCCCAAAAGACCCTTAAAAGACTCCCAGAAGGACCCCCAGAAAATCACCCAAACGACTCACAAAAAACCTCCAAAACATTCCCAAAAGAAACAAATACCTCTGAAAGACCCCAAAAAGACCTTCAGAAGATCCCCCAAAAACTACCAAAAGACCCTCTAAAAAGACCAGCAAAATACCTCCAAAAGCACTCCAAAAAGACCAAAAAAAAAATCTCCAAAAAAACGGCCAAAACACTCAAAAACGACATACCCAAAAGAATCCCAATTATCCCCAAAAGACCAACCAAAGAGCCAAGGACTTCCAAAAGACCCTCAATAGACCCTCAAAAGACCCTAAAAAGAATCCCAAAAGACCACAAAAAGAGTCCCAAAAAATCTCCCAAACCACTCACAAAAGACCTCCAAAAAGACCTCCAAAACATTCCAAAAAGACCCCATTACCCCTGTAAGACCTCTGAAGACTCTCAAAAGACCTTACAAAAGAATACCTAAAGACCCTCAAAGACCACCAGAAGATCCCCAAAAGACCCCAAACACATACCCTAATTAATCCCAAATACGCCCAAAAGATCAACTAAAGGCCCAAGAACTTCAAAAGGGACATAAAAAAGACACCAAAAAGAACACAAATGGACCCCAAAAAATCCCCAAAAGACGCTTAAAAGACTCCCAAAAGGACCCCCAGAAAATCTCCCAAATCACTCACAAAAAACCTCCCAAAAGACCTCCAAAACATTCCCAAAAGACCCAAATGCCTCTGAAAGACCCGAAAAGACCCTCAAGAGATCCCCGAAAAGACTACCAAAAGATCCTCTAAAAAGACCTGTAAAATACCTCCAAGAAGACCCAAAAAAAATCTCCCAAAAAGACAAACCCAAAAGAATCCCAAATATCTCCAAAAGAGCAACCAAAGACCCAAAGACTTCCAAAGGACCCTAGATAGACCCTGAAAAGACCCTAAAAAGAATCCCAAAAGACCACAAAAAAAGCCCCAAAAAATCTCCCAAACCACTCACAAAATAACTCCAAAAGGACCTCCAAAACATTCCCAAAAGACCCCAATACCCCCGTAAGTCATCTGAAAGACCCCCACAGAAGACCCTCAAAAGACCTTACAAAAGAATACCAAAAGACTCTCCAAAAAACCCACAAAAGGCCCTCAAAGACCCCCAAAAGATCCCCAAAATATGTCAAAACACGCTTCAAAAAACAAAATCACCTTTACACGAAGTATGCCTAATTCTTCTTCGTGTTCCACTTCAATGAAGTGTCATTTATATTTGGAAAAGCGTTAAGTGGTTTGCTTACTGTTTATTGGGTTGATCAGCACTAGTAGCGTTGCCGACAGTGGACAAATTAAATCATCATGTCGCACTTTCGTTTACAATCTAACAAACTCTCCAAAAGAAGTACAACTTCACAAAAACTTGATCAATTGTTGAATGTTGATTACGAAGTCCAAACTGATGATTTGGGAGCAATTTTTTGCGGTTCAGTAATCCGATTTATGTGGGCGATGGTGGTGGATAAGAGCATGGACTTCTGAGCAGGTGGTTCGTGGTGGTTCGTTCCAAGAGTAATAAGTTGTCACGGAATGCTTCTTAATTTGCCGTTCGGATCCGGCATTAAAATGTAGGTCCTCTCCATTTGTGTGCAAAAATATACATGCTCAACACAAATGGTTACGAAAAGCAAGGCCTTGGACCGCAATGGTCTGTCGCGCCGAATATTATTATTATTATTAATCCGGTTTAACCTTTTTATTAATAACTTCACAAAAATTTAACACTTAACTGGTGGTGGAAAGGCACTAGGATTTCTTCTGCAATTTTCCACAAGCTATCTAGCTGATATAGATTTTCTGGTAGCTGTTGTTAGGAGCTGCAACTTTAACTCCTTCTAGAGCTTAGGACAACAACCAGTTCTTTCCATCTCCCCGTTCGCAGCACGATACATAAGCTGTGGTCAAATTCTGGGACTGAGCTTCCGTCAAAACAGTTGACCACCATTTCTTTCTAGCCCTACTATTTGCCCCTGAAGAATTCCATTTGAAGCACTGCTTCGCTATGCTTTCGTCTGGTTTCCTCAGAGTGTCACTTCCTTTGCTTGAGGTCTACATCTACTTTTCTATGTCCAGTTCTAAGCCACAGTTGATTGTTGGAAATCGTTTGTGGCCACCGGATTTTTTGGTATGTATGTCTGTCTGTGTTACATCTACCTTGTAATAAGGTTTTTCCTAATTACCCAAATAAAGGGAAAAATCGTAAAGAAGTTTATTTGCAACGAATGAGACGCAGTGTACCTATACCTATGCCTATACAGGTTCTTGGAAAGGTGCAAAAAGTTGTTAGTGAGGTGACTGAGGATATAGAATGATACTTACGCGAGACACGCTAGTGTAATGTGTATATGTAACAGGATCTCCTTTCACCGCTAATTATACCAAGCCCGTTCCCTAGGTTGTGTTTTCGCTACATATTTTAGATGGGAACAGCTGATATGTTGTCGGCAAACCCCCAGATTTCCACCTTAAACCAAAGTAGACAGGGACAGAAGGAATCTCGTTAATCCATTCATGAGCGTCACTAATTGGTTGACGAGGTATTTGGCTTCCCTAAGAGAATCATTATGTGATTATCTACTAACTGCTAATCAACTTTGCGAACTCAATCGATTTGCTAGAACATTGCAGAAATGTTTTCAATTCAATTAATCCATCCTAGGTATTTACTGTGAATGCTGCTTTGTTAAGCTTTGTATTTCCGCACCAAATATAAACCATATCGGTGCGAAAATACATTAAGAAAGCCTTCCTTGTTAAAGTACCATCGATATTGGCATTATTTATGAAACACAGCATCATTCAAATGTTGTAGAGCTCGACTGGACTGTACATGAATTAACAGCAGCAGTAGTGTCAGTGTATCATGAAAGCTGTCCAACAAAAACAAAGGTTAAAAAACAAAAAAGTACCTTGGTCTAAGAGAAAGCCTAAAAGATGTTCCAGAGACTGCAAGGATTCTAAAGCCTCTTTTCAAAGGAAACACAGATAACATATGAATCCTAAAAAACCCCAATGAAAAAATAAACCTCTACCTTCCAAGAAACACTAGAGCTCTTATTAAAAACTCACTTTCCTGGATGCAAATTAGAAGGCATAGCAAAAGAGGCAAATGAATCAGCCATACACAGAACTAGACCGACAAATAATACAGAAAGGGAATAAATAACATATGAAAGGGTAAAATGGGCAATAAAAACATTCATACCCTACAAGGCATCAGGACCAGATGGCATCCTTCTAGCACTTCTAAGTAAAGGCACGGCTAAAATTAAGGCACTACTGGTTAAGATATTTTGAGCCAGTATAAAATTAAACCACATTCCTAAAATATGGAGAGACGTTAAAGTTGTATTCTTAACAAAAGGGGAAAACAACAAAGCACCTGATCGACGAAAATCGTATCGACCAATCTGTCTAACATCATTCCTATTAAAAACAATGGAAAAAACAACCCATAAAAATACAATTTTTCATGTAAATTCTCTAATAGCAGATGGGTATGCGTTAAAATTTGAAGAAAACCGCGCTAATTTTTAAAAAATTTACATGGACACCATACGGGGTCAGGGCCCAATCACTCCAACAAACTTACAAAAAGTTTTGTCCATCAGTGATACACAGGTGTTTAAAATTTGAAGAAAACCGCGCTAATTTTTAAAAAATTTACATGGGCACCCCTCGGGCCTCAGGGTCTCACTCCAAAAACTTTACAAAAAAATTTGTCCATCGGAGATACACATGTAGATATATAAAATTTAAAGAAAATCGGGTTAATTTTTTTTGAAAAATTTTTATTGGCGCACGACCCCGGCCACCAAAATTTTTGCAAAAAGTGTTGTCTATCGAAGATACACACGTATATATAATTAAAAAAAAAAAATCGGGTGACATTTTTTAAAAAATTTGTTGGGGCCTGTCTCCAACATTTTTGCAAAAAGTGTTGCCCATCGGAGATACACATGTGTAATAAATTTGATAAAAATCGAGAAAAAAATTTTAAAATATTTGTAGGGGAGCCCCCCGACCCCGTGGCCAGAGGGGCCTCAAATTTTAATAGAAAGTGTTGTCTCCGGAAATACACATGTGTGCAAAATTTCAATAAAATCGGGCTTTGGAAAGTGGGTTAAAAATTGATCGCAAGATTCCACGACAGACGTCCGACAGACGTCCGACAGCCGACCGATTTCCGTCTGATTTCCGACCGATTTCCGACCGATTTCCGACCGACTTCCGACCGATTTCCGACCGACATCCGTGCCACGGGAAAGTGAAGTTAATATAGAGAATTTACAAATGATAGATCATGAATGGGACCAGTTTGATTCTAGGGTGCGATGCTAACGCACACCACACAATAATCTGGGGAGCACTGACATCTACGATAGGGGTGAGTCATTTTTTGATTACCTTTTAAATACTATCCATAAGGGTAGAAGGTTACCAACAAATCCCAGCCAAAGGAATAATACAGTTTATCAAAAGACTAAAAGATTCCTAGGCTCAAAGAATAGGGGGTACAATAGACCCACGTAGGTCGCGGTCCAAGTGGCTTGTACACATCCCGTAATTCTCATCATATCGTATCGTATCATTCAAATATCCTCAATGGAAATGCATCGTCAGTGTATTATCATTTCTATGCTCTTCAGACCATTGTGGGGTATCAGCTAATTTCTCGTTATCGAACCACGCAGTTAAAGAGAAAACTCCTAAAAGAAATGTATCCGCCTTCATTGACATTCAAGGCGCTTTTGACAACACTAACTTCGAAGCAATACAAGCCAGAACCAGGGGAATAGACACCTCTATCATAGGATGGGTCATAAACATGATAAAAGATAGAAAAATTCGAGCCTCGTTCGGTGACTAACTCATCACAGTAGCGGCAACTAGAGGCTGTCCACAAGGTGGAGTCCTATCACTACTTCTGTGGCTACTGGTGATAGACCAACTACTAGACAGGCTTAATAATAATCGTATCACAAATGTTAGCTATGCGGATGACCTAGTCCTAATGGTGCGTGATAAATTCGAGAGTACGATGGAAGAACGTGTGAAATTCACTCTCAAACTAGTAAACGAATGATGTAGAGACGATGATCTAAGTGTTAACCCAGACAAAATAATATACACCGTAATCACAAAAAGGAAAAAAATAACTCTTCCCACATTAAGATTCCAAGGCAAAACTCTCCAAGGAATGCCAGAAGTCAAATACCTGGGAATCATGTTCGACCAAAAACTTACATGGAACTCTCATATGTCATACATCACCAACAAAGCTAATAAAGCGTACTTCATTTGCCAACGCATGTTCAGCAAAACGTGGGGAATAAACCCGCAAATTACTCTATGGCTATACCAAAGCATCATCAGACCCAGGCACTCATACGCAGCCCTGATATGGTGGCCAAAAACAGAGCAATCTACGATACGCTCAAAACTAAATAAAATTCAGAGACTAATCTGCCTAAGTGCAACGGGTGAGATAAGAACTTGTCCAACGGCAGCTCTTGAATAGCTCCTGGGACTTCCACCACTTCACTTATACGACCAAAGCGAGGCCTGGAAGAGAGTCACAAGACTTAAAATAACAAACCAAATTAAAGCTAACAAGCCAGGACAAGCTACCATCACTAACAAAATCAACATAGATAGTGGTATTGTCCTTCGATCAGACTCAATGATAAAAAGAACTAATTTCCAAAGGAACTTCTCAATAAGAATAGCAGAACGAAATCAAGTTGAAAATATCATAAACAACCTTCCCCACCATGCATCTATCTGGTACACATACGGATCTAAAAGAGAAACAGGGACAGGTGCAGGCGTATTCGGGCCTAGAACCACAATATGAATACCCCTAGGAAAATCTCCAACCGTATTCCAGGCAGAAACAACAGCCAAAGAAGCCTGCACCATCGAATGCATCAAAAGAAGACTAAGAAGAACCGAGATTACATGATCTCAAACCGCATTGACACGTGACACGCGTCACGTCATCGCAAGTCAAGTTTTAAAACAAGTACCTTTTTTAAAAAAAAAAAATTGCACACGCCACACGCGACGCGCGACACGTGACACGCGTCACAGTCAAGTTTTAAAACAAGTTCCTTTTTTAAAAAAAAAATTTACACGCGCCACACTCGACGCGTGACACGTGACGCGCCTCACGTCATCGCAAGCCAAGCGCTTACCAATTGTTTTAAAACAAGTCCCATCAAATTCTGAGTGGTAGAAGTTGCGATATACAATCGGACAAACACACATACCCACAAACCGACACACGTACGCTAGAAAAATTTTCTTGTCCTCTGATTATTAGCTTCTCCCTTGGGGCTCGCAATTAAATATTCTCAACATTCAAAAATCTGCTGGGGCTGATGGTATACCCGCTATAGTTTCGAAGAGGTGTTCTTCAACGTTAGCTTTGCCAAGAAATTGGAAAAAAGTCTTTGTTCAGCCTGTTTATTAAAAAAGGCGAACCGTCATCTCTTTGCTCGTACCGATCCATTGCTCTAGGATCCATACTTTCTGAAGTCATGGAAACGCTGATCAATCGTAAGCTTATGCAATGCCTTGAATCATGTGAAAGCATTAGTGACCAGCAGTTCGGTTTTCGAAGGCAACGTTCTACAGGTGATCTGATGGCGTATCTTACCGAAAAGTGGAACCTTTCAATTCGCAAATTTGGTAAAAGTAAAGTTGTTGCACTCAATATTTCCAAGGCATTTGACAGAGTCTGGTATCAAGCTCTTTTGTCGAACATGAATACCTATGGAATTGATAAGACTCTGCTTGTTTGGAGTAGTAACTACATTTCTGACCATTCAATTCAGGTCGTATTGGACGGTTTTAAATCCAGTGCTCACCACATAAACGCCGGTGTTCCTCAAGGCTCTGTTTTGTCTCCGACACTCTTTCCCATTTTTATTTTATTGATTTGTACTGACCTTGAAAACCGCTTAAAATAATCCTAAAACATTTTCCCTTTAATTCGGCTCACATTTGATGTAGCATTATTTGAAGCCCGTATACTTGTACATGTTAACAAGCAAATTATTTTATTGTAGCATTATTGTTATTTGAGGTGGAAACAACGAGTAACACTTTGGTGAGACACTCTCACATCTCACCTAGTTTTGAGTATGCGAGTTGTCGTCTACATGCAAAACCTTCTCTATAGAAAGCCCAACTGTTCCGGTCATACACAGATACATTTATTAGTAATCAAATAATCAAAATCCACGAACATGAGGTAAAGCAGTGATTGAAATTCCATCGACTGCTCAAGGACGATACGCAGGGTGTTGATATGGTCGACACATGATCGACCACTGCGGAAGCCAGCTTGATGCCTCTTGAGTGTAGACTCGATTCTATCCTTTATCCGCGCGAGAATGAAGGTTGCTATTAGTTTTTGGAAAACAGACCAAACGGTGATACCACGCCAATTGTTGCAATTCTTAAGGTCACCTTTCTTTGGCAGCTTAACAATTACACCGTCGTTCCAGTCCTTGGGATAGCTTTCGTTTTCCCGAATAATTTGTATCAACGGATGTAGAATACTAGCCGTTGTTACGTTCAGGAATTCCGCTGGTATTCCATCAAGTCCAGCTGCTTTGTTGGTTTTGAAGAGATTTATTGACTTTTGGATTTCCGATTCTGAAGGCGGTTCGCTGTCGACAGCTGCGCATCTCATTAAGTTGGGGCACTTCAGCACTCTGCTCAATGGAATCCTCATTTAGCAGGGCACAAAAATGATCCTTCCATCTGCGTAGCTGATCCTCAATTGATACCAAAAGTGTGCCATTCACATTCATTACAGGATAATTGGTGTTGCTTTTTTCCCACTAACGTCTTTGGATATTTGGTACAGTTCACAAATATCTCCTCTTCTTGCAGCGCTTTCCGCATTATCTGCGAGATCATCTAACCTCACCCTCCTATCACGTCTCACACAGCGATAGACCAACTTGTGTGCAATGCGATACTCCCTTCGCAGTTCAGTTTTTCGTTGAACATCTGCTTCGGCATTTTTTTTTTTGCATTTTCAACGATTTGCGAAGTTCGATTTTATCCCAGTTGTCTTGGGATATCCAAGAGTCTCCAACTCTTGTCCGCTTGGGTACGGTTTCGGATACAGTCTCCATAAAAACACTTTTTATTTCACCCCACATCTCATCAATTGTTGAATGCTGAAATGCTCTGAAGAAAGTAAAAATGAACCCAAACCTGAACTCGTCTAAAGTTTATGTCTTATTAACATAGACCCTGGACCATAAAGAAAAAAGCTCACAGTCGTAAATTCACACGAACGAGGCGGCCAATGGTCAATTTCTGGAGATAACGAACGGTAACTGAACTTCAACTCAATAACCTGATTGTTTGGTTAGCTATGTGTCATGTGTCGCCATCTTCATGAAACACGGCGTCCCAACAGAAAAACCCCATACTATATAAGACAAAAGTATTCATAATTAAAGCTCATTAATATTTTCCTCTTCATTCATCAATACGAGTACCACAATGTTCACGCTGTTCGTGTACCATAATCATCATGGTCACTAATAACGACCAGCAATTGATTGCAAATTAAAAATAATACCGACACGACAAGTGCACAATGGCATCAGAAAAGCAAAGAAAATCCCCCACGGAGCAGCTTAGAACTGTACTCACCATCACCACCACTGCGGGAGCCTTTTTTTCATAACCAGGCGCAGGCAGTGATAATAGTCTCGAAGATGCAACCAACGTAACGCAAGTCAAGGAGTCGACAAAGACCAGTCGAGTTAATTATAACAAGTTTAGCAAGAAGCTGCTTCAATTTATGATTGAAGCCAGATGCACCAAACAGTAGACCAAGCCGTCGACGTCGAGTTTTTTTTGAACGACGGTTTTAAATCTCAATTACAGTCAAATTCAACTCGAACCTTCAAACCGGTTGGTCCATTTTCTGCACTCTTGCAAGTAACAAGAACAAAATAGATAAATTTTTTGAGAGAATGCGTATACTAATTGAGTGAGAACTAAACAACAATATAAAGAGAGTGTAGAGAAATCTCACTAAACTTACAACATAGGCTTATCATATTCATACATACCATTATTTTTCTTAAGTACAAAAATCAAAGAGAAGAGTTCGATTAGAATTATGTTGAGTTGCAAGTTGTAAGTTGCGAATTGCCTACAGTTGTAATTGGAAATGCCGTCTGTTGCTGTTGTCGTTGCGGTGTTCATTCATTTGGTTTGTTTGCCCACTGTTATTTGGTTTAAGATGAATTTGAATAGTGAGCAGCGTTGCCAGTCAAATTTGACTTAACTTTTTTATTTTTTGAAGTGAAACTTTTTTACAGGAGGCTACAATTATTCTGTTCTACACTTTTGTTACACAGTTATTACTCTATGGTACACATTACTCTGTTGTTCGTTTTTGTTAATTTTATGCCTCAAGCGATTAGTATGAAACTAGGAATGTAGGACTGAGATGCGACTTTAAGAATTGATCCTATAGAAATTCTGAGATCTCTTTTTTATAACCTGCACACACTCAAGGGGTTCAAACCCTTATAAACCTTGCGTTGGAAAATTAAGGAGAGGAAAAGGTGAGATATCAATGCACATGTATCTTAACTGACTGCAGATCATACGAATGCGGAAACACAGAGTCGGGCAATTCATTCGACACAATTATTGTGCGGCTAAAGAAGGAATATCTGCATTGGTTGGTACGTCCGAAGATAGGTTTAATGGTAGACCCGCTCGGTAAAGCTAACAGCTTTCTAGAGCCAAGTATTTGGGTCATATTTTGGACAGATAGCTAACCTGGAAATCTTACTTACAAGAAAGAGCTTGTAAAGCCACAGTGGCACTCTTGTCATGCAAAAAGGTCATTGGTAGAAGATTGGGTCTTCAACCCCATATAACTCATTGGCTATATACAGCGGTAATAAGACCTACTCTTCTATACGGTGTGCCCGTATGGTGTTTTCTCAAAAAGCCAAATATTAGCCTCTCTTTCCGCCTTTCAAATCACTGTAGTTTTTTCCAGGCTGAAATTATGGCGATCAGTGAATCCTTGTCTTGCCTGAAAGAGAAACGTCATATCCGCTTAGGATATCCGTATATTCTCGGATAGCTAAGCTGCATTGAAACCCCGAATTCAATTCAAACACTTGGCGATCATTGCTGATGGAGATGGCGGAGTAGTTCAATCACAGGTGGATGTGTTGGGTGCTGGGGCACAGAGACATTCCGGGTAGCGGGAGCGCGCTGACGAACTCGCCAAACAAGGAACTACACTACCCATCTTACCTGAATATGAATATTCTAGGCATACCAATCGCTATATGCAAACTCATGTTAAAACGGGATGCTAATAGAAAAAACTAACTGTAGGTGGTTAAACGGTAAAACTTGCATAGCGACAAAACAGATCTGGCCGAAGCCGGATCCGAAACGTTCTACGTATTTTATCTTTCAAAAAAATCGCATATGGGTGCTATTTTAGGTGTCATCACTTGGACACTGTCTCATATGCAAGCATGCAGCAAGACTTGGAGTTTTTTCAAAGCTGAATGGATGAGGGGGGGGGGGGGGGAGGAGGGGACTATAGTTTTGACTAAAGATTTTTTTGTTTATTTTAGAACTAGTTGTTAACTCCGGCGTTACCCGGGACCCGCCGACCCCCACCCCCACGTTTAGAACCACCAAAAGCTAAAATAACAGGCGTTGCCTGGATGCCCCTCACACACTACTGACCCAATCAAACTGACCGCTCCTCCACTGAAACAACCGCAAACCATTATGCCCACCCTCACTGACCCAAAATTGTAGCCTATAACGTGTTCGAATCGTGAGTTATGGCCGCGACTTCATACATAAATCCCATGGAAAACGTCATTTTCTCAGTTATTCCCGAATTTTCCAATTTTCCAGGTTCCTATAATTATCCCCGGACTATTACGATTTTTTTTTTAAAAACATGAGCCAGATCGGTCGAACCATTTAGCCGAGAAAAGGTAACAGAATTTTATTTTTTTTTATTTAAATTTCTTTTGCCCTTAACAGATTTCTCCTAAGTGCTATACTTTTTGAGTGATTTGCAAAAACTCGAAAAACTGTCTAAGTAAACTGTCACTTCCGGTTGTCAGATTTCGTCAATATCATCTGGCCCCTCACAATTTATGTAAAAAGGTTAAATATGAATTTTCATCCCGATAAGTTAAGTCGTCTGGGCTGTAGAGTGGACACAGATAGACAGACACACAGACAGACAGAGTTTTTTTTTTTTTTTTGCTTTTTCTGACTCAGGAGATACGGTAATGGGTAAATCTGCAAAAATCCCGACTTCGAAAATTTTCGTGATTACTATACTTCCTTTTACTATGCAAAGGGTAACCGGCCGATTCCACTAGCACAATTCCACTAGACACAATTCAACTGGACACAATTCCACTGGCACAATTCAACTTGGCACAATTCCACTGGGGAAAAATTTAACTTGCACAATTTAACTTGCACAATTCAACTTGTAAAGTTACACGGAACCGCAAATACAGAAATACACACATTAATATTTTATTTGCGTTAGCATGGTTTTTATTGTACAAAATAACAATCGCGCTCGCGATTTACCACATAAATGCGTTTAATATTTTATTTGCGTAGGCGTGGTAGTTAAATATTTACTTATTGTTTTCTTTAAATTAACATTCTTTAAAATTCGTATTCTTTCTTTAGTTAAATTTTGTTATAACTAAACGAATTCAACTTGCATAATTTTAGTCTTTGATAATCAAACGCATTTAGGGTGGTAATTCGCGCGCGCGTTTGATTATCAAAAAGTTAGATTGTGCAAGTTGAATTGTGCCAAGTGGAATTGTGCCAAGTGGAATTGAGCCCTGTTGAATTGTGCCGAGTGTAATTGTGCCAGTTGAATTGTGTCCAGTTGAATTGTGTCTAGTGGAATTGTGCTAGTGGAATTTGCCTAGAAAGTAAAAAGAAAAAGTATTTTTCTTTCCATTTTTAGAATTTTCGTTGTTTTGATGCTGATGTCAAAATAAATTATTTAAATCAATTGGAATGACTTTGCTTATTTACTTAAAATGGCCGCAAATAAGTCAATATGTATAAAAAAAGGACTCGTTTGGAAATCAGCCTGTCATTAAGTCTAATTTGACTAAATTGGAAATTTTTGTGTGGCAGCACTGTTCATTATACAATATCTCTTAAATAATACATTTTTCCTTTATTAATTGTTTGACGATGAAGAGGTAAACCCAATTATTGCAGCCGTAGAGTTTGAGTTCGAGTTCGATATTTATTCGTTGGATTGATACTCAATTATAATGGATGCGGCAGTTTGAAAAACAAGTCTTTTAATCAGACTTGAGTGTAACTCATTGCATTATTTATACTCCATCTCCACATTCAATGTATGCTTTCATTCTGTACTATTTGGCAACCGACAAACGATGGTAAAATTTTTCTCTTCATTCAGCACACCTTTTATCTCTCTTGAATAATCTTGACTTTTATTTTCACTCTTTCGCATCACTCTTTTAAAAGTGATTATAAAGAGTGAACCCGATTTTCGTCATCCGAAAAGTTTGAGTTCGACTTCGATCTTTTTCGTTGCATTGATACACAATTTTTTTATGCGGCTGTTCGCTCCATTTTCTTCGTTTCTTCTTCGTTGCTGTTCGCGTCATTTATGCTTCTGTTTGGTTCAAGTGGCTTTGCGTTTGTCGTTGGCCATAAGAAACAAGAAACTCAAAACGCTGTCGGGGATAAAGTCACACATATGTCTGAGCTGCGATCATACTAAGCTAGAATATATGCTGGGCTGTTGCTGTGGCGGTGGCCTGTGGCTTGTGTTGTTGGCTGTGCTGTGCTGTGGCATCAGTTTTAATTCGACTACGAAGCGGCGATGACGGTTTTGTGAGACTCTTTTGTTCTTTTGCCTGAGTGTTGAAATATTTCAATCTTAGACCAAAACTTCAGCTCGATAAGTCTTGAGTCGGGAGTTGATATTGTATCGCAGTCTTGTAAGGTTTAAAAATTTTCGAGCGGAGCATCGCTAATTCCATAATATTCCATTGTCTTCGGTTCGGTCGGCTTTGTTTACGTCTATCTGGTGTTCAATAATTGTGAGGATATTTTGCGTCCTGTAATTTCGTGCAGTTGCGGTGGTAGTACATAGTGGGTACATTGACCGACGTGCTTCCGGTGGATGAAAGGGAGTTTTCGAGTATTCCGAGTATTAAGCGCGAAAGTGTTTCGAGTTTGTTTTGGTGGTTGATACGTCGTGCGTGCTAGCATTGGGGTGGTTTTTTCACCGGCTACAGTAAGAGCCCTCCACCCACTCAACTAGTGGGGAGCAGTGTGTACTCTTCGTAACTGAAACTGTTTGCAGTTTGACAGTTTGAGAAATTTTATTTAAAAAAAAAATTCCAAGTGTTTTGATGATTGTGTCCTGAAAGCGTTCGTTTGTATTTGGAATTTTTACTTTTTTTTGCTTTGTGTTTGGAAATGTTCCCAATCAAGATGATTACCAATGGATTTTGGATACCAATCCTTCTACTCGTTCTTCTTCTGGGTAAGTTGTAATTTATTTCAAAATTTCTGATCAGTTACGACTCATACCTACACAACCTTTGTGTGTGTGTGTGCGTCCATGAGACGCGCATCCGATCGCGCGCAAAGTTCACGACATTCGACATTTCGCACGGCAATTGACATTTAAATGTACGTGGAATCCGCTGGCACAATATAAGTCAGTCAACTGCCATCTGCCACCTGCTGCCTGTTGAAGACGGCAACAGCATACAACTTTGTTCCAATTACCATGTGAGTTGCGCGCAGCCGTACAAAATACAGGGGTCTGCGATCGAAGTGGTACTAAATCAAAAGGCTGCAATTTCGTTATTTATGAATATTTTTATTAAAATTTTTTAGAGAATGTTAAAAACATTTCAAATTTAATAAAAAAATAAGTTACTGTTCGATATATAGTCACCTTTGGCGAGGATGATAGCGTAAAGTCTCTTAACAAAGGCATAGCATGCTGCAGGAGCAGCCAATCGAAGTGTTACTAAATCAAAAGGCTGTATTTTGGTCATTTATGAATATTTTTATTAACATTTCTTAAAAAATATTAAAAACATTTCAAATTTTATGAAAAACACGTTACTGCTCGATATAGGCACCTTTGGCGCTGATGATAGCGTCGAGGCATTGCATGATGCAGGATCTGTCAATCGAAGTGTTACCAATTCAAAAAGCTGTGGTTTCTTCATTTATGAATGAATTTTTATTAAATTTTTTTAGAGAATGTTAAAAACATTTTAAATTTTATAAAAAAATATGTTACGTCTCAATATATACCGTCCTATGGCGCGGATAATAGTTTCGATTTGTCACATGCAACAGGATCCGGCAATCGAAGTGTTACCAATTCAAAAAGCTGTAGTTTCTTCATTTATGAATGTTTTTAATAAACATTTTTTAAAGAATGTTAAAACCATTTCAAATTTTATGAAAAACATGTAACTGTTCGATATAGCCATCTTTGGCGCGGATGAAATAGTCGAGTCTCTTAACGAAGGCATTGCATGCTGCACATTTCTATCTATTGATATTTTGGTCCATTTTTTATGAAAAGCTGTCTTCAATTCGTCACACCTTGGTCCATCTGGATAAGTCTGGCGAGTA
This sequence comes from Nephrocerus scutellatus, assembly GCA_947095585.1. Lineage (NCBI taxonomy): Eukaryota > Metazoa > Arthropoda > Insecta > Diptera > Pipunculidae > Nephrocerus > Nephrocerus scutellatus. The sequence goes on along the minus strand of OX352762.1, from coordinate 18,298,568 downwards.
TGGAGGCCATTGCTGCAAAGAAATGCTATTTGGAACGTGACTTTGTTGTGTCAAACGAGCTTCATGTGTTTATGCAAAGTCCTAATGGATTGTCCAGCGGTTGTTGCCAAGTTTTTTTTATGCCCAAGGTAGCGACGCATTATTTAATACCTCTTTGCTGGTACGCTTCTTGATTGACGCCCTGATCGATAAAGACTAGCGGAGAACGACCATTTGCATTTACAGCTTGTGCGCCCAAACCATCACAGAAGCTGGCGCTTGATTGCGAAAAGCAACTCGGTTGTCCAAATTGTCACTGGACTTATGCTCTAAACCACCTACTACCTCTTGGCGTATTTATTAAGACTATTGCCACGTGCAGTGCAGTACTACTGTGTGGTTCGCTAACAGACCATATGAGCACTGTAATATACATACCATCATCTACTGACTACTGCATCCAAAAACATAACTTCAACTCCTCCTTCGGCGTCGAGTTTCCTACCAGGAAAAACTGAAAGAATGGAGCAGTAACGAGGCAATTTGGTGCAACAATATTCAGTGACAGAACCGAGTTGAACGATGGAGTCATCGGATAAGCTCAATCTGTCAAGCTACCCGATTCAGCTAGTATCTTCTAGGCGGTGATCCTACCAATTTGGGAGACCTGCAGGGTACTAAGGCTCAGTGAAGCAAAAAATCGGAAGGGAAGGGTTGGCATATATGTTGATAGTCAATCTGTCATAAAGGCGAATAATGCGACCGCAATCAACTCCAAACTTGTGCCAAGAAGAATTAGCTTCGATTAACCAAATCCTGAACATAGCTATGGTATGGTTAACATAGATGGGAAACTTGCTAAACAGTGCCACGAACAATTGGCTTAGATTAGCCAAATCCTAGACATCACTATGGTATGGGTAACATAGAGCTTTACGGAAAGAGTCAGCTGTCCAATAAGCTCAGTCAATAGACAAATTCCATCCTGTTTCACTACTAAGTCATAACTAAGGTGTTAAGGTAGAGCAGTGTGTCAAATTGCACCATATCAAGAATGGTATGGCAATCCTACACCAAAAGGAAAACCATCAAGAACCCGAAAAGATATTGCCAGAGTTGGGCAATGCTGCTAAGCTGGGAATACACATAGCACAGACAGATAGATTTCTGTGGAAGTTTTTAGGATGCAAATAAAAACAGAAACTATCATACACTTTCTCTGCTCTGTTGTTCGGCGCTAGCAGGGCCAAGACCGCATACTTCAGGTAATTAACTTTATCTTGATCTGAAAGAGCTCTCAGATAACAGGTATCTGCTATGCTACAGCCTGGATCTGAACCACTTAAATATCCATGTTAATCCCTAGAGCTTTGTGTCATCAAAATGGCGCTCCCTAGATCTAACTGCGGACCTCACAAGCGCAGCAAGGTTTACTACTCTACCCACCTGCCCTCTACACATCTCACACGATCATTTTGTTTGTGGTACGTAGTACCTACGTACCATTGAACCGAACACATTTTTTCATAAAAAAAACACCGAGTTGGCGAGATCGTTACGTTCGTGTAGACGTTTTAGCCCTTTGCATCTTTCCAGTTGAATGTTGAACTGCCTCTTGAGCCGTCGTTAAAGCTTGCACTTTTCGACTCTTGTATAGGGCTTAATTTTTCAGTATCCATCTTCTATCTATCTAGCTTTGCGAAGCCACCAGTATCGTTCTAACGTATGATGGTCCGATACACAAACATTTTATATTCACATTCGAATGCTGGAGCTGTTTGACAATAGGCGGTTGTGACTTTCCAGCCAAATAAAGGGTTGTTCAATAAGGACATAACATAACATTCGACGCTACAAATGATCACGTTCTTGAGTTATTTTGATCTTTTAAGGGTTTAGGCCAATATCCTAGGTTGCCTCGAATGAATACACTAAAGCACGCACAGCATGTCTGGTGGGACGATTATTACAACCGAAAAGTGCTCTTAAAGTTTGCGACGTCTGATTCAGAGTTTCGGTAGGAATTTTTATTAAATTTCAAACATTGCTCGTTCATCAACTTTACAATAATAAAAACGTGAATATTGGCTAAAGTTTTGGTATTAACAGTTTATAAAAAAAAATTGAGGGTGCATTTGTATTAAAATATAAAATTGTTATGTCCCTATTGAAAAACCCTTTACAAGGCAATTACATTGGCTACGTTTAAATTTCATTTTTGGTAATCCTTAAATACGACGTATATTGACTTGCTTTCGTAGACTTGTAAACAATATAACAGACTTATGTTTGTCAAAATATGAGCGTGCTGCCATTAGCCGTTTCGCAGATACAGCAGCTTGAATTAAGTAACAATTCGAGCGACCGGGCCCTGTAGTAATAACGAGTGGTGCCGCAGATTAGTAAGTGTGTGAGTTGAGTCTTATGGTATGGCGGGGTTGGAAAGAAGTGGGAAACCAACCAGCCAACAACTAAGCAGTCGATGACCCTCGCTGTACACCTAAACGATGGTTGGCCCTAATCAGCCTAATCGCAGCAGCAAATCCACTCCACTTTTGTCCAGTTTTTGCCAACCAAACGGCAAATCCAGTTCGTCTCACCGTTTTAATTATTGTACCATTGTGGCATGGCAGCAGGTGCTCTGTACAAATTACACAAAATGTGAATGCTCTACATTTTGTCCAAATTGCCATTATGTTGTTCGGTAAGTGGTGGTAGTGGTAACTAGTGGTAATGTTGCATTGCAATTTCACAACCGGTGCCCATCTCTATTCTGAGGACGGACGGGTACGTTTGCATATTTTCCCATTTCATTATTATTATTATTGCATTGTTGGCTATTAACTGTTCAGCCAGTAAAAAAACGCAGAATCAAGGTGTGTGCACAATGGAGAGTCAGTGCAATTAACCGATTAGAAGTGTTTTTTTTTTCTTTTTCGTAGATAAACACACATGAAGACGACACCACAACAGTTTCGGTCAACAACAGCTTGATTTGTTAAGGGAAGGGGGATAAGGCCATCAACCATCGCTTTGTCAATTGACGATCGAGGCACGATCAACGACGACAAAGCCAAATGCTAAATGTTAACATTTACGTTGATGCGTTGCACGTTAAGCTCCATCACGTACGTACCGTACCACTCAAAGTTTTCTTACCGTTCGCCGCCAACACAAGTCTCCTCACATATGTGGCTATGAAAGAAAAAAAAAACGTACCTTTGTCTGTTCGCTGACTTTTTGTTAATGTAAAAGAAAAGAAAAATTTTGTAATTTGTTCACCATTGGCATTTATTTGCTCCAACGGACGGACGGACGGACGGACAGATAGACGCAGTTGATGATGATGGGTGCTGCTGCAATCAAAGAAGTGGCCAGGCCAGTCTGCTGGAGCCGATCCACCACTAAAACAGTCCCATTGCGATTGGAACATGTTTTTCTAGTTTCGTCGCCTCTATCTAGTGTGCCTGTGTGTGGGTTTGTGTGCTATCCGAGCGCTTTGCGTAAGTTGCGCTCCAATACTGCTGAGCATGTGTGACTTTTTTTGTTGCTCATTTCTATTTACATACACTGCGGTTCACTTAATTAGAAGCACATCATTTTGGGAGATATTTCTCCAGTTATATGTATTAGGAGAGAAAACCCAACTATGGTGACAGTTAGAGCAGTTTGTGGTAAATAAAAAAAATATATAAATATGAAAATATATTCAGAACAAGATAACAGTACATTAGAGACTTTTTTTTACAAATGAGTCAAAACGGCATGTATTTGATTCGGTTCATAAGATTAGAAGCCGCATCAAATGAATAAAAAAACTCAGTTTATGTTTTTTTTCATGAACTTCCCGACTACCCTATTCAACTGACCACCAGCCAATGGATCTCCCGCCTACTGACCACCCACCCACTGACCCTTCCCACACTTATATCGACAAAAAATATATATACGTGCTGAAATAGTGAGTTATGGTCGTGAGTTCATAAAATAATCCTATGGGAGACAGCACTTGCAGTTTTTCCGGAATTTTCCAATTTTCTGGGCAACTTTTTCAATTTTTCTTTTCATATAAATCTTACTCGGACTATGATGAACATTTTAAGAGAAAAATGAGTCAAATCGGTCCAGCCATTTTCAAGTAATGCGGTTACCAACAGCATTTCATTTTTATTTATTTTACTAGCTGATCCGACAGACGTCCTTTCAAACTTTCAATAAATTTGTTTGTGATCGTTTTGTGAATTCGTGAAGAGCTATTTGAAGTAAGGGTCCTCTAGGGGTTCCCTTGGGGATCTTTTGTAGGTCTTTTGAGGGCCTTTTGGGAGCCTTTTGAGGGTCTTTTGAGGGACTTTTGGGGAGCCTGATGAGGGTCCTTTGTTGGCATTTTGAGGGTCTTTTGGGGGTCTTTTGAGGGTCTTTTGGGAAGTCTTTTGAGGATCTTTTAAAACCTGGGAATCTTTCGAGGGTCTTTTGCGGGTTTCTTTAACCCCCTTCTTTTTAGGATCTTTCGGAGGTCTTTTTATGATTCTTTTAGGGGCTTTGGGGCCTTTTAGGAGTCTTTTGGTGAGTCTTTTGAGGGTATTTTGGGGAGTCTTTTGAGGGTCTTTTTAGGTCTTTTGGGAGTCTTTTAGGGGTCTTTTTGGAGTCTTTCGGGGTGTTTGGGGGGGGGGGGGTTGTTTGTGATTCTTCTGAGGATCTTTCGGAGATGTTTTTATGATTCTGTTGTGAGTTTTAGGGGTCCTTTGGGGGTCTTTTTGAGGTCTTTTGGCGGCATTTTGGCCCACAGCATCATTACACGCAAGTTTATCGGCATCGCTAAGCGCTTCCTTGTTATCGTATTATTTTCCACCTTCGTACACTTTTCTCATGACCCAGTCCAAGGCATTTACTACAATGTAACGGTCTGCCGAATATGGTGGCCATGGTAAAAGTTCAACATTATCACTGGCAACAAACGAGTGAAGTTTATAGGAGCGTTTTCGTGTCGAAATATCCATTAACGTGCAGTTCAAAGAGATCGTAGATTCTTGGAAAAGTCGATGGTGCCATAATAAACGATATTGCAGCCCAAACCATTACGCCCCCTTCTCTGCCTTATGGCTTAAAAAGAGCTCCTCTTTTCTTATATCGTGGAAGTAAAAATTATAGCCTACCGTTCCATCTAAATTGAAGTTGTTTTCATCAGAAAAGACTATTTTTTCGAACTTGCTCCTTGGTGCCCAACCCAGTGGTGGTTTTGTCTTTAGCTTTAATCGCTTGAGGTGTTTGGCACCACGAATCACACAGCGAACGATAGATTTACTTGCATTAACAAGAGCTGCTTCTCTGACTTGAGCTGACCGAACAGCTGAACTGGCAGCTAGTCGTAGAAACTGCTGAACTGAAGGCTAGTCTGAAAAATTTTCGGTTGTTTTTACGTTGCTCTAAGGGCCGAAGAAACATTTCCTTTGTAATTTTCCCGTAATTGCCAAAAGTATGGTCCCTCCAATTGATCTTGCAAGCGATAGCACGCTTCCGAATGGCAACCATCTTATCTTTGCCAATTCATTCATGCCATTCTGACTCATTCAGTTAAATTTTAATAAAACTACCGTTAGCTGGTTCCCTGGAATATTTTGAATTCATCATTGCATTCAACATGAACTACTGTTTCTTTCACCATTTCCTTTTTTCCTCTCATTGCCATATAATGGGAGAAATATCATTTTTAATTTCTCTATATTACCTTTGCGTACCCGTGTACTTGTCTATTTGTTTATCCGGTTATCGTGGAATCTTGCGATCAATTTTTAATCCACTTTCCAAAGCTCGATTTTATTGAAACTTTGCACACATGTGCATTTCCTATGACAACACTTTCTATTAAAATTTGGCAGTGATCGGGAGCCTCCCATACAATTGTTTTTTAATAATCGTGCTATGAAGTGACATCAAATCACACCATGCTATAATGACTGTGGCTGTGTGCAGCACTGCTTTACGATCGAGGTTGTTTTGCGGTTTGCAACTAAACCACTGTGTTTTTATTTTTCAGCATTTATAGTGGAATTCAGTATACTTTTGTTATAAGAAAACTACATGAAAATTTTTTTGTTTTATTTCTTCTCAAAATTGCCTGCTTCTAATCGAGTGAACCACAGTGTACATACATAGATAACTTTATGTGAACGGACGCATCGGTCATAATTATAACGATTTTAACGAACTGCGATACTACTACCTACGTGTAGCGTTCATTCATAACGGAGGCCTAATCGGATCTGATCTGCGATCGTGTTGGACTAGTTAGATCGGTGATCTAGCGGACATGTCAATTGGACATATACAAACGAGTACGAGTGTGATTTTAAAAATAACGATCTGCACCAGCTGCTGTGATGTTATAATCACGCGATCACCTGTGCTTTTATTTAGCCAAAGCGCCTGATCGCAACTGATGATGATCAACATCGAAACCTCAAAGATCAGCAGGAAAAGAATAAAAAAAGAAACAAAAGAAAAAAAAACCCTTCCACTTTTCCCATTCCTTTCCCCTTAACCCAGTTCAGCGATCCCTTCAGAGAGCTGAGATTTTATTCATTGCGATCTTTGTCATCATCATCACCGCCATCACCATTGATCGTCATCGTCATCTGTTGGTCGTTTTCAACTCCCACAGTCTGTTGAGGGTTTTTTTTTGTTTGACTGACCATGGTCCCGAATCCGTAACAAGAGACGACACTTTGTTGTTGTTGCTGTTCGATCTTTTTGAATTGGAACACTGAGTCATCAACTACGAAGAAGAACAAGAAGAAAATGATGGTCAATTGGGCTCCTTGAATTATTTTCTCATGCTAGCCATCACCCAGTCAAGCTTCCTATACCCTCGTTCCGGATCGGTACATTGAACGGATGGTGTCTCCCCTTCCTGCGCGCAACAGTCTCACGACAGCACCACCGATAAGAGTTCTTTTATTCCCCCCTCTCCCTATTGCAACGAACCAATTCATTCACACATATGGACGGTTGGTTGGACGGACTGTGAACTTCTTATTTTTCGACTATCTGACTGCGTCAGTTCACTTGTACCACCACAGGTAACTCATCGTAGCACAGAAGAAAAACAGAACAAAATGAAACAGAAACCAAAAAAATAAAAAAAAATTAACCCATCAAAAACTCAACCAGAGCGCTGAGCACCTGCACCTGCTGCTCATTTTTCGTTCGTATCTCTACCTAAACTTTACCTGCCACAGCTCCAGTTCATTGATGGTTTTTTTGTATCTTGTTGTAGTAGTTGTAGTTATTGTAGCTGTTGTTGTTGTTTTTGTTCTGGTTTTGCATTTTTTTTTCGATGCTGCTACTCTTGCTGATGGGGCTTTTGTTGGTTTGTTGCTTGTTCTTTATTATAAGTTGGCGATAAACAACCGCAGCACACATAGATACTTACACATTCACACACAAATAAAGATTTTTGTGGCTGCTGTACAAAAGATATATCCGAAAGGAAGTTGGTTCCATCACTGCCCATTTCCTTGGGAAAATTCAGTCTGTCTGGTTTTTTGGCCAACGTCAATGACACAATCGCAGATTTATTCTGCAACAGAAGCTTAGATTGAGGTTTTTTCTTAAGACTACTTCCTGTCTTTCCTCTGTCCACCGATCAATACATGAGTTTCGCATTTCCGGCTAGTCAGCAAGGAGGAAGCCTTTAATGGCACTGAATATATCACCGCTGCCCTCGTCAAAATTCGAAGACACAAAATCATTCATATTTGAAATAGAGATGTCTTTAAGAGATGTACATAATAGGCCAGTACTGGACCAAATATGATCCATCATCATCATATTTGGCTCTACAATCGGTGTATCTCTCCGCAGGTCCCGATTTCGAGCCGATGTCTGGATGGGACCAAATAGGATAATGATGATGATAATAGTAATTTGCAAACTTTTCTAGAGAGCATCTAAATCTTACAATGTATACGGATAAGATTGAAATTAAAAACGTTCCCAGGTGGAAGTACGCTTTTGTACAAGAATGGGTTCCAGAGTTCCAGACATTATTTCGACATAAGCTGCATCTTACTTATATGCGCAAAATGTGCTCTCTCGTAGTCAATTGCTGGCTCTTTTGAATATCTGGCAACTACAACATAAACTAGTTGTGAATTGCAATGAGATATAAAGATAAAATATCCAAAAAGAGCTAATGGTTCTCCTCGTTTTTTTATTTTTTTATCGTATAAAGATAATATTTTTATGTAATTATTAATAACATACACTATACACGCTTAATAAATTTGCCCAGCATGATGATTTCAACAATTTCGACCTCCGCTGATCTGATCGCTCAATAACTTCCTGCCGCTCACTCATTTTCTATCTTTTTATCGCTTTTTAATTTTCTGCTGATATTACCCATCGTCGTCAGGAATCGCTCCATTTATTTACAATTAAAACAAAAGAACTTAAAATGCACTGATGCTATGTTGGAAGATGGAAAGTGTATGTCTAAAGGACGATCGTCTAATCTACAACTTGCGGTTAGAATTATTACAAAATGATGTTGCTGTCCATCAAGAAAACCGGATACAGTAATAATTAGATGGCATGTATATACATCCTGTTGGATTAACCAGGAGTAGCTTAGATAAAGGTAATATGGTTTGATTAAGTTCCACGCCTGTTAATGATCTTGCGCAATGTTGTTGTCGCGTCGTCGTCGCTGATCCGCGGAGCAATGTTGATCTCGTACCATCTGCTATCGATGCTGATAAGGCGCATTGAAGTTTTACTCAAGTATCAATATCGTGTTGGTAATTACTTGGATGGCTACTAAATAATTCCAGTTAGCGAACAACACACGCAAGCAGGGTAAATTTTTTCAGCGCCTTGCCTTAAAATTACTCCCAGAACGACATTGATTGTTTACATTTACAGCTTCCTCTGCGTTAGACGTCTGTAATATTTAGACCAATTACTTAGAAATGGTCTGTGAATACATCCTAGAGACGTAGAGTAGTTGGTTCTTATGATAGACTATTAAAGAGGCTGTCTGCGCCGTGGTTCTATTGGTTAGTGCGTTGGACTTCGGAGCAGAAGGAATCACAGAAACTCCAAACACCACCTCTGGCGAATGTCTGACAACCTTGCTAGTGTAATAAAACTTTTCAGGGAAAGCTCGTCTTTCGGGTACGGCATTAAATTGTAGGTCTCTTCCATATGTGTGCAAAAATATAACACGCACAAAGCGTCGCAAGAAGTTTCGAACGCAACGGTATCTCTCTTGCCAAATATTATTTTTAGTAAAGAGGCCAGAACTACGTCTGGAACCGTGCCCCCCCCTTCTAAGTGGCAATTTCTATGTGCCGTAGACTTACCATAAAATTGGATATTGAATTTTTCAATTGGAACGCCCCTTTTTTCAAATAGTGTTTCTGGGCTATGCTTTCCTTCCTTTCTTACCACCTATATTGCCTTTAACCTTCTTCCACCTTCTAGTAACATACATTGAAAATTTCATAAAAATCTCTTGGTAAATAACAAGAAAACACACATTTTATTGCATTTTTTTATGTAGGTTTGTTATTTTCACTTTAAAAAGTAATGGACTAAAACTACTTCCTTGTGGTATACGATTTTTTTTTTGTTATTAAAAGAGAGTAGTTGCGAAACATATAAAATCTACATGATTACCTAAAATTATGAAGCATTACCTATAGTATGTTGAAGATTTTTTATTGACTTAACCGGTGGGTAGGTAGCTAGGTATAGTTGTATTTGGTACTTGCGAGAGTCTTAATTAGCGCATGAGTGCGCCATACTGATGACAATGATGAATGATTTTTAAGACTAGCTTGTCAAATTATACTGTACTCCGAAAACCCTTTCAGGTCGAAAAAGAATGGTTTGTTCAGAATGCGGAGGACCGGATAGTGAGTGAGAGTTTGTTTCTCATTTACCACCTTGCAAACCCTACGATGGTTATGTCTAGGAATTTTCTTATTCTTCAGTCAGCCAGTTCTTCTAACAAGTTTCGAGTTGTTTACGCTCCAATAAATGGCTTCGATAGCGTATAGGTAAGCTGTCTATAGGTACATATGCCTGCCTCTGCCTTACGGCCTTGCAACCCTGTCCGGCCTGGTTTATGGCCATTAGCAACTGGGAAATTATCCCTCCTTGGGGTATTCCTCTGTCGAAAAATTAGGCAATAATACAGTAGCCTTGATTGGCATGAATTTCTCTGCTATAATATGGGGTCCATATTGAAATATTGAAATATTGAAATATTGAAATATTGAAATATTGAAATATTGAAATATTGAAATATTGAAATATTGAAATATTGAAATATTGAAATATTGAAATATTGAAATATTGAAATATTGAAATATTGAAATATTGAAATATTGAAATATTGAAATATTGAAATATTGAAATATTGAAATATTGAAATATTGAAATATTGAAATATTGAAATATTGAAATATTGAAATATTGAAATATTGAAATATTGAAATATTGAAATATTGAAATATTGAAAAATTGAAATATTGAAATATTGAAATATTGAAATATTGAAATATTGAAATATTGATTTCTGTTGTCAGCTCGAATATAGGTGTTTCTGTTGATTTCCCAGTTTGGAATGCATGCCGACTGGGGGTTCAGAGGGTTTAATTGTAGTGTATTGGATCTAATGTGGTGATAAAGTATTCTCTGCAGGTCTGTATGACCTTATGTCGTCGTCCGACCTAAGACATTAGGCTCTGCACTTAGTTGGGAAATATGTAAAGCCCCTTCCCTATCAAAAAGAGCGTTAACGAGTTAGCCTGTCATATTTTCTTGTAAAATTAGCGTAAATTGGTTTCTATAGATATTGGCCAGGGAGCGGGATTCTTACAGTCATCATCAATTGGTACAACATCGTATTAATTAAAGAATTCTCCTTTGTTGACAGCTCTTTGGGTAATGTGTAGTTGCGGAAGAATTATTACCACATGACATACCATAAGATGGGGTCGCATTAATGCATCGTCCCTTATCCCTAATCACATTACATTCCATTTAAATGAGCTAGCTAACGCGAATTAGTCTAATTACTTAGTTAAAAGAAGTTGTTCTTCTCGTTGTGTTGTATGCGTATTGCATGTGGAAGTGTGTGTTGTGCCCTTTGTGTTGTTGCTGGTTAGTTCTAATCTCACCGCTTCTTGAAAAGTTTCTTGGAATTCTATCGGTTGCTCGATACCACATCTAAGAGTAACTCACTCCATCCCAGACAGGCAGACAGGCAGACAGGTCTGTGAATGAGGGAGCTACACTTACCATCTTATAGAATAGAAAATGGAAATTGTTTTTTAAATGAGAAATTTCAATGAGAATTAAAATTAAAAACGAAACGAAATTAGAGTTCATGAATTTCATTATTTTTCAGCGGGAAGAATAATTTCATTTGAATTTGAGTCATTTAGTGTGGAGTGGCTGTGTGTGTGCGTGTGTACGTCCGATGACCACTCTTGCAGCTAAAATCTCACATTTTGTCCGACTGACTGACTGGCTGGCTGGCTGATGACTGATATTTTTTGTGGTCTCTTCTGGTGTTCGGGCGATTGTGTACGTCCGATGACCGCTCTTGCAGCTAAAATTTTGATCTCACATTTTGTCCGACTGACTGGCTGGCTGGCTGGCTGGCTTGTCTGTTGACTGATATATTTTGTGGTCACTTCTGGTGTTCGGGCGATTATAATTGCTGTTGTTGGGTATTTTCGTTATTGCGGTGCACTTTCTTTGTTCGGAGGGGTCGTCGCAAGTCGATCATAATTTGGACCAATTAGAAGATGTCAGATGCGGAACGACCGCAACACACGCGCCCGCTAGCTGACGGCATCGACGGTCCGCCGCTTGTCTTTCGCTTTGTAGATGAACAAAGAAAATTTTGAATTTTCTCATCTTGATCGTATGCTCCTCATACACACGAGTACACAACTCTGCAGAACACGCATATCCTTGCATGGAGATAAGATAAGCAAACGGCCGCCGCCAGCCGGATTTCCTGCGTGACACTGAAGTGAGCGTTCGTTCGTTCGTTCAGCAACAAACATGCACTTTGGTGACATCAAACAACAGAAAAAAAAAACTCTCGCTCTAAAGAAAACCTACAAAAAACGGTAACGACAAACCCTTCCTCTAAGTGGCTAAGTGCTTCTGATGGCCTCCTTTTTCTCTATCATGCAATTGCCTTTTGTCAATAAAAAAAAGAAGATTCGTGAATGAGTTGAGGTATACCCTGACGGAGCGACGAGGAGTCATTAACTCATAGTATAGCTGACGACGCATCGGTGCGGTGCTTGCGACATCCGGTCAGTCCGCTTTTCCTTCGGTCAGTTGTTGATGTTTTTGTTTGACCCTTAATTGTCCTGTAGGAGTTGTTGTTGTTGTCGTCTTTTTGCATGTCTCTCGACGAGGATGAATGAAACCAGTTTTTCATCGGCGTCCTCGTCGTTCCTTCTTCAGTATGTCCGCCCGTCCGACCGTTCGGTCACACTTCAAGGATTTCACCGACTGACACGACAGAATGTACACCGTCGAGTACCTTAAGTGCTATTTCTTTCCTTGCGCTCATCGATTGTTCATCGCGAAACGCAATATGCAAAAGAGAAGAAAAATAAGAAGGAGCAGAAGAAGAAAAAACGGGGACGCGGTTGTGTAGTACCTGCGCTGACGACATCAGCGATGTAATTGCATCCGAGTTGACTTTAACAGTAGGAGCAGCGAAAGACTCTTGACACTTGCTACCGCCGCCTTGCCGCTGTCGTTTTATGATCATGTGGATGGTATCTTTTTCCCAGCGCAAATATACACACCCTATATATACTTTATAGAGACGTACAGTAAAGTGTTGGTTGGTATGCTGTACGACGTGTACATGCATTAGCGTAGCGAAATCAATTTTCCCACCGGACACTTGAGATAAATTTCGTCATCTCTACTCTCTATGCCTCTAACCCACTCTCGACAATAATGAAAATATAATTCCATCATCCGTTCTTGTCAATTCATTGATGAGTTCACGGGACCGACGAACCGCGCATGCGTACCGCAGTCGTTATTGGTGTTATGTCACACACACACAACCACACAACACAACACACACTACACACATAAACTCATTAGCCATTCAAATGCGGGTTGACAAAGCCGAATGTAAAATATTTTCAAAAAAAATTCATTAGAATCTACAAGCTACACGATAGATCAATCAAGAGAGGTGATCATAATACGTGCGGGGAGGAAGGGTAAGAAGGAGCGGTAATAGATTCCATGTCCATTTTAAAGTGGGAAGTATTCGTATAGCGGTGCCTTAGGCGTTATCGGACTGATTTGTTGTCCGCCTCTATGAATCCCCTCTAATTTATGAGCAACATTTTCTAGTGGTTAGGAACTATTTGGTAAGACAAAAGAGTGTGTGTCTGTTTACAGGGTGTTTGCAGTTGGAATTGTACTCTACTTCTATTTCCTTTAATTTCTCCAAAGAAATCCTACCATGGCGTAAACTCAACTTAAATACATGCAAGTTGCGAGTAAAGTCAAGGTATTTCTAAATGTATTCTTCGCTCTTCAAAATCTGTAGAGACCATCTAAATTTGCGTTTTTGTCTCGAAATTTGACCACTGTTTCCGCTATTCCATCAGGCAAGAAATGAATCTGTTGTTTGTGCTACCAATGATTATCTTCCCATCGACAAAGTTTTGCCTGTGTCCTTGTCGTATCATATAGCCCGTTATATGGCCTGATAACTCTACTACTAGCAAGAAGACGGCGAATTACTTTTAAATAACCTCTACCGACTAAAGAAAGCCTCATTCAAAAAAAAAAAAACATGAAATCATAAGCTTCCGAGAAAATTACCCAGCTTTAAAATAACAATACACATGCTCAACACAAATGGAGGGGACCTACAATTTAATGCCGGATCCAAACGGCGAATTGAGAAGCATTCCGTGACAAGTTATTACTCTCGGAACGTTTGTCACCCATTCGCGAGAGGTGGGACATCGTGAAAAATACTCTGGGATTCGAACCAAGAACCCCCTGCTCAGAAGTCCATGCTCTTATCCACTGAGCCACGGCGCCCTTATAATATAGGGTGTTTTTTTGGGAGGTTTGTTTTTCCGATAGATGTCGTTTTATTTTATGACAGTTGTTTTGACAGCTCAAAGTGGCATTTCTACTCAGTATTGTTTGGCAAATCATTATGAAAAAAAAAAAAAAAAAAAAAAAAAAAAAAAAATGACATTTGTGAAAAATAGTCGTGGTAGCCATATGCCAGAAATTGTGTTTAAATGTTATATCTAACGGGTGTTTTTTTAAGAGGTTGCCGATTTTTTTTTTGAATAAAACACATATAAAATTATTAAATTGACCAAAATTTTTTATTTGGTAGATAATTTTTTGGCATTTAACATTTAAACACAATTTCTGGCATATGGCTACCACGACTATTTTTCACAAATGTCATTTTTTTTTTTTTTTTTTTTTTTTTTTTTTTTTTTCATAATGATTTGCCAAACAATACTGAGTAGAAATGCCACTTTGAGCTGTCAAAACAACTGTCATAAAATAAAACGACATCTATCGGAAAAACAAACCTCCCAAAAAAACACCCGTTATATATTATATCTATAAAAAATATAGTTCTAAAAACCATCCTTCTGGTATCCAAGTTTTTATTTCCCATAACTCGCATCATTCTATGTTCATTATTAGCATCTTGAGTTTCAGTTCAATTGAACTTAATTTTGAAAAAAGTGAAAAAAGCTAAGGTACAAAAATGGATCTTTGAGGCATTCCTGTTTTATTTCATATTTTATGTTATTATTTTATATTTATTATATATTATATCTATAAAAAATATAGTTCTAAAAACAAATCCATCCTTTTGGTATCCAAGTTCTTATTTCCAATTACTCGCATCATTCTATATTCATTATTAGCATCTTGAGTTTCTGTTCAATCGAATTTAATTTTGAAAAAAGTAAAAAAAGCAATGGTCCAAGAATGGATATTTGAGGTATTCCAGTTTTGTTTCATATTCTATATTATTAAGACCAAAAGTTTTTAGTTGCTTGAATGTTCATTAATTAAAAACAGCAAAAACAGTTTAGATCCAAAAAATAATGCTCTAAGGAAGGTGCATAGGTAGGTAGGTAGAGTGGTGGACCCGCTGTACTTGCGAGGTCCTCAATTAGAGCTAGTGCGTACCATTTTGTGCCACAATCTCGAGAGATCTAGCATGGATTAAGTTGCTTAAATCAATCCTGTAGCGTTTAGGTACGAGATCAACTTATTGACCGTGTAATCTGAGAGCTCTTAAGGTCGTGAAAAAAAATGGTTTAACTAAAATGCCGTGTCTTGACCCTGCTAGTGCCGGCCATCTACAGAGGAAGTGTATGAAAGTTTCTTTCTTATTTTCATCTGTGCAACTTCTGCAGAAGTTGTTGTGCGGTATACACATACTATGGTAATGTTCAGGAATTGGTTGATCCATGCCAATTCCCCTTGGCTAAATTGCCTCGTTACTGTGCCATCCTTTTAGTTTAGGAAATTCGACACGCTAAACGAGGAATTGAAGCTAAATTTAAGGATGAAGTAGTCAGTAGATGGTATCATGGCTTCACGTACTGTCTGCAGTATATAACAGTGCCCGTATGGTCTAGTAGCAAACCACCCAGATTCTCTGAGTCGTACTGCACTGCTTGTCGCAACATACTTGATAAATATGTCAAGAGGTAATAGGTGCAAGATGGTGTTCAGGGCCTCGGTCGGACAAGACCGTAAAGCTCCTCTGATACCTACTATTGCTGATCGCTGTAACCGGCTGAGTGGCATTATACTTCTTCTTCATAGCTGCCCACCAGAACTGCGATCCATAAGTAAGATTAGGCCGTAGACCCGTGTTTGAAGACACCATTTCCAGCCTTTGATTTTGCTGCTGCCATAGAGGGCCACGCACGCTTTCTTAGCCCAGTTCTCCATGTTAGCCTTCCTTACTCCGAGATATTTGGCGCTGGGTGTTAGGCTAAGACTTTTTCCATTGAGTTTTGGAAGGGTTAAGGCCGGTATTTTGGATTTAGTGGTGAACAATGACATTTCAGTCTTCCCGGGGTTGACTTGTTGCCCAGGAGCTGACTTTACCCAGTGCCGTTTCCATGACTTCACTGATCACGGAAAGGCACTGGCCTGATACGAATATCACCATATCATCTGCGTACGCAACTACTTTCCTATAGGAATGGATCTTTGAGCTTTGAAAGTTGGTTTTTTTCTCAGGTAATTCACAACAATATTTTTCCTTGAGATTTGTTTTTAAATAGATTCTTGAATTTCAGTTTTCATTCGAATTTATTTTAAAAGCAATAAAAATGCAGAGGTCCAAGAATTGATCCTTGTGCTATTGCAATTGGTTTTTAATCTTAGATTTTTTTTAATAGATTCTTGAAAACTGATATTCATTCGAATTAAATTTGAAAGCAGTAAAAATGCATAGGTACAAAAAGAGACCCTTTTGGTATTCCAGTTTTGTTTATTTTATCTAGGTTTCCTCTCATTATCCTACAGCTTCTTAAATATTGCTTCATTTGAGTTTCGTTTATATATTCTTGGGGCAAACTTTTTTTAAGATTCTTAAATATTCAATACCATCGAATTTATTAAAAACCAACAAAAATACAAAGGTCCAAGTATGGATTCACGTGGTATTCCAATTTTTGCTTGTTTTCTATTCTATTCTATTTTCTTTAAGCAACACATTTTAAAATTCTTAAATATCAATTTATTTAAATGTCACAAGAAAGAGTGAAAAATGAAAAAGGTCCAAGAATTGTTCCTTGTGTTATTGCAATTTTGCTTTTTTTTTTTTTTCAGATTACTCGTATCATTATATATTCTTAATGTAACACATTTTTAAGTTATTGAATATTTCATTGAGATTTCTTAAAAAAATACAAAGGTCCAAGAAAGGTTCCATGTGGTATTCCATTTTTTTTTTCAGATTACTCTTTCTTTTCTTTCTTTCTAAATTCTTAAATATCATTTTATTTAAATGTCACAAAAAAAGAGTGGAAATTATAAAGGTCCAAAAATGGTTCCTTGTGGTTAGGTTATTACTCAAGAAATTGTTTACTTCTTAAATATTATTTGAAATTCATAAAAAAACGTGAAAAAAGTCAGGGCCAGAAATTGAACCTTTCCATTGAAATTGAAATATTCCAGTTTTTTCTTCCACTATTTACTATACACCCATCCATTTCGCTAAGAAAAAATATTTAAATTATTTTGATCTGCTGCTGTCGTGTCGTGTCTTATACTTTGCGCGCGTGAATGCGTGCCCCTTCTTACTCCGTGCAAGGCATTACATTTGAATTCTGTTTCCTTTGTCACCAACCAACAGATCGAGCCTCATTTATCAAGTGTCAAACTGTGCAA
Organism: Nephrocerus scutellatus; assembly: GCA_947095585.1. Lineage (NCBI taxonomy): Eukaryota > Metazoa > Arthropoda > Insecta > Diptera > Pipunculidae > Nephrocerus > Nephrocerus scutellatus. Next base: position 18,281,123 of record OX352762.1, on the reverse strand, counting down.
AAGTTTCGTGTTACTCCGCACGATATTCAAATGTTGGAAGGTACCGACACACTACTGCGCTGTGAGGTGTCCCACCGGGCAGGCAAAGTTCAGTGGACTAAAGATGGCTTCGCTTTGGGCTTTTCGGCTGTTATTGCTGGCTTTCCGCGTTACTCGGTGCTTGTTGATGCCTTCAATGGGGTCTACAATTTGCAAATATCGAATGCAACAATCGATGATGACGCCGAATACCAGTGTCAAGTGGGTCCAGCAGCAGGCAATCCGGCGATTCGTGCTAATGCTAAACTCAGCATAATTGGTAAGTACTTGTATAGTGGGGTTGGTGGTGGGGATTGAATCTAGGTATGCTTACCTTATGCTTGATGCAACTGTCATTGCAGCTGCACCCAGCTCTATCACCATCGATGGTTACTCCCAAAATGCCAAAGTCGAGGTCATCGAAAAGCAGAATTTATCGTTGAAGTGCATCGTAGAGAATGCTAAGCCGGCGGCTGAAGTAATTTGGTATCGCGCCAACGTGGAGTATTCTGGTGGTAAGTGTGAGAGGAAGCTTCTGCTTCTGCATCTTCTGATATCAACATATGGCTGTACAACGGAAGTGCGAGCTGGATTCCGCAAGGATGAGTTTTACTGAGTACCCGAAAAATGTATTCACCGTCTTATTTAGCGTTAGTTTCTATTGAAAAATAAGAGATTGGAGAGAGTTTTCGGGTACCAACTAAAACTGACGCTTGCGAAAACCGGCGTCTGGCCTTCCGGATAACAATTCAACAAACATTTAAATTTTCTTTGCTCTCTCTTTTTCTCTTTTATCTTTCTTACTCTCTCTCTCTCTTTCAATTCATCTGTTTCTCTCTCTCTCTCTAATATTTTGTCGCTCTCACACCTATACCTTTACTTATCTCTCTATTTCTTTCTTTCTCGCTCTCTCTCTTTTTCGTTCTTTCTTTCTCTTTTTCAATTTATCTCTCTCTCTCTCTCTCTCTCTTTTTAATATTTTGTCACTTTCACACCTATACTCTTATTTCTCTCTCTATATCTTTCTTTCTCTTTTTCTCTCTCTCTCTCTATCGCTCTCTTATATCCTCCAGTGAAACCAACAATCGAGGTGGTTGAGACTCATCCGAAACGCTTTACCACAATATCGACTATCACCATCAAACCCCGGGCCGATGATGACTTCAAAGACTACTCTTGCCAGGCGGTACACAAGGCATTGGCACCTGATGTGCCCATGCGCTTCAATATCCAGCTGTCAGTTTTGTGTAGGTTCTTAATGTCGCCCCATCACCGACACCGACATGGGTATTAATTTCATTTCTATTATGATGCAGATCCTCCAGGTCCACCATTCTTTGAGGGATACGCCCAGGGTGAATCGTTGCAACGTGGACAAAAAGTCGAATTAGCGTGTCGCAGCCGTGGTGGCAATCCGCCAGCCCAATTGATTTGGTATCGAAATGGACTGGCCCTTTCATCGTCGCAGAGGTATGTAAACACACACACACACACACACACACACACACACACACACACACACACACACACACACACACACACACACACACACACACACACACACACACACACACACATACATTCCAATTGCTTGTATAACAAAAATGTTGCACCACCTGCACTTCCAACAGAACATCGGGCCGACTCTCGGAAAATGTCTACAAGTTCACAGCTGAGGCGACAGACAATGGCGCCAATTTGGTGTGCGAGGCAAAGAACATCCTGTCGGAGCAGCCACTGAGGGCCGAATTGAATCTAACGGTTTTATGTAAGAAACACATATAAGAGTGCCAAGAGTTAAATAAAAAACGCCTCCTCCTGTTTTTTTCTTCTATTTTTGCTTCCATTCCTGCCATCATCCCCACACACAGTTTCTCCTTCGGAAGTTACAATTTCCGGTTTGACCGAAGCCAAAGTGGGCGATGTTGTTCAGCTGACGTGCTCGACGGCCGCCTCGAATCCCCCGGCGCAAATCAATTGGACCATCGATGGTCGGCAAATGAATAACAACAACAACAACAGTAGCAGCGGTAGCACCTCTAGGACATTCGCCAGCGTCGAGGGTGGTGAGTATCTCCGCACTGATGATCGAAGGGGATTGTGGGTGGTCTATTATCTATCTATCTCTTTCTCTCTCGTTATTACATTGTAGGAGGCTGGATGACCGTCTCCAATCTATCTGTAACTATCGAAGCCAATAGTCGCTCAACGGTTGCTGTGTGTCACGCTCTAAACACGGAGCTGACAGAGAATGTCGTCTCCACTCACACCATTAATGTCCTGTGTAAGTATTCCCGAAGTTTTATTGTTGGGTGGATGGTGTGTGTGTGTGTTTGGTACAGAAAATTCGGGAAGAATGCCTGCTTAAAGCTTAAAGGAATTGACTTGCAACACGCGTTGCACAAATAACAAGCAAGCGAACAAACAGAGAGACAATAATTGTTGGAATCGCTGCTCGTTATTGATATGTTGTTGCTGCTCGGCCGTCAGAATAAATTGACCTGAAATGCCGCTAGGAGTGTCTGTCCTTCCGTCCGTCAGTGCATCAATCCATCAGTTCACTCGGCCGATGCTTCCCGCCTGATTACTGTTTGCCAAATGTAATCGCTGTTGGTCAGCTGGATTTACTCTGAGTTTTATTTTTGTTGTTCTTTTTGTTTGGCGAATTACGTTGCAGTTCACCTGCAGCCACCATCGGCGCCGTGTCTTAATTAATGCAATAATTAAACGTCCAGCCATTCGTTCGCATCAATAAAACTCGATTACGATTAATCAATTGTTTTCAGGAGGAGCCTTTGTTTGGCATTTTCCACCCTTCAGGAGCCTTTGTTTGGCATTTTCCACCCTTCACCAACCCCCACCACCCCAGAAATAATGGCCACTTAAACAGCGCGAGATTATAAAGTGTATTCCCATCACACACAAGGCAAACATGGATCATTCGGTTAACCTTCGTCGGAAGCGCGTGTATTGACATTGACAGCGTGCGTGCGTTCTCTCCTTCGGGCGGTCGCTCGCAGGAGCACTTCGAACACACACACACACCTACCGCCCGAGCGATGTTTAATCGAATTTGTTGTCACCCTTTAAAAACTTCCCGAACACGAATTTAAAAAGGATTCAACTCAATCAACTTGTCGGCCAATGCATATCATGCATTACTTTTAGCCCAGACTTTTGTCCTTTTCCGGTTGCGGTCCTCGGTGGCAGCGGTTGTGGTTTTGTCTGCCTGCTGCTGCTCCATTTCGCATTGCTCCATTGCTCCATACATAAAATGATTTATCTCAATTACAGATCCGCCAGCGGCACCTACCCTCACCGGATATATTGATGGACAAGTGATTACCTCCGGCTCGGTAGTGAAATTGCATTGCTCATCGTCGGGTGGAAATCCGCCGCCAACACTGAACTGGTTCAAGAATGACAAGAAGGTAAGTTGCGCTTGGATGGTAGTGTGTGTTGGGATGATGGGGAGGGAAAAGGTAATAATATTCGGCAGACCATTGCGGTCCAAGGCCTAAGCTTCTCGCAACTATTTGTGTTGAGCGCATGTATATTTTTGCACACAAATGGAGGGGAACGGATCCGAACGGCGAATTGAAAAGCGTTCTGTAACAAGTTATTACTCTCGGACGTTTGTCAGACGTTCGCAAGAGGTGGCATACCGTGAAAAATTCTTTTTTGTTGTTTACCAATTTTTTTTACAAAACGAACGATCATAGGTGGCTTTACATGATCAGATCGTGGGAGCACGGAAAGCTTCTCAAATCACCTTTCGGATACGGCATTAAAGGATCCACTTCCATTTGTGTTCAAATATATAACACGCACAACACAAATGGTTGCAAGAAGCTAGTCTTTGGACCGAAATATTATATACATATACATGTGATGGGTTCATGTGATAGTTCGAGAAAAACCACACCAGACTACTTAGACCGTCGCTCCATTGTACTTCTTCCCAATAAAGTTCACTTCGTTAAATCTCTTTGTTACCTTTAGATAGCGAAGGACTTGATCTTAATTTCACGATCGCATTTATTTGATCATTATAATGTCCCTTCCCGTTCATCCTTAGACTTGAAAAAGCTGTCCTACAAAGGAAATGTAAAGTTGCTTCTTTTTCCTCCAGGCAGGACTTACATATTGGATCCAATATAAATCCCAACTTGAATATATTGTTACGAAATTTAGGCTTTCGAGTTCGCAAAGGATTTGGCAAATAAAACACAACACAAGTTTATTAATTTACAAACAGTAAGCAGTAAAAATTAAAAGGATAACAAATGTTACACAAATTACACTGGTGATTACTTTCTATGCACACAAAAACACTTATTGCAACAACACATGTATTTCACTACTATTCTCTTCGTTGGTAGATATATCTACTTTTCCAACTTAACTGGTTGAAATCCAAATTACTAATCACCCTGCGGCACAACGTTGCATATTTATAGTAAAATAAAAGCTTCGCGAAGCTTCGAATAATCTAGAGAGCGCTAGATCACTCTGGCAAATTCCTTATTTACAGCTCCCAATTAGATATGAGTTATCTATTGTAAAACTTCTAGAAATAAATTCTATATAAGAGCATGTACACACTACATTCGAATAATTCTTATACACAATTGATAAACAATATAATTACTTTTATAATCCTTATTCTAGTAGTCTCTACAGATGGGGCTGTGCACTGTTAGGGGATAATTTCTTAATTCTAATACAATTTATCTAAGAATTCGTATTCCAATAATCGGAGAACGCCCTGTTCCATTTATAACCCCATGGCGACATCTACTATTAACAACTTTTCATAACAATACGATTTCCAAGCACTGTAAGTAAACTGACCAAGCTCCGAAAGTTCCTGCTAGATATTGCTAAAATGAACTCGGCGGTGTGTTTGTTCGGCCCATCTATATACAAAGTGCTTGGTAGTTCTACAAGTGTTTATGGAGTTCCAACAGTGCTTCTGTTCGGCTTGCATAAATCTCCGAATATCAATTGTTGAGCTTGCTGATTAAAGCCTTAAATTGGTTCCGGGCCAGTGGGAACATCGAAAGAATGACTACTTGCGAGTGCATCAGCAGATTTATTTCTCTTTGTTCCTGTATGGCCTGGAACCCAAATAAGAGTGACGAAATTGCATCTTGAAATAGAGTTCAGTCTTCTTTTACATTCCAGAACAATCTTCGAGTTGACACACGGTGATTCCAATGCAAGTATAGCGCCAAATATTACTCACCATACTTGGCTCGTCAACTGAATTTCGGTCCTGGCATTCCTCAAAAAGTCGCGCCACCGATTACGCTTTCGGACCGATATTAACCAGTTTCACATGCGTAGACTCTAAAGGTTCAGCTAAACGCTATCCTTGCAGCGCCAAGCCACTAGGCCTACCATATGGTCTTATGCCATCACTTCTTCTTCTGCAAAACTCTTTTCGAGCTGGTGTTCTTGCCCGCACCGTATCCTATCGAGCTTGATTCTGCTCAGGACGTCTTGTAGACCAGCAGCTTCGATCTTATGGTTATAATCCGGAATTTTAAGAGTCTTAAAAGTCAAAAGTCCAAAGTAAGCTTCAAATAAGCCTGTGCCGAATTCTGGTTCCATGCTGTTATGGGCAGCTATACCAAAGTATCGGATCCATACGTAAGTGCTGGTATGACCATTGTCTTATTCACCAACAGCTTGGATCTTATGGTTATATTCCTGGATTTGAAGAGTAGGCTTTGTTGGCTTTAAGAAACCCTGCGCATATTTCAAGTTCCATGATTTACCTTCGGCTGCTACAATTGATCCGAGATAGTCAACATGCTCGCTCCACATTGATAGACCAATATTGGATCTTCTGCTTGCAATTATGGCCACGGGCATCCCATATTTCGTTTCGCCCGCCCAAAAGCTCGAAAGCTTACTACCCTTGTGTTTCTACCAATGATCTCAATATCGTCAGCATAAGCCAGTATTTGAATGGACTTATACGGGATTGTTCCGTTACATCAAATTGTCTGACCACCTTCTCCAACGCCATATCAAAAAGGACACTTCCAGATATTAATTGGACTTACTATCAAGTCCATTTTGATATCTTTTTATTTTGTATTATTATTATTCTTGGTAGTGGTGGGCTTAGACCCCGTGTGCACTGTTGGGAGATTCTGAAACTTTCTAGAGCTGCCGTAGGGCAGGTCTTTACAGCACCTCTTGCTTAGACAGATTAGTCTCTGGATTTTATTTAGTTTTAAGCGTGTCTTTGATGGCTCTGTTTTTGGTAGCTGGTCCATCATTAATAGCCAAATAAAGATGACTTTAACATTGATCAACTACATATTAGTATCAGTTCCATTCAAGTTAAACAACCTTCAAGGGGATTTCAACTGATCCCGAGGAGTTATCGCTCTTTAAACTTCTCCTATGCTTGGTGCAGCATAGTAGCATTATAGTCATCTGTCATTGGTGTATTCTCCAATGAGCAACTCATTAAAGAGCCCCGTACCGTACTGTAATCCTAATTTTATGTTCATATCACCCAGATGAATTTTCAGATCATACTAAGGGCAGTCATGGAGTTCCTGTTCGACTGATTCACAACATATGCACTTACAGAGGCGTAAATGTGTATGAGGCTTAGGTTTTTAAATTTTCCCCGACTAGGAAAAGGGGAATAGCAATTCCATTGTTCCCTTAAAGCTGGTTTCATTCTTTTGTTGACTAGAAAGCCAGCTCCGAGCACTTGATGTCTTGCATGACCGCTGTCAGCTCCAGCTTAAGGCTGTAAGCGTATGCTCTCAAATTGTTGAGGTAATAAAACGTAAGCACTCCTGAAAATAGCCCGTTTGTTTGTCGATCGTTAATCTGGCGAAACGAAAAAACTTAACAAGGCTCATGGCTGGGTCGGTCCTTGTGTCTTATTTCAAAATTAATCCCCCTATGTTTTCTCCCTCTCTCTTTTCCGTTTAGCTAAATACCGTAATGAAAGCCACAGCTGATGCAGTTTCATCGGAATTGTCAATCCTGGCGAACGCTTCGGACAACAGCGCCCGATACAAATGTGAAGTGCAGAATCCTGCCGCGGACATTCCACTCTTCGAGACGAAAACCCTGAACGTTCATTGTAAGTGCGATAGTGTCTTTATGTGTGTGCCTGGTGTGTTTTGCATGCTAAATGGCTGTTTTCCGCCTTCTACCACCCCTCTCTAACTGCGTATATAGTTCCACCCGAGACGGTGAAAATTCGCGTCGAACCGAAAGACCTACGTCCAGGAACAAAGGCGAAACTTATTTGTGACTCGAGCTCAAGCAATCCGCCGGCAAAGGTCTCCTGGTGGAAGGACGGCATTCCAGTTGACGGTAGGTTGATTAGAGAACACTCCCAGAGATGGAGAGTGTGAGAGAGGGAGAGAGTCTGTTGTGGCGCTCCTTTGTGACGCGGTGGTTAATTCTGTTTGTCTGTTTGTTTGTTTGTTTGCGTTCGTCTCGCGCCGTGCGTAACAGGGGTAAATTTGTCAACAAAGCCCGGCCTATGGGGTGGTTCTGTTTCGACACTGGAGCTGCTCGTTAATGTATCACAGGACATGGACGGAATCGTTTACACATGCCAAAGTATCAACGAAGCGCTGCAACGCAGTGTACACGAGGCCATCACTTTGGACATTTTGTGTGAGTCCTTTTTTTCTTCGTTTGTCTCACTCCTTCAGTTTCAAACACACTTCCAACCTTCCATGTGCCACAGATCCACCAAAATTCGCCACATCACAGTCGACGACATTCGTCGGGGTGGAAGGTGAACCGCTGCACATCCCATTGGTGGCAAGTGCCAATCCGATGACAATGTCATTCACCTGGACAAAGGATGGTCTGCCCATTTCGGCGGGTAGTGCAGCAGCAGCAACGCGACAGAGAATCCTGTCGGAAGGACCCATCCTAAATATAACCAAATTGGATAGAAACGATGCCGGCAGCTATATTTGCGAAGCGATGAACTCTCAGGGAACGGCCACCATGAGTGTGCTGGTGATTGTTGAATGTAAGTTGACGACGAGGAGTATACCGCCACCGACCACACAGTGAGCATATCTGGCATATCTACTCCTGCAACTAATTGCTCTCCTTGTGTAGTATCTGATGCAGATGCAATTGTGATTTTTTTTTTAGTGGCAGTTGACAAAATGCCTCCGCTTCGCTGTGCGGTTTGTTGGTTCGATTTTTTTTATTTTTTTGTGTGTAGCTACTCGAATATAGAGGCATTCTTCTTCCTTTTCACTTTCCTCCATTTCACCAACCGACACTTTAGATGCTCCAACAATCGAATCAATTTCGAATGGAAATAGCTTCGTTGCCGGCGCCGATGGCATCCTTTCCTGTACGATCAATGGACGGCCATTAAACGAGGAGCATGTACGCTGGGATCGACCGGACTACGATATGGCTGGCAGGACGACAACGACATTCGCCAATGGCACATCCTATCTGCATATTAGGAATTTGCAGCGTTCCGACATTGGCAATTTCACATGCAGCGCCGACAATCAGAGGGGGGGAGCATCAGTTGCTGCCGCCCAGCGGGATGTTTTCCTAATTGTCCAATGTGAGTTAGTGTTGGAGTTGGAGTTGGTCACATAACAGCATAACACTGTCTTTTGGTTTCTTTATTGTTTCCCCACACACACACACACACAGCTGCTCCAGAGATAGACACCACGCCGCTGTATACGCGATTTGCTGCCCGTCTTGGCGATCGTGGCGTTATGGTGTGCCGAGCTCGGGGAGCACCAGCGCCGACATTCATCTGGCGACGTAATGGCAAAGACATTAAAATGCAACGCAGGCAAAAATTCAAAACTGACGACAGACGTCAAATCGATGGCGGTCTGACATTTGAGTCGGCGCTGTACATTGAGAATGTCTCTGGCGATGATTTTGGCCAGTATGAATGTGTAGCGCGCAACGGTCATGGCCAAGCGAGTTCAACGCTGGAGTTTAGTAAGCCATCACGACCGGACACACCGCATGATTTGCGTGTAACTAATGTCACCGATGCTAGTGTGACGCTGGAATGGGCGGCCGGATTTGGCGGTGGTCTGCCCGTTTACTATCGCATCCGCTACAGAACGGTGAATGGTGGTGGCGGCGATGATGCGGACAAATACAAGTACACAGACGCCGCTAGGCCGAACAATCATTTGAATTGTACGCTGACCGGTCTTAAGTCGGGGGCGACCTACGCATTCTCTGTGATGGCGGCCAATGAAGCTGGCGGGAGTAAATTCCTGCCTGACATAAAGTTGACGCTGGCAAAAGGTAAGAAAGCGATTGATTGACTTATATATCCATATAATACATTTAAAATTCCTTTGTGATCTTTTAATTATTGTTGCAATAATCATAATATCCTATTGCATACGTTTAGGGATACATTCTTTTAAATGTATTGCAATAATCATTACACTTCGTTGGATAATTTGAAGGTTGGATCCTTTAATTAACATTTCAACAGTCGCGACATTTCTTGGTATACTTTTAGAGTTAAATTCTTAAATAAATATTGCAATTATCTTGACTTTTCATTGTAAGCTTTTAGGGTTAAATTATTAAATAAATTTTGCAATAGTCTTGAATTTTCATTGCACACTTTTAGGGATATATTTTTCTTAAAAATGTGTCCATTTTTACATTTCATTGTATACTTTTAGGGTTAAATCATTTAATTGGCATTTTGTTTTATACTTTAAAGGATAATTCTTTTAATTAATATTGCAACAGTCATGCCAGTTCATTTAAAAAATATCGGGTTTAAGCATTTACAAACGTTTTTACATTGCATTGCATAAATCTTTCAATAAATATACAATCATGACTATTTTATTGCATAGTTTTCGGGATAAATTCTATAAATAATATTGCAACAATCATGACATTTCGTTGTATAATTTTAGGGTTAAATCCTTTAATAAACATTACAAAAGTCATGACATTTCATTGTATACTTTTGGGGACAAATCTTTTAATAAATATTGCAACCATTTTGACATTTCATCGTGTACTTGCTTGTAGGGTTAAATTTTTTATATATTGCAAGCATTTTTATATTTCATCGTATGCTTTTAGGAATAAATCTTTAAAAAAAATACCATATTTATCGTTATCTATCGTTATTTTATGTAGTGTAATTTTTGGGTTAAATCAGGTTTATTAACTTTGCCATATTCATCACAATTCATTGTATAATTTTAGGGATACATCTTTTTATATATTGCAGCAATTTTACATTTCATTGTATACTTTGAGGAATAAATCCTCAAACGAATATTGCAACAGTAATGATTTTCCGTGGTGTAATTTTTTGGGTTAAATTTAAATTTTACTAACTTTGCAACACTCATGACATTTCATTGTATATTTTTAGAGATAAATCTTTAAATAAATATTGCAACAGTCATGGCATTTCATTACATATATTTAGGGTTAAATTCTTTGCTAAATATTGCAATCATTCTTACATTTCATTCTATACTTTTAGAGATAAATCGTTTAATAAATATTGCAACAGCATCACATTTCATGGTATACTTTTAGTGATAAATCTTGTAATTAAAATTGCGAAAATCCCAACATTTCATTGCATAATTTTAGGGTTGGATTTTTTTTTAACACATCCTTTTATAATTATTGCAACAGTCATCACATTTCATTGTATACTTTTGGGGATAAATCCTTTAATATTGCAACAGTCATGACATTTCATTGTATAGATTTAGTGATAAATAGCAGCTTTTGGGGAAATTGCTGGAATTTGACTCGTTTCTTCTAATAGAAATTTTTTAGGATTTCATAATCCTACCTCTCGAACATAAAATTGCCGGATTTTTCAACCTGCATTTTTCTAATCTCGTTCTTCCTCTCTCCCTTTCTCTTTCTCTTTTACTGTCCCCCTGCAGGTTCCGGACCGATTTCCGCCGAACTCATGGAAAAGGATGAAATGCCAAACTTGGTCATCATTGGAATTACATCGGCGGCAATGGTGCTGCTCGTCTTGAATGCCGCCCTTGTTGCGTGGTTTGTGATTCGCAGGCAGAACAAAGGTAAGCGCATAGAGTGCATAGATTTACATTCTCTCCTATCGCAATTCCAATACCCAAAGATACAATTTATCTACTTCCTCCCTCTTTCAGATTCCACAGAGACTGAAAGTCCCAGCGATGATGTCTACTCGAAGGATGACAATCAATCGGTATACAAAGTAAGTGTGTGGTGTACCGCTAAGCCCTTTCCAATACCTATTAATTTTTACTGACACAACCAACCACCCACCCACTCATCCATCATTTTATAGATCTCAATAAATTCCATTCAGGGTGATGGGCAACATCACAAGAAAGCGGCATCAACCTATTTAGTGGAGAATGTCGACATCATTCAATCGACTTCATATCCACCCAAATATCAAGAGAGTTCAATGTGTTCGCCGCCTTATCAGGCCAACAATAATCCAGGTGAGTGTTTTTTGTTGTTGTTTTTTATACAACAAGTATCGTCTTTTGTTTCCTGCCTAACCACCACCCACCGCCCCAACAGATTACACACGAACACTGCCAAATCCCAAACGGCAAAACAATCGTCACGGATTGAACGAACAAAATCGCTCCAAGGACGATCATATGCTAGTGTCCAATGGGATGTACATTCCATCACCATCGCCGGCCTCCTCACTGATAATCAAGGGTGGCAGTTACATATCATCACCGTCGCCGGCCCCGCCACCCGATGGATCCTACTTCAATATGAGCGACAAATACATTTCATATCCGCCAGTGGTGAGTTATATACAGACAAAGGCACAGTGGCTGACACTGTCAATACTTTTTTTTTAAAAAATATTTCAGTATTAATAGTGTGTGTCACTTGTGCTGAGAATTGGTTTCTAACTACAGTTTCCCTTTTTGAAATACTCTGTGCAGGTTTACTAGGAATCGTAAAGTAAAGGGCCAATGGATCTGGATCTGTCTGTCTGTCTGCATGCATGATGCTTGATGCTTGTCTGTCTCAATCTCATTCTCAATTTCAATATCTCAACATTGTATCGCACACATCGAATCTCAATCAATGAGCTTCGTCCAAAGAGACTGATATTGCCTGAAATACAGAAACACACGCTCGTGCACACAAACACACTCAAACAACAAACAAACAATCAAAACAAATAAAACAAAACTCGCACAAGGATCCAACAGCAAATTCTGTGCGTTCGGCTGTGATTTGTACCTGCTCTCTCACTCACTCACTCACTCACACACTCACTCTCAATCACACTCACACCCAACCAGAAATGTAGTGTTGAGTTGTAGGAGCGGTAGTGGTAGTAGTAGTAGTAGGTATATACATAATGTAGTACATGTAGGGCATAATATTCTAGAATTTAAGTAAATGAGTCGTATATACAAATATAGTTGTCCCGACTCCCCGATCTCCCGATTCCACACGATCAACCGGAGCACGCTTGCTTGCAAAGGGCTCAACACAGGATCGAATCTGTTGCACAAATTTTTTTACACACAACTACACATACACAAGAAACTTCAAAACATAATATTATATATTTCATAGAAATAGATTTATCTTACATACATAGTATATACATTGATTACACAAACAAAACTGTAGCAGGAGAACATAGGGTAAGCGAACATAGAGTATTTAGAAGAGGGGTCTGTCTGTGTCTTTCGGCATATGCGAAGTTTTACTTTGCCCCTCGCGGAAGGAGCAGGAGCAGGAGCAATTCGATTAAGGATGACTTTTTTTTAAGAAAATTTGTAAGAAACCAAACATTTTTTTATAATACGTAAATAAATAAACGAACATTTAAATTTTAAGTCGAGCTTGATGTGTGTTTTTTTTTAAACTCTTTCTCTCTCTGGCAAGTTTATAGTTACTGGACGAACGATCAATTCTGATCGAATCACAAAAGTGCGGTTTCATTGTCATCATTGGAGATGACATCATTTTTTCAGGACATCAACGCATTGATTTTTTGGTATTTTCAGGAGGCAAAATGCACTGTGGTCAGCCATCAGCAGCATAGGGGGATTACACCGAATGCATCAGAGCTGCAGTGCGGTCAGCCATCAGCAGAGTAGGGCGAATAACACATAATGCTTCAGACTGGTGAAAGTGCGATTAAACCTCCACGTGGTGGCCGTTGGTAATTTTCCTCCAGTAAGCGAAAATGATCGGGCTAGTTTCTTCAAAGTAAGGTTGGCGCGAGGCCAATAACAGAACCGAAAATTAGCCTCGGATACACTGATGAACGACGACGACCACGGCAACGAAAACAGCTAAACGATTTAAGAAGTTGCACATGGAACTTACGCTCACTGTATAGAGCTCGAGCTGCACAAAAGCTAGCTGACGTAACAGCAATTCAGGAGATGCGATGAACGGGGAATGGTGTCTTACAAAAACCAGAATATGACATATACTACAGCTGTCATGCAAGACATCATGTGCTCGGGGTGGGGTTTATAGTCAGCAAAAGAATGAAACCCACCGTTGTCGGCTTTAAAGAAGTAAATGAACGACTATGCACCATGGGCATAGCTATGCTATGCTGACGACCTGGCAATTATAATTAGAGGCAAACACTGCAAGACTAACTCTGCTGTCATGCAATGTGCGCTCTTAAAAGTTTTAGACTGGTGTAGCAGGGAAGGGTTATCCATCAATCCTTGCAAGACGGTTCTAGTGCCTTTCACTAAAAGAATTTTGATTGACTTAAACCCAATCACCATAAAAGGCACCACTCTTATGTACTCCAGCGAGGTCAAATACCTCGGTGTTATCCTTGATAAAAGACTCAACTGGAATGCTCATATCAATTCTGCTACTAAACGCGCTACAAGGGCCCTATGGGCCTGCAGGAGACTTTACGGCAGTACTTGGGGCCTCAATCCTAAGATGATATATTGGATTTACACGTTGATGGTGAGACCCATAATCTCGTATGCAGCCATAATATGGTGGCCCAAGGTACTCGAGCGACAAACGGCAAACGAGCTTCAGAAGCTCCAAAGAATTGCCTGTCTAGGTATTACAGGTGCTATGCGCACCTGCCCAACGACAGCATTAGAAGCTATCGTAGGTCTTTCGCCCCTTCAGGAATTCATCAGGAAGACGGCCGCTAAATGCGCTATTAAGCTGCAACTAGAATTTAAGTATAAACCAGGCGACCTTGTGGGACACCTGAGTATTCTCAACTCAATTCCCCAAAGAGACATGTTCTGCACAATACCGGACGTTATGGTCAGGGAGTACTGTTTCGGAAGGTTATTTGAAGTAGAGATCTCAGACCGCGCAAGCTGGTCAAATGGTGCTCCGACACTAGACACTAATGGTCTGGTTTGGTTCACTGATGGACCAAAGATGGAATCTGGAGTTGGAGCCGGTATCTACGGACCTAATACAAAGGCCTCGATACCAATGGGAGACAGTCCAACGGTCTTCCAAGCCGAACTCAATGCCATAGAGATCTGTGCCAGGTTAAACCTTAGCAAAGGCGTTAAAGGCGTTAGAATATATATTTACTCAGACAGCCAGGCAGCAATAAAAGCGCTGTCGTCCAACTTAATGGACTCTTTAACAGTAAAAAGCTGCTACGAAGCATTGCAATCTCTGGCCAGACACAACAGGGTTAAGCTCGGTTGGGTACCAGGTCATAGAGGTATCGCAGGCAACAAAGCCGCAGATGAACTAGCTAGAGCTGGCTCAGAAACTGCACTCATAGGACCTGAACCTTTTTGTAGCGTCAACTGGAGTGCCGCCACAAAGGTGTTAAACTGTTGGGAGGGCGAACTTCGCCTGGCACATTGGATTAATACCCCAGGGCTAAGGCAATCGAAACAACTGATCAGACCCTATTCATACAAAGAAATCCTGAATCTTGACAAAGGTAGCATTAGGAAACTAGTAAGTTTTCTAACTGGCCACTGTGGCCTTTAGATACCATCTTAGCAAAATGGGTGTAGGCTCTCTAACAGATTACAGATTCTGTGCGGAGGATGAGGAGTCATCCGAACATGTTCTCTGCGATTGTCCAGCACTTATTTGGTTAAGGAAACGCATATTCCATAAGGAAATATGCTCAACAGCGGAGTTGAAAAACTCTGCTACTAAGGACATATTAGCCTTTATTAGGAAAGTTGTATGTCTTTTAGACAAATAATGCCCTATTGATACAATAGATCTTTCAGGTCGCGGTGTCAGTCACTTTAACTAGGGTTTCCTAAAAAAAAAATGGGCAGATTTAAAAACATAAGTCTCATAAACGTTCACGCACCTGCAGAGGATTCCCCAGAGAAGAATTCTTTGAATCAGTCGAACGGGAACTCCATGCCTGCCCTCAGTATGACGTAAAAATCATTCTGGGGGATATGACTGCCAAAATAGGTAGGGAGCCATTATTCAGGCAGTACATTGGCTTACACGAGAACACTAATGACAATGGACAACGAGTCATAGAGATGGTAGCAAGCAATAATTTGTTCGTTGCGAGTACAAGGTTTGCGCGTAACCAGATAGACCACGTGTTGATAGACCGCCGCCACAACCCGAATCTGATGACGGTACGAACGTATTGAGGTGCCAACATCGACTCGGACCACTATCTTGTTGGTATGGTGCTCCGAGCGCCGATTGCATCATCAAGAAAGACAGCATCCGCGAATCAGATTCGAGTCAACATGGCTGCCCTTTGCAACGAAGAGACCAGAAAGAACTATGGTCAAGTGATGGAGAGTAAGTCCTGGGGCTGAGATGTCGGGCGTAGAAGCAAAATTAATATGGCTTACTCCATTTTAGGCAGTAGTCGTAAAGATCGGAATGACTGGTTCGATGACCAATGTAAGCTAGCAGCTGAACGTAAGAATGTTGCGTACCGAGCAATGCAACAATCACATAGAACGCGGGCACGCGAAGATGAATATAAAGAGCTCAGAAGACATGAAAAAACAGTTGACCGGCTAAAGAAAGCAGGCTGGGAGAAGAATCTCGTCCGTTAACTAGAACAGTACAGATAGCAAGGAACGCACCAGGCGTGTAAGTTCTACCAAAGAGTCCGCGGTATGACTCAATATACACCGCGTTGCACATACTGTTAAGGCAGACAGGGTAATCTGATCGCCGATCTCAAAGGTATCTTAGAGCGATGGGAAGAGCACTTTCATGAGTTGTTTAATGGCCAGCTAACTGAGGAATTGGAGGCTCCACCAATGACCAAAGACCGCACTATGCTGCCACCACAAGCATAGACAAACTTAGCAGAGGCGATAAATCGGCTCAAAAATAATAAGTCCCCGCGATCAGATGGTATCCCAGTAGAGGTGATTAAAACAGGAGGTCCCGCAATACACCAAGCAATTATAGGATGAAGAAGCGAAGTCAGAAGACTGGCGAAGAGGCATCCTGTGCCACATACATAAAAAAGGTTATATCATAAAATGCAGCAGTTATCGAGGTATAACGTTGTTGAGTATCGCGTATAAGATTTTTTCCTATATCCTTCAAGACAGGATAGTCCCTGAAGTCATCTTTGGTCCATACCAGTATCAACTGATCAGATTTACACACTTAGGTAGGTGATGGAAAATTGTCAAGAGTTTCAAAGCTCATTACATCATCTTTATAAAGCCGCCTATGATAGCATAGCCAGAGTAGAACTTTATAAAGCCATAAGAGAATTCGGCATCACATATAAACTGACACGACTATGTAGGTTACAAGCCCAGTAAAAATAGCCGGATCATTATCAAGCCCATTCAACACCTATAACGGGCTCCGACAAGGGGATGGACTGGCATGCGTCCTCTTCAACCTGGAGTTGGAGAAAGTGATCCAAGACTCTGATGGAACGGCAAGAGGAACAATCCTCTATATGTCCATTCAGATACTGGTTTACGCAGACGTTATTGACATCGTTGTTAGAAACCCAAGAGCTGTACAGGAAGCTTTTATCCAGATCGAACATAAATTAGAATAAAACAAAGTTCATTGTGGCCACGTCTGCGAGCAGAAGATCCATTATTGGTCCCACAATTAAAATAGTGGAGCGCGAATTTATAGCAGTGCAATCCTTTAAATATCTTGGGTCAACTATAGCAGCTTATAACAGCATGGAACCAGAGATACGCGCACAATTGCTCAAAGCCAACAAAACCTACTATGGTTAGGTTAGGTAAATTTAAGGTGGCTGTCATGAAACCGACACATTTAGACCAGTAATTGTCCATTGTGATACCACACGGATCAGGAAATATTCCTTCCACGTACGCGACGAACCAATTAGAGCTTCTTATGAAGCGTAGGAGATTACCAATCTCAATGTTGATGATATCATTAGTGTCGTTGTAGCAGAAAGCTCCCATATGGAGTTTACGTTTTTGGGAGAGGGCTGAACAAGTTCAGAGAAGATGGACGATGGTCTTCTCCTCCTTCTTCTGCTTCTGTAGAAGTCATTCGAGAAGACTCCACGTCTTGTTACCTATGAGACATTGGCCTGTGATGTCACCTGCAATAGCACCGATGTGCGATCTTTTTTGAGAGATAAACACTTGAAGCGTTTCGGATCAAGCTTGGGACAGATCTGCTTTGTCGCTATGCAAGTTTACCGTCTTCGTCTCAGAATGATCTGGAGGGGAAAGTGACCTGGAATTTTTTGTTAAAATGGAGTTGCGAAATGGTGTAGTCTATGTTTTGTATGGTATCCTGACTTAATTCAGGATAGAAGTCCACTGGGAGATAGCATTAAGGCGAATAGCTACTTGCCTGCTATAAATGTCGAGTTGTGTAGGTTCGAACAGAGTGTCCAATCTGGCGGAGGGGGTTGTGCAAAGTGCTCCTTCATCCTTGGACTATGCTTAATTTGTCAATGTTTACTTTCTTATTTAAGGCAGTCCACCATACAGGCACACCGTATAGAAGAGTAGCTCTTACTACCGCTGTATACAGCCAATGGGTTATAGCGGTTTGAAGACTTCATCTGCTACCAATGGCTTTTTTGCGTGAGAAGAGAAGCCTACTATAGTCTGTCAGATTCTTCAAATCCAGGAATTTAAGCATAACATCCGAGATGCTGGTATATAAGACAATGGTCATACAAGTACTTACATATGGATCCGAGACGTGGGTGATTAGCAAGAAGCATTCTGACCTCTTAGCCGCGTTCGAAAGAAAAGTCTTACGGAGAATTGTTAGCCCCGTATGTGAGGAAGAACGGATCCGGAGGCTCTATAATAATGAGATCTACGAGCGTTACCGCGATGTCGACATCGTGAAGAAAATTAAGCTCGGTACGCTCCGGTGGGCAGGACATATAGCTCGAATGAGCGAAGAGGAGGAAGGATTTATGGAATACAACAGCGAGGCCGGCCAAGCCTACGCTAGAAGGATAGCGTAGATTAGGACGCCCAGAGTTTAAGGATGCCAAACTGGATGACATCGGCTCGAAATGGGACCGGTGGAGAGATTTTTTGCGGGAGACCAGGACCGGACAAATCTACGATGTGCTGATGAAAAGATAGCTTCTAATCCAGTGAAGCAGCTTATCATCGATTTCATAAGCACGCAATTTTGACAAAAGAGCTTGATGCCAAACTCTATCAAATGTCTTAGAAATATCGAGTGCAACAGCTTTGCTTTCTGCAAATCGATACAAAGACCGGTTCCACTGTCCGGTAAGATATACCATCAAATCACTAGTAGAACATTGCCCACGAAATCCATACTGCCGGTCACTAAGGATTTCGTTGGTTTCAAGGATTTTCTTAAGCTGATAATTGATCAGCGTTTCGATGACCTTAGAAAGAATGGGTGTAAGTGCTATGAGTCGGTACGAAGAAGGAGACAACGGCTCGCTTTTTTTGGGTATGGGCTGGACAAAGGCTGTTTTCCAACTTCTCGGGAAGAGTCCAGAAGAATAGGATAGATGGAAAAGCGTACGCAATGGTTATGCCAGTTTGGAAGAACACCTCTTCAGAACTATTCGGGAAATACCATCTTTTTTATCTTTTTTTTTTTTGGATGAAGTTGGAAATCTTCTGTAAGATTTCCCATGTGCACCTTTGGCAATAACATGGGCTTTTGTTAGATTTTTACTGACTAAAACCAACCCGCATTCTGCTGGCCTAATTACTCCTTGCGGTACCACCAATTAAGGCATTCCTTCACAGGGCAGATTTATTTCCCCCTTAGACTAAAAAATCCTTCTCTTTTTTGCAGCCTGTTTATCTCGGCGAAGTTGCAGCATTACGCTCACTATGACCTCGTTAAGTAGCTCTTCCAGCAAGCGCCTGCTGTCATTAATAATAATATTCGGCGCGACAGACCATTGCGGTCCAAGGCCTAACTTCTCGCGACCATTTGTGCTTAGCATGTTAATTTTTGGACACAAATGGAAGGGACCTACAATTTCAGGTCGGATCCGAACGGCGAATTGAGAAGCATTCCGGGACAAGGTATTACTCTCGGAACATTTGTCACCCAATCGCGAGAGGTGGGACACCGTGAAAAATACTTTTTGGTGTTGATGCTCTTGCAGTGAAGACAGAATGGCTCGTACGGGTGCTTGTATTTATGGAGATACTCACGAAAGCATCAATGTCCCGACAAGAACTGTGTCAGGTGGTAGTTTACCTATCCATGTTTTCTTGCTACCCACACTTGGATGTCTTGGATCAGCGTATGCGTCCATCGGCCTTTTTTAGTGCGTCCCATCTACGCTGCCACTCTATTTTGCTACGTTTTCGAATGTCTTCTCGTGTGCGCTGACCGCCACTGATTTGTTGGTTCGTGAGGTCTCTCACTGTCGCTGTTTCTATTGCTATGATGTTGCTGTGCGGTTGGTTGGTCTACTTTCTTCGCGATGTTTTGGCCAGTAATCTTTTTCGGCGACCTGCTGTTTTTCTTTGCGTTCGGGGTGTGATCCTTTTGTGGTTCATCATCCCCTTCTCTTTTACGGTCTGTAGCGTGTATGGTGGCCAGCCGGTTTGACAAAGCTTGGCTCAGCTGCTGTTTTGCCTCTTCCTGCATTAAGACACTCTCCTTTGTTGCTTGTTTGTGCAAGTTCTCAATGTCGCTTATAAGGTCCCTCATCGGCTGGTGGATAGAGCGTCTACCGACAAGCATTTCATTGAGCTTTTTAAGTTTATGGCCCATTTTAGCCAAAGCGTCCCATCTTACCAGATTGTAAGGCGCTACAATCACAGTGAGCAGCCCTGTTAGCAGCAGTCAAGTTAGCCACCGCTGGAACATTACGGTCATTGGATATCGATGGCCGGGAGTCCGCTTGTGCACCACCTATAACCGCCGGCACTGGGTTTCCGAGGCACTGCACCGTAAGTTTTCCTCCTTTAAGAGACTCCATATGGATTTTATGATCGGGAATACCTGCCCCTAGTATTTTATACTTACTGCCAGGTGGATAGATACAGACGCTTCCCCTGGAAGACAGACGCTGACCAACAAAGCTGTGAACTCGTTATGTGTTGAATTATCGTCTAAGTTGGACCTTTTATAAATAAAACCAGTAGTGAATATTCTGCTCTTGAGCCACCATATGAAATTAAATTCCGGATTAGAACAATGGCTGAAATGTTGGTAGAAGTTGAAAAGCAACATCACTGCGGGCATAAATGTGGTTTTGTCTTTCTCGTTCTTCTTGTGGACGGCGGCGTATATGAGAGACAATTGTGTTCGCCAATCGCCAATTAAATCGAAGAATTGCCAAATTAGAATCGTTTGTCCTGTGGGTGTGTGTGTAAGGCAATCATTAGTGTCACAAGTGTCAAGAACTGTACAAGTTCGCTAGCAGTATCAATCAGTGTTTGTGGACGCAAGCAACAAGGGTTATTGTACTCTTTCTTGGTGGTCCTGTCGACTTCCGAAGCGATGTAACCTACGTTCATTAAGGGAATGACAGCCAAACGTTCTTCATATTGATTGGGATTTGTTTGTGTCAAACAATAATGTGACGTACGGCGGTAGGTACGAGTATGTAAATGTTTTTTGTCCGCTCAGTCCTCACAGCAACACTTGAAAAAACTGCTGGCAATTTATAGAAGAAGGAAGAAACCCCCCCCCCCAGTCAAACAGCAAGTCCCGCTGTTAAATAATATCCTGTGCAAAGTGCAAATAAAAAATATCCCTCCGACTCCATATTTCTCGCCGTATATACACACACATACCCGTATTAGGCTGAGCAGAGTCAGCACTTAAGTGTTGAGTTTGGGGGAGAAGCACAAAAATCTATGGATCCCGTGTTTGATTAGAGTCCACCCACACCCACACATGCACTCTAAAGCACAGATTGATTGCAAATTCAAATTTTTTTTTTCTTCTGTGGAGTGCGGAAGTTGCAAATGTTGAAAAGCCTCGCACCACTGAATGTGTTGGTTGCTTATGGTTGGTTTTTTGCGTCCTTGTACTTTCATTGAAACTGCAACTGATGCAACTCTGGTTGTTGATAACACGCGACAACTGACACTGTATCACCGAGCCGTTATCCGGCGCCCTCACACGGTGATAATGATGAGATGATGGCGATGCTACTGGAGCTTCTGCTTCATCGCATCGATGACGACGATCCTGCTGATCCTTGCTGATGCTGTTCATTTTTTTTTACTTTCTTTAGAAAAACGCGAATTTAATTCAGTTCTGGCGAGAAGCTCGGTCGTATAACTTTCAACTCTCTCGCTTGGCATTTGGAGCGTTGATGAAAGGACTCGATTTTATTTGAAGTGTCGTCCCGCTGTGTGCTGAGCTCGTGAGCACCTTTTTTTTTGTTTGTTTTGTATTTTTATGTTTTGTTAATTGCTGTTGGCTGCAAACTGCTGCTGCTCTACACGCTACAATTGATCGCGCTCCGTGCAAACTTTTCCAATCGAAAGCAACAACAACAACAACACTACAGCAGCGGGAGCAGCATTTGCGCGCCGCCCGCCGGAATAACAGGGAGTGTAAACACAATTTCGTATTTGAATAGAAACGAAAACCTTCCGTCCGTTCGGGTTGTTTGTGCCTACAATTTGCATAACCGCTGCCGCCACCATCAGCGTCGAGCAACAACACTTCTTCATCATCAAGTTTTGTTTTACTTGCCACACTTGAATCCTACGAAAATTGTCGATAAGTGGACTTTTGATAATTTCCCAACAAAATTTTTTTTAATGGGAAATTATTACTTGGATTGCTTGGAACAGGATACGGGTACTCACAGGGAGGTTGTAGCCCTTTCTGACGGCGATGATGATGATTATGTTTCGCTATGTGAACGTTTAATGCGCCCACTTGACGTCCACTCCGGTGCTGCTGCTGCTGCTGCTGCTGCTGCTGCTGCTGTTGATGTTGACTACGTTTGCTTCTAATGACGTATTACCGTTTGGCACTTATGGCCGCAGCATGTAATTGACACATACGCTAAATATTTACACTCATCACCATTCAAGTCTGATGGTGCGCGAGTTTGCTGTGTGAGTGGAACAATATACGAGGATACAACGGACGTTGGTTGGTTTCACAGCAAATTGTAATAATTATGTCTGATGGCGTATTAAATTCTCAACATGTTGAGTGGCACACACGGCACTACCCCTCTCCACACAATAACATCGCTAAACACTAATCCCAGTGGCTTCCAAACTTTTTTTTTTGGTGCAATGGAACACTTAACAAACCCGTAATTTTTACGGAACACTTATCATACTAGTGGTAACGAGCTTTGCTCGGTGACGCTCGCCGGTCACTTAGGGTTCGTGTTTCCGTTGGTGTTATAAATTATTACTTAAGTGGGCAAAAACCCGTCAAAAATGACGGAATATTTTTTCTACCGCCTAACCATTTCACCATCATCCCCATCATCATACCATCATCGGAGCACCAAACGATCATATGGTGTAACTATGACTGCGATACATATAGTGGAGTTAGGCGGGATGAGGCAACATAAAAGCGTTATATCCATCCAGACAAACAAACAGCCAACGGCAATTATGTTAATAGGCGATGCCTAAAATACTTATAAAATCGCATGCACGTGCGTTGAGTCGGTTGTCCGGTTAGGTTACGATCAAAAGCGGCGAAGCGCGTAAAGTGTGACTAGTAGCTGGTCGGTAGATGGTCAAATTGGTGGGAGTGTGACTGTTAGCAAGTGTACGCTAGACAATACACAACGTTGCTAGCAAGCGTTCAGTCCTTCGGTCGCCTATAGTCGAGTGAGTGCGGTGGAGAGCTCGTTCACTTACACGACTACGAAAACAGATGGCCAGTCTGAGAGAGCGCAACACTGCGGTAGGCCGGTGCGATCCTGATTAGATTAGCGGTTGCGGCGGAGAGATCGTACAACCACTAGTCACCTTATCATCATATGTCACCTTAGGATCATATGTCCAAAATTGCTCGAAAGCAGAAAGGTCGGTCTACCGGTAAGCTCGGTAGGCAAGTGTATTACTACTGTGCCGAAAATGTGCCGAAAAGAAGAAATCAATTTATGTACTAAGCAAAAAATACAACGGGAGAGTTAGCCCCAGAGGCAAACCAGTGAAAGGTAAACTTCCTTGGCCAGTATTGCTCTGTTTTAAAAGACCGATTGGGAATCATATCGGTATCATTTGGAAAATAGGAAAGTATTATGCAATCGGTTGGTAATTCTTTTATTTAATTTAATTCCATCATAATGACTGTATACTGTGTGCTGCACTGCTTGCTGCGCTGCGTTCTGTGATACATTTTGTACGAACATCACGCCAATAGCGGCATCATAATGACTGTGTGCTATCTGTTGCGTTGCTTTGTACGTACTATAATCTATATACAGGGTGTATCCGTTAAGGGGGCAAATACTTAAAAGGATGATTCCTTGGTCAATTTCTTGAAAAAAATCGTATGGGAGGAGGGACTATTTTAAACCCCTGCGGTTCCAGCGGATGGTAGGCCGGCCTCGCTGACGTATTCCATAAATTCTACCGCAAAGGGCTTTCCGAGCATCTTCACACTTCACTCATACGAGCCACCGAAGCCTACCGAGTTAAATTCTCTTCACGATGTCGACATCACGATAACGCTCGTAGATCTCATCATTATAGTCTCCGCAATCGTACTTCCTCATATACGGGGCGAACAATTCAATAGCAAATCAATTAGTTAGCAGAGGTGTCGAAGAGTCGACCATGCTAGAAAGTCGAGATATTACTTCCCCTTCAGGAGGTCATGGTCACAAGTCATGGAAAATCTTCTAGTCGATCTGCATAGATCTAGCTACATCGCCATTGGATATGCGTTAGTGGTAAACACAACAAGATCATATCTTGTGTTATGCATGGTGTATGGTTTTAGAATGGTGCAACATAGAAGGACTATCCGTCAATCCCTGTAAAACCGTCCTAGTGCCTTTCACAAAGAGAAGATTGGTCGATGTAAGACCAAGACTTGGATCCATATCTTAGTACTGGTATGATCATTGTCTTGTACACTAGCAGATTGTATGTTACGGTTAGATTCATGGTTTTGAATAGTCTTGACAACCAACCGTGCGCGTATTTCTAGTCTCATGCTGTTATCGGCTGCTAAAATTAAGTTAAAGAGCTGTGCAACTTCAAATTCTCGCTCGATGATAACATGTCTTTCGAACATGGCTTGATGAGTATCTCTCCAATTGTATGAGCTTCAACATTATGTGCACTGGTGTTCCGCGGATCGTATTTTGGGAAACCCTGCGACTAATGCACTAATTCATCGTCAGTGAGTTTAATTATGTGTTCGCTATATGCATTTACATTACCTCACACTCTCTGATTGGATTGTGAGTATATTTGATATACACAAGAAACGTTAAACGACTCAAGCGAGAAAGTCCATTATTTTAATGATAAATTGATTGTTACAATTTGCGCACACTACACACACACATCAGCTAAAAGTTTAGACAAAATGAGAAAATAAATTTTGGCGCAGCATGCTTAGAGGATATATCTCTATGTCTTATTTTACTGCATGCAGGTATTTCGGCCATTGAAATGTACAGTAACGAGACTCTAAATGGTAATTAAGTTACAATCACGAGAAACGCACATTAATTATGAGAACTGCGCTGCATGGCTTGCATTAGAAAAGTTCACTGTGGTCGGTACCAGTCAGCGTTGCCGTACGAAATAAAATGTTGGTGTCACAGTTGACAATAAACAACCCACAAAATTAAAATTTTTCTTGTAAATTCTCCAATGACCAAAAGTATACTGAATTCCACTATAAATAAAAGCACGAAACGTACGCGGAATCTTAGAAATGTCCTACTAGAAATGTCCTACTAGACTACTAGACGTGTGGAAGATGGTTAAAAAGGTCTATTTCAAAGATAAAGACACTTTCCACGCTTAACACGCGCCACATGTGACTCCCGTTACGTATCACACAGGGGATCTCAGAAAAGGCGAATGACTCTGAGCAGCTCACAAATTTTAGCTACATAGGTTGCGTGAAAGGTGGTTAAAAACGGTACTCAAAGAACTTAAAAAAAATGGGGCCTATTTAAAAGGCTAACCAATTTTCCACGCATCACAGGCGCCACAAGCGACTCGCGACACGAGTTCGACGCGGAATCTCAGAAACGCCCTTAGATGCTAAGCTATTCATAAAATTTCAACTTTCTAGGTAGGCAAGCCGCGAGTTTTGAGAGTAACAACGTCTACCCGTGACGGGGGAAAATAAAACGAAGATCTTCCTGTCTGTGGGACAGATGTACCGATGGACATCTCAAAATCTCTGGTAGTTATTATTTTTTAATTTTATCATTTTTAAATTCTCTATATTAACTTCACTTGCCCGTGGCACGGATGTCGGTCGTCGGTCGTCTGCGTGGAATCTTGCGATCAATTTTTAGCCCACTTCCCAAAGCCCGATTTTGCACACATGTGTATTTACGGGGACAACACTTCCTATTAAAATTTGAGGCCTATCGGGCCACGGGGTCGAGGGGCCCATCGGAGATACACACGTATATAAAATTTAAAAAAATTCTGGTTACTTTTTTTTTGGGCCCAATGACCCTGGGGCCCGGGGTCTCCAAAAATTTTACAAAAAGTGTTTTTCATCGGAGATACATACGTATATAAAATTTGAAGAAAATCTGGTTAATTTTTTTTTTAAATGTTGGGGCCCCACGACCCCGGGGCCCAGGGTCTCAAAATTTTTTACAAAAAGTGTTGCCTATCGGAGATACACGCGTATATAAAATTTTAAGAAAATCGGGTTAATTTTTTTTTAATTTTATGGGGCCCCATGAACCCGGGGCCCAGGGTCTCCAAAATGTTTACAACAAGTGTTGCCTATCGGAGATACACGCGTATATAAAATTTTAAGAAAATCGGGTTATTGTTTAAAAAAAAATTTATGGGGTCCAACGAACCCGGGGCCCGGGGGCTCCAAAATTTTTACAAAAAGTGTTGTCTATAGAGATACGCATGTGTATAAAATTTGAAGAAAATCGAGTAAAATTTTGTAAAATATTTGTATGGGAGCCCCCCTACCCCGGGGCCCGAGGGTACTCAAATTTTAATAGAAAGTGTTGTCTCCGGAAATACACATGTGTGCAAAATTTCAATAAAATCGGGCTTTGGGAAGTGGGTTAAAAATTGATCGCAAGATTCCACGACAGACCACCGACGACCGACGACCGACGACCGACCCACGGGCAAGTGAAGTTAATATAGAGAATTTAATAACAAGGAAGGCTCCAGGCAGGCAGAGCTATGCTGGTACACGTATAATTACATCGATTACTTAAAAAAATAAATTTTTTTTTTAAAAAAGTAGAGTTTGTTTATAACGAAATATTTATTGACCGGCAGTACGGATTTCGTGGGCAACGTTGTACTCGTGATTTGATGTTATATCTGACTGAACAGTGGAACCGATCTTTGTATCAATTTGGTGAAAGCAAAATCATTGCGCTCGATATTTCCAAAGCATTGCACAGAGTTTGGCACCAAGCTTATTTGTCTAAAATACCTCCTTATGAAGTCGATGAAAAACTGCTTAATCGGATGAGTAGTTTTCTTTTGGACCGCTCAATTTAAGTTTCTTTCGGCGGTTTCAAATCCGATTTACATCACATAAATGTTGACGTTCCTAAGGGCTCTGTTTTGTAGCCAACACTCTTTCCCATTTTTTTTAAAGATCTCTTGTCCAATTTATTTCTTCGCTGAAGACAGTACTCTCAGCTTCTCATATAAGTTTGAGGAACGTCGCTTCGCTTCTCATGTGGAATTTAAACATTTCAACGAAACTTATCGTATACGTATATACAAATAATTGCTAGTTTTTCTTTCTATTTCGCTTCAACGATAGAAGACATTATTGGGTTTTGGAAGGGTTCAAATGTTTTCTCCCCACATTGTTATGCTGTCTAGGTCAGAATTTAACGCTGTTGTTCTAGTTCCACATCCGAGGAGAAGGAACGTGAAGCTGGGAACATATAAATGATACGAAGAGTACTGTAGTCAGTATTGGATTAGAAGTTGCAGGCAGAAGATCGTTAATGAAGATATGGAAGAGTGTGGGAGACAAAGCGCAGCCCTGCAGACACCCCCATTTATGCCGTGAATATAAAACTTAAAACCATCCAACAAAACTCGGATTGAACGGTTTGGAAGATAGTTTCTAATCCATTGAAGTAAAGTAACATTGATTCCATAAGCACTCATTTTGCACAGAAATGCTTGATGCTAATCTCTATCGCATGCCTTTCAAGGTACAACAGCTTTGCTTTCATTAAAGTTTTGGAAAGACGGGTTCCAATCCTCGATGAGATATGCCATCAGATTGGATCAGTGTAACCACTTACCACGGAAACTATACTGACCGTCATTGAGCAGTGATTCGTGATTCGAGCGTTTCCATGACCTTAGAATGAAGGGACGTTAGTGCTGTGTGTCGGTACGAAGAGAGACATGACGCTTCGCCTTTTTGACTTGACGACGTCTCACTACAAGCTTTAAGGGATACATGTACAAAACGATGAATGTTAAATGTTACACTATTAAAAGACATAGTTATATCACGCTATTATGTATGTATGTCCGGTCCTGGCCTCCCGCAAAAAGTCTCTCCACCGATGTCATCCAGTTTGGCATCGGTAAACTCTGGGCGTCCTGGCCCACGCCATCCTTCCAGCGTAGGCTTGGCCGGCCTCGCTGTCGTGTTCCATAAATCCTACCGCAAAGGACTTTCCGAGCAGAATCCTCTTCGATCATGCGAGATAGTTGTCCTGCCCACCGGAGCTCACCGAGCTACATTCTCTTCACGATGTCGACATCGCGGTAACGCTCGTAGATCTCATCATTATGGAGTCTTCAGAGTCGTCCTTCCTCACATACAACAATTCTTCGTAAGACTTTTCTCTCGAACGCGGCTAAGAGGTCAGAATGCTTTTTGCTAAGCACCCAAGTCTCGGATCCATATGTAAGTACTGGTATGACCATTGCCTTATATACCAGCAGCTTGGCTTGGCTTATAACATTGGGCATGGTTAATCTACATAGTCGTGTCAGTTTGTTTGGGAAGCCGAATTCTCTCATGGCTTTATAAAGTTCTACTCTGGCTACTCTTATACGCGATACACAACAACGTTATACCACGATAATTGCTGCAGGTTGTGATATCTCCTTTCCTATGTATGGGGTACAGGATGCCTCTTCGCCAGTCTTCTGGCATCGCTTCTTCCTATACTTCCATACTTGCACTATTAATTCATAAATTGCTTGGTGTAACGCGGGGCCTTCTGTTTTAATCAGCTCCGCTGGGATACAATCACATCCTGGTCGAGATATTGGAAACTCTCTACTCTCTCTCTCTACCGGTTGTCCAGTAATGTTAACTTGAGTTACTGAGTTAGTGCCGATGTTGGTGATTTTGGTTTTACCAGTATTTATCTTCAAACCCGCAACATTTGCCTCTCTTTCCACATTTATTGTCATTTGTTGCAGCTCCATATAATCATGTGTGAGAGTAAACAAACGTCGTCAGCGTAGTCCAGATGTTTGAGTTGAGATGTAAGTGTCCAACGAATTCCTCCGTTTCCAGTAGATAAAGCTGCGCGAAGCATATCGCTATTCACCAACAAAAAAGTATCGGCGATAGAATGCAACCTTGTCGTAACCCACTTCTCGAATTCTTCTGACAGCTTGTCTCTATGCAGCACATGACATTTAGAGCCATCATAGGTTGCTTTAATAATAGCTATTAGTTTATCGGGTATACCTCTCCTGCGCAAGGCGAGTCAGATAAACTGTCTGTCAAAATCAATGAACAGCAGTTGTAGTGGTGACCAGAATTCAACTAAACTTAACATGACTTAATTATGAAAGGGATAAAGTCTTTCATACCAATGTGCGTTTGAGATCATCATCAGCGGTGACATCCACGTCACTATTGAGGAAGAAATTTCCTAAAGAATGTATCGATGCCGTCCCAATTGGTTTTGGTTTGAAAAATCCCACAAAAAGTCCGAAATCCCTCAATCTGGCAACACTGCTACCAGGTACCAGGTGAACATAAGAATATATGTGCTTTGAGTCTCTTATCAATAAAATCAATTTATGATAATAGCGAGGAAAGCGAAGGTACACAAGCTTCCATTCCCACATCGCTAATCGTATGCAATTTTTTGTTGTTTTACGTTTCGTTTAACATACGACAGAGGGAACTGACCGCACATCAAACTCATAATGACGTTTGATGAACCTTCATATTTGACGGGTGATTGGCGGTGGTGAGTGGTGATATGAAGCGGTGTGCTCTTTCATTGAATGCAGAGGTTCATTGCATTCTGTAGCTAACATTTATCTTGCATGTTATACTCTGGGTAAATAGCCTCTTGTTAGGCACGCACAACACATTACGGTAATGATGAGAAAATCACAGCTACAATAGAGGTGCAATCGCATCGGATTTGGAATAATTGTAAAGTGGAAACATTTCTAATGGGAATCATCACATTGTGTCTGTGTGAGCCGCTTCGTTGAAATAATTAAGCAAATATTTAACCAACGCCATGTTGCGGACAACGTCTATCCAACAACAGCAATAATTATCATATTGCTGAGGGATTTTGTTGCTCGGCTGGCAATGTTAGCATGTAGGTGCATACATATAATTATGTTAACAATGCAAAATGCGAAGACAGATGCATGTCATCCCAGTTGGAGGATGGTGGTGGTTGCGTGCAGCAAGCAACTACTACTTGACTTTGTAACATGCGCCAACAGCAGCTGCTGCCGCCAATACGCATAAACATAAACTCGTTTGGCATTAAATTTTGACTCAAAAAGCATTCGATCAGTCGGAGCGGCATTTACGGCAAAAATTCACCTGACCTGAGTCCTTTGTGTCTATCTGCTTTGTATGCATTCGCATACAGACTTCAATTCTCTAAATGCGAATTCATTAAGTTAATTGGATATTGAATTATAAATGAAAATGTCTCTTCTGTCTTCTCACACTGTGGAAAGAATATTAAATTAATTTAGGTATGCGTTGATGGTAATGCGACCGACCTCTAAGTGATTATGTGGTGGACTAATTTTGTCCTGGTCGTGCGGTCGCACCTTGAAATTAATATCAAATGAAACAATTGGGTATGAAGATGAAATTCTTTAGGGACAAGGATGAAGGCGCATTTAAAAGCAATGAAGAAATTGACTTTTAAGTTGTGATGCCGTTGGCGTCACAAAAGGAATGGACACTTTTGTGTGGCTAATAGATGAGACAGTGGAGCAAAAACTAGTACAGTAATGGCTCGATAGTTCGGACAAAAAAAACTTGAGGTTGTCTGGAATAACAAGATCCCTATTAACCTTGATTTCATAACACTTATGGGAGCCCCCCGACCCCGTGGCCCGATCACGATCAAATTTTAATAGAAATTATTGTCACCGCAAATGTACATTTTTTTTAAAATTCTCTATATTAACTTCATTTGCCCGTGTGTTTGTGGATTTGTGGGTTTGTGGATTTGTGGATTTGTGTGTCATGGAATCTCGCGATCAATTTTTGACCCACTTCCCAAAGTCCTATTTTATTGAAATTTTGCACACAGGCATATCTCCGATGACAACAGTTTCTATTAAAATTTGAGGACCCTCGGGCCACGGGGTCGGTGGGCTCCCCTACAAATATTTTACAAAATTTTACTCGATTTTCGTCAAATTTTATACACTTGTGTATCTCTGATATACAACACTTTTTGTAAAAATTTTGGAGACCCCGGGCCCGGCTCCGTAGGGCCCCATAACTTTTTTTAAAAAAATTATCCCAATTTTCTTCAAATTTAATACACATGTGTATCTCCGATAGACAACACTTTTTGTAAAAAATTTGGAGTTCCCGGGCCCGGGTTCGTGAGGCTCCATAAATTTTTTTAAAAAATAACCCGATTTTCTTCAAATTTAATACACATGTGTATCTCCGATAGACAACACTTTTTGTAAAAAATTTGGAGACCCCGGGCCCGGGTTCGAGAGGCCCCATAATTTTTTTTATAAAAAAAAACCGATTTTCTTCATATTTAATACACATGTGTCTCTCCGATAGACAAAACTTTTTGTAAAAAATTTGGAGACCCTGGGTCCCGGGGTCGTGGGGCCCCAAAATTAAAAAAAAAATTAACCCGATTTTCTTTAAATTTTATATACGTATGTTTCTCCGATGAAAAACACTTTTTGTAAAAAATTTGGAGACCCCGGGCCCCAGGGTCATTGGGCCCCAAAATTTTTTTTTAAAAAATTAACCCGTTTTTTTTTAAATTTTATATACGTGTGTATCTCCGATGGGCAACACTTTTTGCAAAAATTTTGGAGACAGGATTTGGAGGGTCATGGGGCCCCAAAAAATTTTTTAAAAAACTTAACCCGTTTTTTTTTAAATTTTATATACAGGTGTATCTCCGATGGACAAAATTTTTTGTAAAGTTTTTGGAGTAAGGCCCTGAGGTCCGAGGGGTGCCCATATAAATTTTTTAAAAATTACCTCGATTTTCTTCAAATTTTAACACATACCTATCTCCTGTTAGAGAATTTACATGAAAAATTGTATTTTTATGGGTTGTTTTTTTATAATGTACACACGCGCAAGGGATAATGCAAGGTATAATGCTTAGCACAGCGTGGGCGTTAGGAAATTAGGGAGAGGAAAAGATGAGATGTCTATGCACGCGTGTCTTAAACGACTGCAGATCATATAAATGCGGAAACACAGAATCAGGAAATTCATTCCACATAACTATTGTGCGGCTAAAGACGGAATCTCTGATTTGGTAAGTACGTCCGAAGATAGGCCTAACGGTCACACGTGAAAAACTTTATTACGGAACCCAAAATCAGCCTCGGATACACTAATAAAGTACGACGACCACGGCAACAAAAACGGCTAAACGATTGACGAATTTTCTCATGGAACGTACGCTTACTGAATAGAGCTCGAGCTGCACGGCAGCTGGCCGATACCCTGTCTAAATATAATGCTAACATAAAAACAATATGGGAGATACGATGGTGTCTTACAAAAATCAGAATATGATATTTATTACAGCTGTCATCATGTGCTTGGGCTGAGGATTCTAGTCAGCAAAAGCATGATACCCACCGTTATCGGCTTTAAAGCAGTAAATGAACGGCTATGCAACCTTCGCGTGCCAGGCAGGTTTAAAAACATAAACCTCATAAACGTTTACGCACCTACAGAGGATTCCCCAGATGATGAAAAAGAAGAATTCTTTCAATCAGTCGCACGGGAACTCAATGCCTGCCTTCAGTATGATGTAAAAATCATACTGGGGGATCTTAATGCCTAAATATATAGGAAGCCAGTATTCTGGCAGTACATTGGCATCTATAGCTTACACGAGAACACTAATGACAATGGACAACGAGTAATAGAGATGGTAGCAAGCAATAATTTGTTCGTTGCGAGTACAAAGTTTGCGCAGAAAATTATCCACAAAGCCACCTGGGTATCACGCGCAACCAGATAGACACACCCCGTGTTGATAGTCTACCGAACGTACCGAGCTGCCAACGTCGAATCAAACATTAAATTGTTGGTATGGTGCTCTGAGCACGCATTGCATTATCAGGAAAGACTGGATCCCCAATTCATATTCGAGTCAACACGGCTGCCCTTCGCAACGAAGAGACCAGAAACAACTACGGTCAAGCGATAGGACTTCATAGTGGTTTCATCCCAGGCAAGTCAACAACTGATTGGATTTACACCCTTCTGGAGTTTCAAAACTCATTACACCATCTTTTTATAGAATTTAAAGCCAACTATGATAGCATAGCCAGAGTAGAACTTTATAAAGCCATGAGAGAATTCGAGAATTATAAGCCAATTAAAAATACCCGAATCACTATCAAGCCCATGCAACAACTATAACGGGTTCCGACAAGGGGATGGACTGGCCTGCGTCCTCTTCAACCTGGCGTTGAAGACTCTGACGTAACGGCGAGATGGACAATCCTCTATAAGTCCATTCAGATACTGGCTTACGCAGAAGATATTGACATCGTTGGTAGAAACCGAATAGTACAGGAAGTTTTCATACAGATCGAGCAGGCGGCACAAAATCTAGGGCTGGGGGACATAAATGAGAGCAAAACAAAGTACATGGTGGCCACCTCTGCGAGCAGAAGATCCAACATTGGTTCCTCAATTCGCGCTCCACTATGAATTTTTAGCTATCTCGGGTCAACTGTAGCAGCTGATAACAGCATGGAACCAGAAATACGCGCACGGTTGCTCAAAGCCAACTAAGCCTACTGTAGTCTGTCAAGGCTCTCCAAATCCAGGAATTTAACCATAACATCCAAGTTACTGGTGTATTAGGCAATGGTGATGCCGGAGTACATGTGGATCCTAGACTTGGGTGCTTAGCAAAAAGCATTCTGACATCTTAGTTCAACTTAAAAGTATTACGGAGAATTGTTCGCCCCGCATGTGAGGAAGGACGATTCCGGAGACTCTATAAAGATAAGATCTACGATCGTTACGGCGATATCGACATCGTGAAGAAAATTATGGTTCCGGTGGGCAGGACACCTAGCTCGGAAGAGCGACAATGATTCTGCTCAGAAAAACGTTTGCGGTACGTCTACCCTAGAAGGGTGGCGTAGTCCAGGACGCCCAGAGTTTAGGGATGCCAAACTGAATGACATCTGCTCAAAATCGGGTCAGTTGAAGAGTTTTTTTGCGGTGGCCAGGACCGGGTACCGACTCTAGAGCTAAATATGATAATGATGATGAAAATCGGGTTCATTTTTAAAGAATTTATATAGGTGGACAGTGGGAATGCCACCCCAGTAACACCAAAAGTATTTTTCCCGCGAATGGGTGACAAACATTCCGAGAGTAATAACTTGTCACGGAAAGCTTCTCAATTCGCCGTTCGGATACGGCCCTAAATTGTAGATCCCTTCCATTTGTTTCCAAAAATATACATGCGCAATACAAATGGTCGCGAGAAGCTAGGCCTTGGACCGCAATGGTCTGTCGCGCCAAATATTATTATTATTATTATATAGGCAACCATATTGGCCCTAAGGCCCGAGGGGCCCTAAATTTTAATAGAAAGTGTTGTCACCGGAAATACACATGTATGCTAAGTTTCAATAAAATCGGGCTTTGGGAAGTGATTTATAAATTGATTGCAAGATTCCACGGCAAACAGACAGACAAACAAACAAACAGATCCACGGGCACGCGAAGTTAATATAGAGAATTTAATGAAAAATACGTACGTAATTGGCGTAATCAGCTGCTTCAGTTTCACTGTGTGTACGGGCTGACCTTTCCTACGCCATTGTCATCGAAGAAAGTGAGTAATGTGCTGCCGAGTGCAAACAAACGAAAATCAACAGCGGGGCATCGACGTTGCTTTTACTCGATTTTTACTCAGACTCACATTTTAATTTCGATGAAGAAGTAACTTTACTTTGGCCACAAACCACACCACTGGCTCTGACTGGTGTGGTCCTCTTAATAAAATGACTAACGGTCGACTCTTGAAATTGCTTTGAATGAATTGCGCGCCAATTATTCAAATAGCCATCATAGCCAAAAATGGAGTGTGTCTGTCGTCAGTTCTGAGCTAAGCTGAGCAACCATCCCCTCCATAATTGAACTTATCGAGTGGGCTGTAAGCCAGATAATTATTATGATCCAATAAATCGCCGCTTAGGTATCTTCTTTTGTTTGTTCTGTGTCTTCTTTGGGTGGTGTAACGAGCGGCGGCGAACATCATTGCCGTTTCCATGCCATTTCATTCGTTTTGCATTTTGCAATTTCATTAAAATGAAAAGCTTTTTGACTTTTGACAAAGAGACAGGATAAGCGGGGACGGTTTTGCTGCATGATAATGAATTTTCTGGAGTAAACTCATCGTCAGATTGCGTGAATTATATTTTCTTCTTGACTGGAAATTTCCTCCCCCCCCCAGCATGAATTGAATCTCTGATATTTGTCACGTCATTTTTCTTATTCGCCAGTAGATGAAGACGACCTCGAGACCGATTCCCACGATTCCATCTCTCTGCAAAGTACACAGAAAGGCAAAAAAAGGAAGGAGCTGACTGGAAAAAATGTATATCATGTTTATGTTGTTGTTGTTGTTTTTGTAGCAAGAGAAGAAGCTGTACGATTTCCGAAACATGTTGTTGGTGAAATGACTTAACCGAGAAGAACCAAAACAAAAAAAAATTAAATTCAACGAAAAATATGTCGAACAGATGTGCAAAACGCAAGCAACCATCAGCAATATTCACAGAAGCGGCGGCGGCGGCGGCACCAAAGCCAGCCGCTCCAAATGCAAGGAGCAATATGGCGCAATGGCATTCATTTAAACGAATTATTTAATTATGCAATAACATTTGCACCTCTTCTCATTGCGCTTAATTGTGCTTTTAAACAACAAAATGATGTCAACCACAAAAACGTCATCCAGCTGAGGAGGTCTGCCTTTTTTCACGAAGACCGTTGTTCGGCGTAGCATTTTAATTGGCCCTAGAATTAAAAAGAATAACTATTATTGGCTGAATCCCACTCACTATCTCTCTCATCTTTTTCTTTCTGTCACCAGACAGTCTGGATCTGCATCAGCACCTGGCTTGTGGCAGAGTGCAATGTCCTTCTAATGATTTCCATCGACACACCAGTTCACAGTGTTTACAGTTGGCATTTGTGTTGGCGTGTTTGTTGACCCATCCATTCATTGTATAGGGTCATCCATTTCGTGGTTTAAAAACCGTAGTGTTTGCATACCTGAGTTGTCAAACATATCTGTCATTGTAAATGTCATTTTATTACTTAATCGTCTGACATTTACGAAAATGGATCATTTGAGCATCGAAAATGCATTAACATTTTTTATAAACGGTGATCAAGAGTGAGAGGTATGGGATTTTAAATTAAAATAAAATACAAAAATTTAAATTGATTGGTCAATCTTTATTTTAATTTTGTTTAGATCCATTCATGACATTTATTTTTTGAAGATAATCCGTTTCAAATGTTGGCCGCAACTGCGCCGTAATTCGGCCAATCGTAAACACAAATTTTGAATAACTCGCTCGAGGTCTTCGGTCGGTATCTCGCGAATAACTTGAGTAATGTTGGCTTCCAATGCCTCAATCGTAGCTGGTTTATTCACAAAACATTTAGACTTAACATACCCCCACAAAAAAAAGTCCAAAGGTGTGATATCAAACGATTTTGGTGGCCAATCCACCGGTCCGAAACGAGAGATCAATTGCTCAACGAAACGAGGACGCAGTAAATCCATTGTGTCACGGGCTGTATGAGATGTAGCGCCGTCTTGTTGGAACCAAATGTAGTCGAGATCACGGGCTTCAATTTCGGACATCAAAATGTGGATATCATGACGCGATCGCGTTCGCCATTCACTGTTACATTGGCGCCAGCCTCGTCTTTGATGAAATATGGGCCGATGATTCCACCAGCCCATAGGTCGCACCAAACGGTTGTTTTCAATGGATGTTATGTCAGTTCTTGAATGGCTTCGGGCTGCTCTTCAGCCCAAAAATGGCAATTTTGCTTATTGACGAAGTCTTTAAGCCAAATATGAGCCTCATAGCTGAACAAAATTCGGGTCCCAAAATACGGATCTTCGGCGAGTTTTTCGAAAGTATGACGCTTTGAAAGGTCGGCCGGCTTCAATTCTTGGACTAGCTATATTTTATACGCTCTCGAAACAAGATCTCTGCATAAAATTGCCCAAGTAGTGCCATAAGATAGGCCAAGTTGTTGAGAACGGCGCCGAATCGATTCTTCCGGGTTTTAGGCAAAACTTTCACTTACAGCCGCAATATTCTCTTCATTTCGGGCTGTATGTGGTCTAATCAGTCGAGTATCATCCAATAATGTAAAATTATTCTCAAGTTTGCCGGTGGTATGC
Source organism: Nephrocerus scutellatus (assembly GCA_947095585.1). NCBI lineage: Eukaryota > Metazoa > Arthropoda > Insecta > Diptera > Pipunculidae > Nephrocerus > Nephrocerus scutellatus. Next base: position 18,243,601 of record OX352762.1, on the reverse strand, counting down.
CGAATAGTGCATTCGATAGGACGATTATGTACACCATAAGTGGGCCCGAGCGCGCCCATGATCACTTTTCACAGAGCGTCGATTTTCGTAATACAATTGTACGATTTGTAAACGTTGTTGAGGCGTTAGTCTTTCCATGAGGAAATGTCAATGAATACTGAATAAAATTATGTTATTAGTTTGACAGTAGTCACGCGTGACATGTCAAAAAAATCCTATTGGAAAAAATACCTCAAATCTGATCACCTTTTAGTATCGCCTAATAACATAATTACCTTTGTCTGTTTGTCTGTATGCGGATGTAACGCTTTTATGTCACCTCATCCCGCGTAAACCAATGGATGTATCAAAGCTATATTCACACCATATGGTCGTCTGATGCTCCGATAAGTTTAGGTTTTTTTCTGAACCGTTAGGTGGCGCTGGAGCCCAGATATTTACGAACAATTGTCTTTATGGTTGGATTTGGTTCATATTAACACCATATGTTCGTTAGGTTTCCTAGCCTAGAGGTACTTAAGATTGATTTTTCTGTTGAATTTTTACACGCACAATGTCCCTCAGGAATGCCGCCACATATACTGAAATTGAAAGTTGGAACATTTATCATGTTTCTTCGAAATCTAAAACCAAATAAAACAACCAATAATAATTAAAATGGTTTGTGTAAATTCTCTAATTGGGGATATACAATGTGCCACAATTGAATAAAATCGGGTAAATTTTAAAAAAAAAATTGTTTGGGAGCCTACCATCCCGATCACTCCAAAATTTTACAAAAAGTGTTTCCATAGGATATGTGTGCTTAAAATTTGAAGAAAATTGAGCTAATTTAAAAAATTATATATAGGAGCCCCTCGGCCCTGGTGCCACTTCCAAATTTTTACAAAAAGCGTTGTCCATTGGATATGTGTATGTATTGGATCCTCCTGTGTAGACAACATCAACAACCTACAGATCATTATTGAACAGTGCGTTGAATTCCCGTCACCACTGCACCTGCTGTTCATCGATTTTGAGAAGGCGCTTGACAGTGTCAACAGAGAGTTTATCTGGCTCGCCTTGCGCAGGAGAGATAAACTAATATCTATTATTGAAGCAACCTACGATGTCTCTAAATATCATGAGCTACATAGAGGAAAGCTGGTAGATAAATTCGAGATCCTAAGTGGGGTACGACAAGGCTGCATTCTATCGCCGATACTTTTTTTGTTGGCGATTAGCGATGTACTTCGCGCAGCTTTATCTACTGTAAACGGAGCAATTCGTTGGACTCTTACATCTCAACTCAAATATCTGGACTACGCTGACGACGTTTGTTTACTCTCACACATAACTATGGTGCTGCAAAATTATATAGGCACCCCTCGGGCTTCAGGCCCCGATCACTCCAAAAATTTTACAAAATTTTTGTGTTATGTATTGAAAGAACAAGACCGGCTAGCTTCAAGTGCAAGAACCAAACTGACTGTTTATTCATAGTCGTATTAAAATATATTACTTATGCATAAATGAGTTCATAGGTTATTCATGGGGTACATATACACATACATAACAATGTCATAATTCATAGGGTATTCATAGGGTATGTGTACACATGCACAACATTTTGTGCATCGGTGTTACAAATGCATAAACAATTTAAAGAAAATCTGGTAAATTTTGCAATTTATTTGTACGGGAGACCCCCAACCCCGAGGCCCGAGGGGCCCGAATTTTAATAAAAAGGGTTGTCATGGGGAAAAACACTAATGTGCAAAGTTAGAATAAAATCGGGCTTTAGGAAGTGGGTTAACAATTTATCACAAGATTTGGTGTGTTCGCCAGCCAGGCACGCTTCACATGCGCAACACGCGACACGCAACACCCGTCAAGAAGGTGTTCAAAAAGAACCTCAAAAAGTCGAAAAAATTTCAACCCATCACACGCGCTACACGCGACACGGAATACGCGGAATACAAAAAATGCTATTTTGGACTTAGCATTGACAACATTCCAGCTCTATAGGTCATGCGGAAGGTGGTTAAAAAGGACCTCAAATTAGTCAAAAATACAGACGAACATACAGTCGACTTAAGTTAAATAAAAGTTTTTAATTAGGGATTAAGTTTTTAAAAAGGGTAGGATACACGGCCGCGGAATTTGAGCGTGACATCGTCTGCCTGGGACGAAAGAAAAGAAAACAAAGATCTTCTTGTCTTTGGGTCGGATTCACGATCGGACATATCAAAATCTTTTCCCGCCGCTGTAACTTACTTTTCGATGGATTTGAAACTTGGTAAAACTCGGCAGATATATATGGCAAGACTGTCTTACTTAGAATGTCTAGAATGTCTTCGCATTTAGCAGCCTGGTCGTATACTGCAGGACCGTGCTATCCTAGTGACAAATCATGGGGTTCGAGGTTCCGGACGGTGTGCTACCAGGATTAGTTTTGCTTCGCCCAGGCACTCATACTGGACGAGCTGAGGCTTTTGATGTCAGATCTCACCAAGGTCGCGTAGGTTCCGGCCACAGATGAGGTTGATCTACTTGGAGGTTAGCTGAGTCTAGACCAACTTTTGGTTGAGGACCCAGTTCGTTCTGAGCTTGACCTACGTAGTGGCTGGTTGCGTATTACCCAAATGCGGGTAGAGCGCTACCATTGGTAACATCAGCCGTCCCTGGTGTTACCAAATTCTTTGGTTCGTCAGTGGTGCCTCCTGATGTTACTGGTTTGATGATGTGTTCTCTTTGGAGTTGCATATCTCAACCGGTTGTCATGAACCAAAGATCGGCAAGGATGCTCTAACCAATGAGTTATTACTGGCACACCTGTCTAAGACGACAATACCAAAGGTTGATTCTAACGAGTTACTCGATAAAACATACGAACCATAAGGGCATATTGGGTATATGACACTGTCGGAATCGGAGCCTACACGACACCACATCTGGAAACGGACTAAGGCTGATAACTTCGCTGCAGGAAGGAATGCCATCATAGCTAGCTATCGGTTTCTTCATCTCAATATGTCCACAAAATGACTTGGACACGATTGATGGACACGAGATATACCTCAAGTATTCTAGATGTCCGCACCTTACAAGCGGCCAACATAAACCGATCCGATCGCTACATAGTTACAGCGAGAAAATAAAACGTCGAACAGCTGTAATCGCAAGAGGCTGCCGATGACATAATTGGCTAAGCTGCCAACAAACCAAGATCTCGCTACTTATGATGATGCCTTCACCCAACCCTTACAATTGGTCGTCAAACAACCTGTTCTAGGCCTTCGAAGTTAAGAAGGGATTAAGGCAAGGTGAACTACTCATTGGTGGTTAATAAGAGACGAACAAACAAAGTACATATTAGTATTTCCTGTCAACAAGAAGCGACACCAGAACGCTAAGAACGGTAAGAATGAATGGCTCCAGAATGACCTTAATAATCCCAGTACTGCACTAAGGCGCAGAAGCATGTACTGTATGGAACTCTTTGTCGTTTCGAGCGAAAATTCGTCGGACGATATTCGGTCCCATTTGCGTTAACGGGCTTTCCAGGAGAAGATTCAATAACAAATCATATGAGCTGTACATCGACATCGACCTAGTCTAAAAGCTACATCTCAAACACACAGGCCGAATGGACATTAACGCTCCAGCCCGGAGAGTTTTCAAATATAACTCAAAGGGACAGTACAGTGGAGGAAAGTCTTGCATTCGATGGCGCGTGGAGGGTTATCATCATCATCATCATATTTGGCTCTACAACCGGGCTCCGGTCCTGACCTACCGAAAAAAAGTCTCTCCACCGGTCCTGATTTCGAGCCGATGTCATCCAGTTTGGCATCCCTCAACTCTGGGCGTCCTGGTCTACGCCATCCTTCCAGCGAAGGCTTGGCCGGCCTCACTGTCGTGTTCCATAAATCATACGTGGAGGGTTATATGTGCGCGTTAATTGGAGAAGAGGCCCAGAGGTACACTCCGGTCTGTAGCATCACCTTTGTTATTACAGTAGGAATCCAGGAATCAACCAGTAGTATTATCGGCATATTTTCAAAACACCCTGTAATTTCGAAAAGTCTGAGAAATGCGATTCGTGGGAACTACTAAGCATTTATGTTAGGTACTCCAAAGGGGTATGGACGGGGGGATCATTGCGCCACATGAAGACGCTAAAAATGTAAACAGTTAAACAAGTCCAAGATAACGAGTCACATTATCGGGTGCTGCTGCTGTTAAGATATTTTGACACTTGAAAGACATTAACGGTGAATATCTGTTAAGACTTTTTGGTGGCTGGTGATGATGGGGTAATGATGATAATGTTGACGATGATGATGGCGACACATTGCATCCGTCGCCCCACTAAAACATACACATACAGACAGACCAGAAGAGCAACCGCGTGCCGTGCCCAGCTCATAATTAAAATCCCAATCCCACAGAACCCACCAACCATAGGAAGCAACTGGATTTAGGGAAAATAAATTATTACGAGCGCGTCGTAATGATTGTGATTCAAGTGATGGAGTTATAGTTGATGAAGAACAAGAAGAAGAAGAAGAAGATATAGAAGATGTGTAAGTGAAGTGGCGAAAACATCAGAATTAATGTGAAGTATATTCCATGCAAGCATCTTGTTCATTTTTCCATCCATCCATCTATCCAACCATCCATTCATTCGTCCGTCTGTCTGACCGTCCGTCAGACGAAGCACAACAGTATCGCGGCTCGAAATCAACTCACTGTGGAATAATAATTAATTCCCATGCAGAACACTATACACACACTCTCACACAAAGACTATACAACGATGCGATAGTGAATCTTTTTAGCAGGAAAAGACAAGTGCCACCAGAATATAGAGGGGCGCATGATGGGAAGACCAAGAGATGATCATTAACGAACGCACCGCTGTGATTTCCCTTGTAGTGTCGCACAGGTTAAGACGTACTAAGTATAAAGCCTGCTGCCCATCAATGCGACCAGATGAGAGTAGGCTTCGAAGCTGCCATTGGAGTTCCTTGCGCAACGATGTTGTTAGTTTACTGCTGGCGCATATACGGCCAAGAGGAATAGAGGCGTTATGCTGCTACTTCCTGTTGTACAGTTGTTGTTGTTGTTGTTGTTGTTGTTGTTGTTGTTGTTGTTTGTAAACTTGATAAAATTATGAAAACGAAAAAAAAACTCTTCAAGTTCTTTCTTCCCTATGCTGATTCGATCTGTTCATCCTTACCATCCGCATCCATTCATCCTCCCGACCGCCCATCCATATGTATGCCTTCTTTTTGCTCATTTCCATTTCCATTTCTATTTAATACATTGCAAGTACCCACCCCACAGGCACACACATACACACATACTCCAGAACCTGCTGCTATCTCGCGGGAAACCAGTTTTAGAATCGCAAGCTTACCTAATGCATGAGCCGCGGCCGTCGCCATCCAGCCGCAGAATTTGCCAAGACGATATAAAAATGATAACCGCTTTTCGCTGAGCTGTGGACAATTGGCCGTTTCAGAAGAAAAAAAAACGCACTAGCCTTTTCTTCTTGTTCTTCTTCTTGTACTTGTCGATCGATCCGTCGGACCGGTCCTGGCGTTCCGCAGCATCATAGCATCATGTGTAATTAAAGTCAGGTGCGCACAGCAGCTCAACGATAAATCGTCGACGATGTATTCCATTCATAAATATAAAGCCTCTGATGCAGGACCAGGAATGGACGGACGGGCGGACACACCAGTTCATTGATAATTTCAATCGATGCTTGACGAGGAGGAGAAGATGGAGAAGAAGACGAAGCAGGAGGAAAGTGACTTGGCAGTGACTCTTCCATAATCGTACTATAATTATTGCAATTGGGAATTGAAAACAGTTGGGCTCACAACTGGCGAAGGGAAGTTAAGGTTTCCTGATGGCCGCGAGTCCAAGTCCAAGTGGAAAATTGCAATTATCGCGATTGAATGGTGGATGTTGTTTTACCTTCTTCATCTGGTCAATGCTTAACTGAACGCTCCTCGAAGCAGTAAATTACGACTGCTGCGCGTGCGACCAGCACACAGTACTGCAGACGAAGACCAATTTGTGATTTTTTACCATCAATTTCCTGTCCATCCATCCGTCTGTCTGTCTATCTGTGTTGTCTTTATTCAGATCCATTGGAAAATGATACAGTTATCACCACAAAGTGTCATTTATTTTTTTGCAGTTTTTTAAAATCTTCCTTCTTCTTTTTGTATCACAGAAGACATTTCAGTCAAGCAATGGTTAATGGATGTCTTTTTAAGCGCGATGGAACTTGAAATGGTAAAAATGAAATTTTTCTCAAATTGTGTTACTTATTCGAAAGATCATTATTTGGCATTAATATTTGAAAAATATTATTTCGGGCACATGACCAGCGTAGCTGTTTCTTGTTCTTGTTCTTGTTCTTGTAGATTGATCTAACTTCATGGAAATGCTACAAAATCTTTTCACAGCTCGACTGATGGCTTGCTCAAATCACGAAGTCGTCTATAAGTTGCGCGAATCGACGACTCATTGTTTTCTTCATTTAAACCTTGTAACGTTTCGAATAGCTAGAAATAGAATCAAACGCTATATTGAAAAGGTCCAAAATAATATATGACCTTAAGATTCGAGATAGCGATAGTTGAAGCTTTTGGTCGTTTGCTGCCCTGGTTAAAAGAAACTTTGCAGACAATAATTCGTCTATTCCGTCTTTATTTCATAATGGTATTCATTATAGAACTGATATTTAGAAAGCTAATCTATTAGCTTCTCATATCGGTGGTGCTTCTACCCTTCCTTTAACTAACCAAAGCCCTCCAATTCTCCCGAATCTAGGCCCAGGTATGTCTAAAATCTATTTCCGGAAACGGGTTGTTTCCAAGATTCTGAAAGAACTTGACACCAATAAAGCGACTGGCCCCGACGGTATTCCGCCATTAGTATTGAAAAGTTGTCATCTTACTTTGGCAAAAGCGCTTAGCAAATAATTTCATCTCTCAATGCAGTGAGGTTTTTTTCCATCATTTTGGAACTTTTCAACCCGTTCCGAAAAAAGGTGATAAATCGGCACCTACGAACTACCGTCCTATTGCTTTATTGTCGGTTCTATCTAAGGTAATGGAATCTATCATTAATTTTAGAATAATGAACTATCTGGATTCGAATGTTCTTTTATCCGATGTGCAGTATGGATTCCGTAAAAATCGATCTTCAGGTGAACTCATGACTTGCATGACTCATTGTTTGGAGCGAAGCATTGAAAACCTAGGTGAATCAAGCGTTGTTTCCTTAGATATTTCTAAAGCTTTTGATAGAGTATGGCACGATTGTTTTATAAGTAAGATTCGTGCGATGAACTTACAGTCGACTCTTATTACTTGGATTGAGGATTATTTATGGAACCGTAAAATAAAAGTTGTATTAAATGGTATATCTTCAGATTCACATGGGATCAATGCTGGCGTGCCTCAAGGTTCATCACTGTCGCCCACGCTCTTCTTGATATATATCAACGACTTGTTGTCTTCTACAACCTGTGATATCCATTATTTTGCTGATGATACAACACTATCGGCCTCCATTGAGTTTGTCAGTCAAAAAGAATGCAATTCTCGCTTGAATGGTTCGCGTGATTTAATGAATTTGACTATTCATTCGAATATTCAAGTCGTTCTTGATTAGGGCAGATCTAACAGAGTAGAATTTTACCCAAATAAATTCCAGTCTTGCCTTTTTTCTCAGAAGACAACTCAACATTATGTTCCTCCTGTTATTAATGGTACCTCTATTGCGAGATCTGATTCACTTCAGTTGTTAGGTTTAAAAGTATCAAGTGATCTTTCCTGGAAAGAACATATTTATGAAATTTCAAAAAGAGCTAGTCAATGTTTAGGCTTCATAAGACGTTGTAACTTCTACTTCACTCCCTCTGAAGTATTAAGATTATATAAATCTTATGTTCGACCAATTTTAGAATTTAATTCATATGTTTGGGGTGGGGCTCCAAGATCGCATTTGGTTCATCTTGACGGTGTTCAAAATAGAGTTATCCGTTTGATAAGCGATGTAACCATTACTTCGTCTCTTGATACTTTGGAGCACAGACGAAATGTAGGAGCTTTATCTGTTTTCTACAAAAACAGTAAATTTGGATAATTTCAATAGTGAGCGCTGTGTAATGGCTCATCTGATAGTAAACGCTTTAGTAACTTCTATCCAATCAAAATAAAACACCCTTTAGATTTATCGGATTTTTTCGATCTTAAGCCTCCATAAACTCAGAATTTTATTTCTTTAACATTTTATACACTTTCACTGCTTTCGGTGGATATCCCTGAAGAAAAAGTGTAACGTCAACTTAACGAGAAAAGTAGATCCAAAATATCACATCTAAACGTTCAAGAAAAGTTATTCGTTTCAAAAAGCGTTCTATTATAAGTTGTCGCTTCCAAATTTCCAAATTTATCATTTACACAGGGTGTTTCAGAATGGTTGAAAATTCCTGAATGGAATGATTCATCGGTTTATTGTAAGCAAAAAACGAAAACAGAGAAAATAGGTTTTGAATATAAATTACTCTCTTCCTTGAAAACCCTGCAGCAAAAGGCTATAATGTTCATCTTTTTAGACAGGAAATTTATTACCAAAATTGAATCAATTCCCAGTTTTTATAATTTTCAAGTCCATTATCGATGTGCAGGACATAAAATCGAAATTTTCTATTTTCATTTTTAAATTTTATATTCAAACGAGATTTTTTTGAAAATTTTACTATGGGAAATTTTTTCTTGACTATGCATTATTTAAGGCAATTCATTCTTCTACAAGTTTCCATAATGATGTTTGCCCTTTGGATCAACAAGAGCTGGGCCACAAGCAAAAGTTTGTCAAAGGAATTAAAATCAAAAATAAAATAAAAAATATTTCGAATGCTTTTATTGAAACATAACTAGCTTCCTAAGGAGTAGAAATAAATAGTTAGTAGTTCTAGAGCAACTAGAACTGTTATAAAATAATTGAAAATTTCTGCAATGTTGTTAATGGATATCTGGAATATTTGAGGCTTAAAAAATAACATAATTTAAAAGATTACTGTAGATCTGCTACCTACCATTAGATTTATTTTCTACCATTTAGGAGGCCATTTGTGCTCCAAGCAAAGCACTTTTTTAAAAAAATAGTATTTTCATATCTACTTTTAAGTTTTTTAAGAAATATGTGTAATTTAAAAATGTGGAGATCTCCAAAAGAAACCAAAAAGACCCCCAAGAAGACTCCGAAAAGACCCCGAAAAAGATTCTGAAAAATATCCCAAAAACACCCTTTAAAGACCCCATTAGGAACTACATGAGACCCCTTTAAGACCATCTCAAGCATACCACAAAACAACCTCAAGACACCGCCCCAGGATTTTTTTCGCGACCCTCTTAAGTAAACCCCTCTAAAAACGCCCATTAGGACTCTTCTTAAGATCCCCTTAAGAACCCCTCAAGACGTCCTCAAACCCCTCTTAAGATCTCTCTCAAAACAATGATCGGGCTCCTCTCAAGAACCCCCCAAAACCCCCCTAAAGAAACCACTCAATAATAACCCCTTAAAACCCTCTCAGAACGCCATAAAACAACCATCATTACCCTGTCAAGACACCCCTCAAGACCACAATAAGACCCCCTCAAAACCCTCTTAGGACCCCTTCAATTCTTCTTCAGGAACACTCTCTAGACCCCCTTAGAACCCCTCTCAAAACCTTCTGAACAACACCCACAGTAGTTTGCAAAAACCACCTTAAGACCCGCCTAAAGACCACGTCAAGACTCACAAAGACTCACAACAAGACGCCCTTAAGACATTCTCAAGACACTCTCAAGCCCGCCTAAAAACTCCATCAAGAGCCCACTTAAGACCCATTTTACAACAATCTCAAGATACCATCAAGAACACTTAAAGAACCTATCGAATTTTTGAGCGATGGAAACAGCAGTTTCATGAGTTTCTTAATGGCCAGCTAACAAAGGAAGTGAAAGCTCTACTCAGGAATGATGACTACGCTATCCTGCTTTCACCAAGCGAACAAGAAAGTAGCAGAGATATGAATCGGGTCAAAAACAATAATTCTAGTGGGATTATTTACATCTGGAGGGCCTACACTACTCCAAGCATTTCATGAATTAATGGAGCAAGTATGGGAGGAATACACGATATCAGAAGACTGGAGAAGAGGTGTCATGTGTCCGATACATAAGAAAACGGAGAAACAATTATCGTGGTAGAATGTTGTGTACTATTTCGATCCTTGTCGACAAATAGATGATAATGAAGAACTACTCCAGCGAATAGCTGAAGCAGGGACTTGTGGCAAAGGCTACGCAGACGTCGTAGTCATCGTGACAAAAGGAAAGTTCAAGGAAGTGCTCTGTAACATTTTCCAAAACAGATTAACCACCACGAGCTGCCAAGAGATGGGACTCAGGGTAAACCGAAACCAGACTACACTGGTTACCACCACCAATAGAAAGAAACTGGGCCGAATGCAGCCAATTACCCTCAATGGAGAAGAGATTACTATCAGTAAAGAGGTCAAGTACCTTGAACTGATATTTGATAGAAGACTGCTATTAAGAAAAAACACCAACAAGCAGTCCTACAAAAATCAAAAAGAGCACTGATGGTGTGCAGGAGGGTGACAGGAAAATCCTCGGGTAACTCCCCCACAGAATCATGCACTAGATGTACACCATGATTGTTATTCCAATGATTACCTATCGAGCAATGGCATAGGGAATAGGACCAAGCTTAGCACCACAAGAAGGGAATTGGAAATGTTGAAGAGGCTGGCGTGTGTTTTAGTTACCTCCCATCGGGTATGAAAGCAATCCTTGGGCTACTCCCATTACACATAATAGATCCAAGGAAGCTAAGTTTAAGTCGATCTTGAGACTAAGAAGAAGTAATAATAACGGGGTTTCTAAGACGTCATTGTAAACTAAAATGGCACGTAAAGGAACTAAAAATAAAAGTGGGTGGCAGTTCCAGGCTTGAAGAATCGGAGGAGACCTCGTGCTTACTTCTTTACGAATGCAGAGAAACAATCCGACAGAAAACTGACCAAGAAATCTCGAAGTTTGCGCGATATTCACTGTACCCAATTCATATCATTAAGTTCCCAAGAACCATTGAGTGGATGCTTTGGGGTGGGCATGAACTGTCACCAAAGCACAAGTCAGAAGGAGAGGCAATAGATCCAAATGGATCGCAGTGCTACTAGTATGAACCCCTTTTTATCACCATCATCATCATCAAGATAGGATAGCCCCGTACGGTAAAGCCATTTTTGGTCCACACCGGTGTGGCTTTATTCCAAAGAAATCAACAATTTATCTGATTTTAAAATTTCAGCAGGCGATGGGCAAATGTCTTGAGTTTCAAAACTTACTTCACCATCTTTTTGTAGACTTTAAAGCCGCCTATGATGGCATAGAGCCAGAGTAAGACTTCATGGAAGACATTAGAGAATTTGACTCGCAAAAATGCTGACATGAATACGTATGGTGACTATAACCATCCAACCATCCAGATACATCTATAACATGATCCGACGAGAGGATAGACTGGCCAGAGTCCTCTTCAATCTGGCGTTGGAAAAAGTGATCTGAGACTCTAAAATAACATCGAGTGCAGCAATCGTCTGAAAACCCATCCAGATACTGACAAACGCAGACAACATTGACATCATTTGTAAAAATCTAATTTAACATCGGCTATAAATTGGGCCCAAAAGTTTTTTGTGGGAGATCAGGACCTGACAGGTAGCTTCACAGGAAATATCGGGAGGCATGATCTAGAAGGCCAATGGACAGCTCTATTACTCGAAATCAACTTATCGCAAAATTTTTATTTCAATAAGTCGATGGTTGCCGTCACCGTATGGCACGTAGCGCCATCCTGCTGAAACCACATCTCGCCCAGATCATTGATCATGGTGCGATAACAATCTCTATTGATGCCGGTCTCATTTTGGAAGAATTAAGTTACGATGATGCCAAAAGAATGTAAACCATTCCAATCACATTTTGTTATTGGATGTTATGGAGTCCGTAGGGATTTTTGTGGATGGTTTCACTCTATAGAGAGTATGTGGAATGACATCTATCCACAGCTGGAAGGATGGCTTGCTCAGATGAACGATTATGTGCGATATAAAATTACATAGTCATCTATAAGTTGAACGAATCGACGACTTAATTTCAAAGTAAATTTTGATAATTTGGTAGCCTTGTTCAAGTGCGAATCTATTTATGTTCATTTGTCGGAGTATTCTAATAATTAAATGTCAAAAGTGTGCTTAGTATGACAGCACGTTTGACAATTAACTCTTTGGTATGTTCTACCAAATAAAAAAAAAACATTCTTTACATATAAGGGCGAGAAAGTTGACCGCTATCTTCAAGCTCTCTGTCATTCTAATACTAATGAGCCCAATTTGTACAAAAACAAAGCCACGATTCATTCACAGAGTTCTACAAACATCCAACTAATTTATTACAACAACAAAGCAGCGCTCGTAGTTATTCCAGCAAATTGTCATTTGAATCTGCTCGCTGAGGCGATCTTAGAGTTCGTAAATTACTCTGAACAGAAAAAAAAACGATCACGAACTACTACGGTTCGTCGATGGTCGATGCCCACATGCTCCAAAACTAGTCAGCCAATGGCAACAAAAAAATACTTCGGACCGGCTGGTTGCTGTGTCTGTATTCAGTCAGCATCGATAACTCTGTGGGAGCCGGTTGGAGCCCACGCACGCACAAGTCGGGTTCTCAGAGATGCTGGAAACAACAAAAAAAAAATACATTTGTATTTATGAATGGAACGAAGCATTAGATACTGACTGTCTGGCTGGTCAGTGCGGCATCGGGGTAGGCGACGAACTAGATTTAGATGGAAAACGAATTGTGTTTTGTGTGGAACGGCCGACTGGGACTGCCTAGCAAGCGAAAATGGCCAGATGTGGAAATTATGTTGTTTTGTTTTCATCTTTGAAATTATGCCCGCATACAGGTGTGCTACCTGTGGCACACGCACATCCAAACAGCTACGCTATCCTATCGATTACAACTCGTGCTCTGAATGAACTCGAATTGGCATCGCATGCAATGGAGATTGAGCGCCCATAGCTCCAATCCTGCTTGGCGTATCCATAGCTGTAATGACCGACAACAACGACGACGCCTTAGCAGCAGATGTGTACGCGTGTATATTGGCCTATAAAGATTGAAAGACGACGAGAGTGAAAATTAGCTAAGACGGAAACACGTTTTCAATTTTCTTAGCTGCTTAGATAGGGAGGTATTTTAGTTACGTTACAACAAAGCAGTATCTATAGACAGGATGTATCTGTTTATGTGGTAAATACTTAAAGGGGTGATTTCTTGGTTAAATAGAAGAAAAAAATCGCAGGGGAGGGGATGGTTTAGTTTCACCCCTTGCGGTGTACGTAGCGTTTTAATGCGAAGAAAAGTTCTTTTGACCTTAAATCACTTCACACCATGTAACTCTTGAACGCTTCTAGGTACAAGGCTACTGTTCGCCGATCTCAAAGGCATCTTAGTGCGATGCGAATAGCACTTTCATGAGTTGCATGGCAGATAAGTGAGCAACTGCAGGCTCCACCAATGACCGAAGACCACACTATGCTACCGCCACGAAGAATAGACGAAGCTAGCAGAGCGATAAATCGGCTAAAAAATAATAAGTCCTCGGGCACAGATGGTATCCCAGTAGAGATAATTAATTCAGGAGGTCCCGTACTACACGAAGCAATTCATAAACTAATAGTGCAAGTATGGGGCGAAGCAGCGATGCCAGAAGACTGGCGAAGAGGCATCCTGTGCCCCATAAATAAAAAAGGAGATATCACAACATGCAGCAGTTATCCTGGTATAACATTGTTTAATACCGCGTCTGAGATTTTCTCCGCTATTCTTCCTCTACGCTAAAGTCATCATTGGTTTATACCAGTGTGGCTTCATCCCAGGCAAATCAACATCTGATCAGATTTACATCCTTAGGCAGGGGATGGAAAAATGTCTAGAGTTTCAAAACTCACTACACCATATTTTTATAGACTTTAAAGCCGCCTGTGATAGCATAGCCAGAGTAGAACTTTATAAAGCCATGAGAGAATTCGTCATCCCAAATAAACTGGCACGTAGGTTAACCATTACCAATGTTATAATTATAACCCAAGTAAAAATATCCGGATCACTATCAATCCCACTCACCATCTATAACGGGCTCCGACAAGGGGATGGACTGGCCTACGTCATCTTCAAACTGGCGTTGGAGAAAGTGATTCGAAACCCTGACGTAACGGCGATAGGAACAATCCTCTATAAGTCCATTCAGATACTGGCTTACACAGACGATATTGACATCGCTGGTAGAAACCGAAAAGCTATACAGGAAGCTTTCATCCAGATAGAGGAGGCGGCACGAAAGCTGGGGCTGCATATAAATGAGAGCAAAACATATAGTACATGGTCTGCGAGTAGAAGATCCAACATTGGTCCTTCAATTCAAATAGTGTAGCCTGAATTTGAAGTAGCGCAATCCTTTAACTATCGCGGGTCAACTGTAGCAGCAGATAACAGAATGGAATCAGAAATACGTGCACGGTTGCAAAGCCTAATTTAGTCTCTCAAGACTCTTCAAATCCAGGAATATAACCATAATATCCAAGCTGCTGGTGTATAAGACAATGGTCCTGTGGATCCGAGACTTGGATGCTTAGCAAAAAGCATTCTTACCTCTTAGCCTCGTTCGAGAGAAAAGTCTTACGAATAATTGTTGGCCCCATATGTTAGGAAGGACGATTGCGGACACTCTATAATGATGATTATATCGATGTTGAGAGAATTAAACATCTTGCTCACTTGAGAGGATCCTACTCGGAAAGTGTTTTGCGGTAGGATTTATGAGTGATGACAGCGAGGCTACGCTGGAGGGATGGCGTAGACCAGGGTGTCCAGGGTGCTGCTCGAAATCGGGACAGGTGGAGGGAATTTAGCGGTGTGCCATGACCGAACCCTGGTTGTAGAGTCAAATATGATAATGATAGATAACGCTGGAGTTGAGATATTTATGAAAATATATATTTCTAATATATTTAACAATGTTGGTGCATGTGTATGTAACGTCATCATGCCTGAATCTCTGGCAATCGAGTTTTGGGAAGTGGATTAAAAATTGATCACAAGATTTGCCGACAAACAAACTAACTAACCAATCCACACTCGTTAATATAGGGACATTAAAAAATCAAAAATGTCTGACCTTTTTCCACGTAGCCTTAAACTACCGACCGGAGCTATAATTTCAAATTAAAAAATATGATTATCATTTCGCTTAACGTAGATACACGTTCATGGGTCGATGCCATCTAAATCTATAAATCGAATTGTGTTTGTATGTGCATGCGTAATAGGAGTTTTCTTAAGATTTGCATTTGGCTTTTGTATGTATGTTTGCGTGTGTGTGTGTGTGTATTGATTAGGGGTACGGGAACGAAGGCTACGGCAGGAAATCGCTAAAATTTTATAGCATTTCTCGTTTTCAATTCAATTCAATAAAATTTCTTTGTCGTCAGTCTTCCAATGATGTCATCGTCATTCGTTGAACAAAGATATGGTGGTGAGGTGAACACTCGACAAAATTGATGATAAAATCGAAAGAGTGACAAACGGACGGATGAACGGACGGACGGACAAAAGGAAAGCAAAAAACTATCGATAATCTCCGCATAATTCATGAATGATGATGACCCGGTCTTTAAGCGGGAAATCTTGTTTTTACGTTTATTGCCAAAATTTAGTTGGTTACCATATTTGGCTAATACACCCAAATGAGTGTCATGTTCCTTAAATTTCGAAATAGAAAAAATAAAAGAATGTATCATAATTGAGAACCGGTCATTTAGAGGAAGAAGGCACCGACTAGGAGCCATTTGAACTGAACTGGCTTTAAAAAACAACAACAAAGCAGGGCAATTATTGTGAAAAACAACAAAAAATTACGTGACAAAAAGAAACGCCAGATTTTTGTTTCGTTTTTGCCATTTTCAGCACAACATCCCTTTAGGTCCCCATCTTTTTTTTAACCATTATCGCTTTTGACAACATTCGCGTTTAATGCTGACATTTCACGAAAAAATTCAAAACAATTTCATTCAGTTTTCCATCCCTAGTCTCTATTCGTACTAGCCCCGATGTTGTGGCCAATAATTCCATGCCCTACGGAATTCCGAGGCTTAGAATGAGTGGTTGTTAAGCCCAATAAGATCTCAAAAAGATACAATAAAACTTTAATTAAATTGTTTGTAACAAATTTGTAAGATCAATATATGGCATTAGCATTTCAAAACTATTTCTGGAATATGGCAACCGCGGGTGTTCATGACGAAGTGGTGTTTGGACGTCCACTTTTTCAAGCACTGCTGACTCTACGTCACAAATAACATGAACAATGTTAGCCTCCAAGGCAACAACTGTTGCCAGCTTATTACCACAAATCAGCATAAACTACAAAAAATATTCAGGAGGCATCAAATCGCACAATTGATTTGATGCCTCCTGAGTTGAATCTGGAAATCAATTTATGTTCAAATTTGCCGTTGCCATATGTCACGTAGCGCCATCCTGCTGGAACCACATATCTTCCGGATCAATGTCGTCCATATTTTCAAACAAAAATCATTGATCTTGATTCGGTAACGATCTCCATTGACTGTAACGCGAACTCCAGCCTCATTTTTAAAGAAACGGCACCAAACGATTAATTTTTCTAGATTTAATTGAGTCTCTATGGTTAACTGCAGATTGGTCTCACTCCTAATCCATTGGTTGATCGATACCTCTTCTACTGATTGCTCTTGCTATTGAGTCGTAGTCAGTGTTATCGAAAACACCCTCAATGTCAAGGAAAGCACACAGAGCTAGTTTTTTGGTACGAATAGTTCTTTCTATCGTTTTAACTATATAGTGAAGGGCGCCATCTATGCTTTTACCTTTTCTGCATGCATACTGACTTGAGTGTAGAGGTATCTATACGGAATATAGCCACAGTTGTAGCTGGCTCTAAATATAGCAATCCAACCCGGCAGGATGAGATCACTGTAAGAGCGCTGGAAAAATGCCATCGCCGCCGGGGGCTTCGAATGGTTTGAAGAAGCCTACAGCACCTTACCTGGACTACTACCTGACGCGACCATTTGTGTTGCGCATGTATATTTGTAAACACAAATGGAAGGGACCTACAATTTAAGGCCAGATCCGAACGGCGAATTGAGAAGCTTTCCGTGACAAATTATTACTCTCGGAACGTTTGTCACCCGTTCGCGAGAGATGGGACACCGTGAAAAATACTTTTTGGTTTTACTGGGATTCGAACCACGAACCTCCTACTCAGTAGCCATGCGTATTTACACCGAGTCACTCGGCGCCCCTATCAGTGATATAAATGAGTTTAAAATTTGAAGAAAATCGGGCTAATTTAAAAAAAAATTATATGGGCATCCCTCGGGCCTTAGGGCCCGATCACTCCTAAAAATATGCAACAAGTTTTGTCCACCAGCGATACACATGTGTTTAAATTACGAAAAAAATCGGACTAATTCTTAAAACATTTATATGGCGAACCCTCAGGTCGTATGGCCCAATCACTCCAAAACTGTTAAAAAAAGTTTTGTCCATTGGAGATACACATTTGTTTAAAATTTTAGGAAAATCGGGCTAATTTAAAAAAAAAATAAATTGGCACCCTCGGGCCTTAGGGCCCGATCACTCCTAAAAATATGCAACAAGTTTTGTCCACCAGCGATACGAGTACACATGTTGGAAATCGGAATAATTTTTAATAAAATTAAATGGGCTACCCTAGGGCGTCAGGGACCGTTCACCCGAAAAAAATTTAAATCCATCAGTGATACACATGTCACATGTGTATAAAATTTTATGAAAATCGGGTCAATTATTAAAAAATTTATATAGGCACCAACCGGCTCTGAGGGTCGTAAGTGTCCCCGAAAATACACATGTGTGGAAAATTTTAAAAAAATCGGTCTTTTGGCAGTGGGTTTAAAAACTGATCACAAGATCTAAAAAAATATGAAGTAAAAAAACTTCGTTTTTTTGAGTACAAACTTTTATGTATATATTGAAACACGCCACACGCGTCAGACTCCAACTGAATTTTAGATCTATAGGACGTGTGAAAGTTGGTTATAAAGGACCTCAAGAAGTGGAAAAAACCACATTCCACGGATCGTACTTACGTCTCGCTACACGCGTAACACGCGTAATCTCAGAAACGTCATATGAGACTAAGCTATTCATAAAATTGCAAGAATTCCTAGGACCCACAAGGGGGTATATGACATAAGTAAGTAACTACACACACCATACGTGGCTCGCACAACGAGTAACATGCGGGATCTCAGAAAAACCCGACGAGGCTAAGCTACTCACAGAATTCTCTCTAGAAGTTGTGGAAGGAGGTTAAAAAACATAGGGATTCTTTCAAAGATTAACCTCCTTTCCACACATCGCACACGCCCCACACGTGATTCACGATGCATGTCACACGCGAAATTTCGGAAATGGCCCATAATACTGAGCTGCCTATAGAATTTTAGCCCTCTAAGTCGCTTGAAAAGTGGTTAAAAAGAAGCTGAAAAAGTCGCTAAAACCGACAGTTAAATAAAAGTTTTTTAAAAATAAGACCGCAGCTCTCCGGTTGTTGGTTCATTCTTTTTTGAACAGCAGTTAAATGAAAACGCCAGTAGCGTCCGTCAGTAGCCGCAGAGCCATTTGGAAATTATTCTTAAAATTTCAATGCACCAGGAGCGCTGGTGACAGCATCGCCGTCGCCGTTGTCGCACATCGTTTTAACTTTCAAGAAAGGATCAAAATTTCGAAATGCAAAGTCTAGTCTGGTCGGCGTGGCATTGTTTAGTCTAGCCTCTAGTGCTTGGACTGCCAAAATTATTTCAAGTATCCTCAAGATTCAGGAATTTGTGAAAATTTACATCGCCGCTATACAAACAAACAAACAAACAGACAGCCAGACAAACTAGATGACCATTTCAAGCGGCCGAGCGTGAATTATTTATTACGGTTTTGGGCAATTGATCGCGCCACCACCACCTCGGAGATCTTCAATGAACCATCCATCACTACCACCACCACCATTGTCGACAGTTTGATAGCTCCGATGAGTCAGGTCGATTCTCAAGTGGGTCAGCAGCGCCGCTGTTCGATCGTAGAGTGTGTCTTGTTGTTGTTTCTGTTGCACAACACTCACATACCCAAACATACAGAACACACAGGACACACAGGAGCACTTCAGAACATCGATAAAATAAAACAAAGAATTGTCAACATGGGAACATAATGTGAGATTTGCTGTTGTGCGGTGTGTGTGGTGTCGGGGGTGTGTGTGTGTGTGCCGCCAGGAACGACTGCTGGAGTTCAGGGTTAACATATGAGCGGAGTACTTGTGTGCAATGACAACAACAAATAATTGGGTTTTGTTGATTGTCGATTTGTTGTTAATAATGTGCCATTGCGTCGAAGGAAGTCATTGTCGTCGTCGTCGTCGCATCCAGAAAAGGATAAGGAAAAGGCTAAAAAAAACACAAAGCAAGGCAACAGCAACTATATTTTAAAAATAAATAAAGCAAACTCCTTCCCGTCGTCATGAAGTCGTCGCCGCAGCGGAGGTGTCGCTCGCCGTCCTGGTGGTGAGAAGGAAACTGAAATTTATGTGCCAAGGGATTGGAGTGGCTTAGTTGTGCCTTCAAGGGGTCGGATTCTAAATTTACGGACTGCTGAGGCAGCAATAGAAGATTGCGATACTGTACGCAGTATGAGTGCCATAATTTTCGAGCAGCCCGCACCCTAATTATCCTCAAATCGAATTCACAAACACACACACACACATGGAATAAAATTTTTAAAAGGATTTCCAATGACTTCATTAAAATTTTCATTTTCCAGGGATACATTTCTAAATTACACAACAGGCAGCTATTCTATATTTAGGTGGGATGATGTGTGAGTGCGTGTGTGTTCGCACATAGCAGGACGTCCCGTCGTCATCCATCATCCACCAGCCAGTGGATCAAATATCACCAATTTGTTGTTTTTGTTGATGGAAATGCGATAACAGAGATGACGATTAGGGGGAGAGGTAGACTGCGTCGAAGGATTTAGATTTGTGACTTATACCCTTGAGGAGACGCCGCCGGATTCTAGCTATATAGTTCTAAGTTCCTGGTGAATGGGAAATTAAAATTAAAATACGGAATTTGAAGTTTTTAACTGTGACTGTGACGTGTGCTTGTTAACGGTAATGCACGAGTGCGAATATTAAACAAAAAAAAGAGGATTTTTTGGTTAACCATTGCGCCTCGCAAACCTTTCTAAAAAGTAACCCTTTTTGTTCCGTTTTCCTTTTAATTGATCATCAAAAGGCGGTGCTTAAGGAACATGGTAGGTAGAGTGGTGGAATCTCGATAATTACATCATATGCGTGACAATGTTCTCAGGAGAATAAACATGAATGGCTTTTGAATTGACCCCTGTGGCATTAAAAAACGTGATCAGTTCGATGATCCTGTATTCTGAAACCTTTTTATGACGACAAGGAATGGTTTGCTCAGACTGCCGGAGGCAGGACATTTGAAAAGCATTTATGAGTGAGAGTTTCTTTGTCACTTTCTTTTTTAAAAGCTCCTGCAAAAGGAGTTATGCAGGATACTCAGTTAAGCAACATCGCTAGCCACTAACCAGTGACTTGTATTTGTATCTTTCCGAGATCTGGAGATCAACTCACTGGTTTTTTTTCTAGTAGGGCCATAACGCTCCTGATATGGCGCATTTGATCAAATTATCGCATTGCGTCCTAATAGAAAGAATTTGTCAATCTTAGTCAGCTACACCAACCCTTGATATTGTAAATCATTCCCCCAATACGTTGGACTTGTTCCTAACTCTTACCAATCTCTTCTAGATTCATCTGGCCATTGTGTAGTATCAGATAATTCTCGTTGTTAAACCGTAATTCAGTTAAGGAAATAAATTCCATAAAGTACAGAATGAAAATAAGAGAAATCCAATTGGTACGTCCTTAACAACTTCTTTTGGTCTGGTTGCATTGCACCATGATACCAACTTTTATGCCCCCACAGATACGATCAAATATATCGTTCTTATTGGTAGGAGAGACTTTATATCTTCCATGAATAAGTCTGTCAAACCAAAGAATGATTCGAGCTTCAAAGAGGCATCTGTGATCAGGAAGACTTGTGGTTCTACATAACATATCCTACTGAAGAAACCCAAAAAAAACTTAATGCTGATGATAATGATGATAAATGCGGTGTAGCAGCACTGCGACCCATGTGGATCAATTGTGCTTCCCCCTGACTTGAGCTACGGAGACAGTGCATGCCCTTCCCTATAGCACCCCCTCCATACAAATGGCTTTCAAGAACTTAATAATTTGGAGCGGATTCAGTGAATGTCGCGCAGACTCCTAGATTACGTGAATTCCCATGTGATCTCTTTCTCTCTGATCGTTGCTCCGCATTCGACGAGAAGA
Source organism: Nephrocerus scutellatus (assembly GCA_947095585.1). Lineage (NCBI taxonomy): Eukaryota > Metazoa > Arthropoda > Insecta > Diptera > Pipunculidae > Nephrocerus > Nephrocerus scutellatus. The sequence continues at coordinate 18,221,947 of OX352762.1, read as the reverse complement.
TGTCTGCTATCATCTTCTATTTTTAATTTTTTAGATCTCCTTTTTGTTTGCAATATCCTGTTAGAAAAGCCGTAATGATTCTTATATTACTTCTACTTAGTCCCAATACTAGGCGAGATCTCTTTGGGTTATAGTTCCCTAGCATTTCCTTTGCTTGCCGATGAAATGCTCACCTTCGGCGATTCAAAATCGACTACGTCCAAAAATGTAAGCAAAAATACTACAATGTCCTAAAGGCAATGTAACAATTTTTGGTCATCCATGAAAATAATAAAAAATACAGCCTCAGCATCTATTCTGCTGCTCATTTATAATGACACTAGCTGAACGCCCGGCGTTGCGCTGCGCTGGCGTAAAATTTGACACTAATATCGAACCCACCATTCCAATCATCGATGCCCCACACTCCACTAACCAAACAACCAATAGCGGTGACGTTAGTATGTCACTATTTATCTCACCACCCTAAACCAATGACCTCCACCTCCATTCCAATGACCCCCTCGCCCTTCCTATTCACTTCAGCAACCCCGAAATCTATAGAATCGACACCAGTATCGGAACCCCAACCCACTTCATCGGGAACAACGCTCACCCCTAGGAGTGTCCTATCGACACTCTTCATCTCAGAGACCCCGCATAACGGAAGACCGCCCCTTTTCAACTTCAACAACACCCGGTGTCTCAGCCCCATTCTATCCACCACTATTCATTTTCTATTTTATATATGGAGTTGTTTTTTTTTCGACCGTTTCAACTCAAAAATCGCATAAATGCTGGTGTTCTACAGGGCTCTGTTTTATCCCCGACACTCTTTCTAATCCCCATTTATGATCTAATGTCGGTCAATGCTAATTCAATTTATTCTTTCGCTGGGGATGGCACTCTCAGATTTTGATATCAGTTTGAGGAACGGCCCTACTCTTCGTAAATGGAACTTAAAAATCACCATACGTTGTACTGCCATAAAGCCGTCAACACTTATGTGAAATACCTCCTTCTTTAGGTAGTCCTTTGTCTCGCGTACCATTCCCTCTGCTTGAGCGTTAGACGACGGGTGAAATGGAGTAACTATTGTATGTTGAATAGCGTTATTTTCGCAGAACATCTTGAAGTCTGCTGAAGTAAATGCTGTGCCATTATCACTCACAATCATTTCTGGAATGCCGTGAGTAGCGAAGATCGTTCGATGTATGCTGAGGGCACAATTCGTTGATGTGCTTGACACTATTTGAACATCCAACCATTAGGAGAAGGATTCCTCCAACATAAAGAATACCATACATTGGAATGGCCATGCAAAGTCAATGTGGACTCTAAACCATGGTCTCTTCGCTTCTTCCCAAAATTGAATGGTCGCTTGGGGATTCTCGGGACGGTTTTCCTGACACGGTTTGCATGATCGAACAATCTTTTCAATGTCGTCGTCAACCAATGGCCACCATACGTTACTCCGTCCGTCCGCATTTCCATTTTCCTTCCCTGGGCGGTGAATTATTTGAAATTGGTACGCGTTCAAGAAAAAGTGCCAACGAATCATCCTGGGAGAGAGGGTTTGATGTGTTGGGGTTAAACAACCCCAAAAGCGGCTTGTGATCTGTCACTATAGTAAAATTTTGACCGTAAAGGAAATGGTGAATTTTTTTTACACAGGTAATGATCGACGAGGCCTCCTTATCGATCTGAGCGTATCGGCGTTCCGTAGTGGTGAGTGTCCTAGAATAAAAAGCGATAGGCTTTTTTTGGAGAATATATTACCCCTCGGCATCGAGGAAAGCAAGTGGGTGGCGGGCGGTATCGGAAAAGTGTGAGGAGTTAGAGCTTTATTAACAGTGGACTTATAGTCGCCGCAAATCCGGGCAGATTCATCTGATTTAAGGACAGGAACAATAGGCGTGGCCCAGGCCCATTTGGTATAGTCTCTATACGCTCCAGTATTCCCTGCAACGACAACTTCTCTAGTTCTCCTACGACCGGTACTTGAAGAGCAATTGGAATTCGCCGAGCTGGTAGATGAATAGGCTTCACGGTTGGATCTAATTTAAAGGACACCAGTGGACCACGGAATTCCCCGAGTTCTGTTGAAAAAAGGTGCTTGAATTTTACTATAACATCGGTATATTTTGGTGATTCGACGGCATGCACTCCTTGAACTGATATTCCCAATAGCGCAAACCACTATCGACCCAATATGTTTGTCCGGTTGCTCATGATAACGTATAGTGGAAGTCAATCGATTTGATGACCACCTCCAGTCGACCTAGAATTTGGATCGGGTTTTACTGGAAGTCCGTTAAGACCAAATCAGATGGCTGAAGCATTGGTGGATTTGTTAATAAACTATTGAAAGTCCGCTCGGATATAATGGTGTGTCTTGATCCCGAATCGACTTAAAATTTAAGCGATCTCTTTACAAAACCGCGTGTTTTACGAAATTTTTATATAGAGCCCTTTTGAAATTATATACAGTAGTTGTTTGGTATGAATTGTCATATTTTGAAAGAGGTCAGAAAGAAGGCTCAAGGACCTCATACAAATAGAAAATGTTTCTTTTATAAAAAGTTTGTCAATAGGGAGATAACAAATTTGTATTTGAATAAAAAGGCACTCGTAAGCGTGTTTTATGATTTGTTAATATCAGAACATCAACCAGACTTACGGTTTTATTATTATGAAGCTTTAAATTACAACCGAATATCTGAGCTGGTTTTTGCAACTTTAAGAGCGCTAACTCCCATTATTTCCTTCGTAATAATCGTCCCACTAGACAGGCTTTGCGTGCTATTGTGGATAAATTCGAGTCAACATATTCATTATGGCTATATATTCATGTGCCAATGAGATAAGGTATCTGTGGAAGTACTGCAAATATCGCAACCGTAAATGCTTCAGTTCAAAATGAACCAAATCAGTCGATTTCACGACGTGAAACACTCAGTCGTCATTGTGGCGTATTTTGCTTAAAGATCTTGACTTAAACCACCCGTAAAAGATCAAATGAACTCAATAACTGAAGCCTCTTGATCATTTGAAGCCCCAAAACTTCTTCGATTTGGCGCTGCAAAATTTTGAAAAAAACAACCCCATCATCATCTTCATCTTCAGCGATTAAGTTAATTTTTGCTTAATGGCTTTTTATAATAAGCAAAATATGCATTATTGGACAGCAACGAACCCTTCAAGAGACTTCATTTCATCCACAAAATTTGACCATGTGTGGATTTCATGCCGCAGTTGTGATTGGACCGTATTTTTTTTGTGAAAATGATCGCCATGTTACGGTCAATCGAGTTCGCTGTCGTGCCATTTTAGAAGACAATTTTTGGCCAGAATTAGATGGACTTGACATAATTGATATGTGGTTCCAACAAGATAGTGCCACAAAACACACAGCTGGTCAAATAAATGATCAATTGAAGTGGAAGTTCGGTGATCGTGTAATCTCGGGAAATGGTCCGGTCGAATGGCCAGCTCTCTCATGCGATTAAATGCCGTTGGATTTATTTTTATGGGGTTACGTTAAGTCGTTGGCTTATGCCAATAAGGCAACAACGTTAGGGAAGATCAGGAACAATGTCGATTGCGAAATTGCCAGGGTTCCGGCCGATATGTGTGGAAGAGTGGTGGGAAATAGGTTCCAAAAAATCGATCGCTACAAACTCGCTCGCGGTGGATATATGAACGAAATCGAATCTTATACTTAAATCTGATATGTTTGCTATATATGCAATCAGAATTTAAGCCTGACATCTGAATTAGTCTGTACTTTATTTAAAAACAAAATTGTTATGTCCTTATTGAAAATGCTTTTAGAAGCCCACTGAATTTTTGCTCAGTTGTTTGGTATTCCAAGAAGACACGCGAACTAACTTTCGAGGAAAAGTTAGTTTGTTCGTTTAGTTTAGTTGCCAACTTCGTGTGGGATTCATTTTGAAATATGTCTCCGCCCTTTTAACTTAAAACTCATTTGCGACACTAACTTGGCTTCATGTGCAATTAATTTCTCCTAAGCGGTGTTAGGAGTGGTCGCAAAGAATGTCAAAAGCAATGCATTTCTTCCGACTACTCGGATGTCCTTATAAAGGGTGTTTTTTTGGGAGGTTTGTTTTTCCGATAGATGTCGTTTTATTTTATGACAGTTGTTTTGACAGCTCAAAGTGGCATTTCTACTCAGTATTGTTTGGCAAATCATTATGAAAAAAAAAAAAAAAAAAAAAAAAAAAATGACATTTGTGAAAAATAGTCGTGGTAGCCATATGCCAGAAATTGTGTTTAAATGTTAAATGCCAAAAAATTATCTACCAAATAAAAAAAAAGTTTGGTCATTACACCCGTTAGATATAACGTGTTTTTTTAAGAGGTTGCCGATTTTTTTTTTGAATAAAACACATATAAAATTATGAAATGACCAAAATTTTTTTTTATTTGGTAGATAATTTTTTGGCATTTAACATTTAAACACAATTTCTGGCATATGGCTACCACGACTATTTTTCACAAATGTCATTTTTTTTTTTTTTTTTTTTTTTTTTTTTTTTTTTCATAATGATTTGCCAAACAATACTGAGTAGAAATGCCACTTTAAGCTGTCAAAACAACTGTCATAAAATAAAACGACATCTATCGGAAAAACAAACCTCCCAAAAAAACACCCTTTATTAATCAGAAACTATGCACATAAGCGTTTATAGTTTTTCTTCTTCTTCTTCTTCTTCTTATTCTTATTCTTCTAATTATTCCCAAGCTTTTGGCTGCAAAGGTGATAAATGCTAAAGTTTGACAAGTTTTAGCCAAGACATCAACCAGAAACAGCCATCACTCTTTGGCTTTCGCAACAAGAAAGAAATAAATGAGCGCTCAGCATTATATACACAACAACAACAGACAGACAGCATCGGCACGACGGACACCATTTAAGGCTAATTAAGTGATTGTGAATAAAGGGGTAGCGGGACAGTAGCGGGACTGACTGACTGAGTAATATAATTTTGGCAGCGCCAACCCGTTTGGGGATTTTCTTTTATGCGATGCGCGCTATCTTTTCATTAACGCAGCGCACAATTAGTCGGTCCGTTGGCAATCTGCAAGTTGGGGAGGGTATATTATATCCTTTCTTCAGAGGCGAATAAGTCGCAAAATTAAAATTTTGTCGTCTGGGCTGTGTGTCCTGTGTATTGCGTGGACGTGATGCTCGCGTGCTTCTCGCCTTTTGGTTGTTCTGCGGTTCCCGCATTCACCAAACCGCATGAAATGGCTAATTTGGTTAATTGATATAATTAATACACACAAGGAAGATGGAGGAACCTGGTCTGAGCTTGGACATCATAGTAATAAAGGGCATTGTTTCATTGTCATTGTTCGTGTGTCTTCCAAGCGAACTCTTAATTAATGAAGCGATTCTGCCGGCACTCCTCCTCCACCGCTGCCAATCAACACGTTGGCTGACGACACCGCCCTAATACCGATGCCGAACGCGTCTTGATTCACAAATTTCGTCGTCAGTGTTAATTAATTGACACCGCCGCGAGCTGCGTCCATTGAACTTGTCATTATCGCATGCAGTGCACTTGACTTCATTTGCTTCTTCACGAGTCGTCTGAATGTGACACGAACATCTCCAGTGCTCAGAGCACAAAGCGTGTCACAGGTCGATGGGCTGCGCTTCAGACTTCCCTTCCCCTGAACGTGGGAACTGATTACACATTCGTTTACATCTAATTCACTGCAATGTGGCATAGGCTCCCTAATGCCTATGTACTCGTAGACGCCACTGGCCGTTGCCACTTGACATGTGAAATGTGGTGGAGCAGAGTGCAACTAGGAATTATGGTAATGAAAACGTTCGGGTAAAAACAGGAGCCAGAATAACATTAAAATTCAAACCAGCGAACAAGCACATCGCACACACACACAGTGAAAAAGTGAAACTCTAACTCTTCAAAGGCACACCAAGCAAACCTTCCCCTAAGGAAAATTCAGGTTCAAATGCTGATCTCTGCTACTACTGCACCATCTTGCCTTTTGCCCACTTTTGTGATGGCTTGTCGTTGCACAACAGAACTCAACTAAGCCGCTTCGCTTAGCTAGCGAGCGTTTTTACGATCTCTCGCACCGCGTTTTTAATTGCAATTCAAGAATCAGAATTTTCCCACATAAATTACGTGGGAGACGAACTGTGACGTCGACGGCCGTTGGTCGTTATCGCATTGATATCGCTGGTAATAATTGTTGCAATCGACGACGCGCTAGGGGAAAGAGATTTGCTACCCACCGGAATGGGTATAAGAAACCGATCGATCGATTGATCGATCGATGTTGCCACCACACGACACAACACATAGACGCATCGTATCGGGTGTCGTGCTGCTACACGGCAACCGCACATTTACTAGCCAACAAGAGAACCAGAGCACAATGTCCGGCCCGATATTATCTGGACCTTCACATCACACATGCGCGCATGAGTTGGCCGACATATTGGATCCATTGGAAAACCGCAAGATCTCACGAATATTACCAGTTTGTTGCTTCTCTCAACAAACAGAATTTCCCACGATTTGCATTTGTGATTAACACAAACACACACACACACTGGTACACTCGTTCAACTTTGTTTAGACAGAGTGCGATTTGACGACTGAGAGTTAGCCAAAAATGTTAATAGTGTGATCGGATTTTTTCAAGAAACTGATATTTAATTTAATTTTAGTTTTTATTTTATTTCAAAGGACCAGAGAAAGAATTTAATGATTTTGTCTAGCTATGAGATAAGGCCCTACATGACTTCCCTATCACTAGGATCTTCGTCTGAAAAATGCTAGTAAAGTCAGCTTGTAGGATCTTGAAATTGTAAGGTATTCAGAGAAAACTCCAGCACCGACTCCATTTCTTATCTTGTATCCATCGGTGAATAGAGTTACATGAAAAACTTCCAAAACTCTACCGTTCTTCCAAGTTTCTCGAATGGGAAACTTCACGGCAAAGCTAATACTGAAGTATAGTGCAGTAGTTGGTTGAAGATGGTATCATATCCTTTGCTATTAACTGCAGTATATTGCAGTTACCGTATTGTTTCGTTATAAACCACCCAGATTCTCTCCATACGGACCGCGATGTATTCAATAAATAGGTCGGGAGGTAATAAGTATAGGAGCATATAGGAGTTTAGAGCATAGGTGGGACAGGACCTTAGTGCTCCAGTTACTAACTGTAACCTTATTGGCATTGTATTTTTTGGTTAATTGCCGGCCACCAGACCAGCTCTCTATTGGTGAGAATAGGACGCACCACAGCTTTGTACAGCCACATAACCATCCTCGACTGCAGTCTCTTTTTCTTACCAATGGTTTGGTTGCTGGCATATAGAGCAATACATGCTTTCCTTAGCCTTACTTCTATTCGACTCCCAGTTGAGTTTTCTGTTCAAGATCATCGTCATATTTGGCTTTACAACCTGTGTCCGGTCCGGACCTCCCGCAAAAAATATATCCATCGGTCCCGATTTCGAGCCGATGTCATCCAGTTTGGCATCTCTAAACTCTGAGCGTACTGGTCTACGCCATCCTTCCACCGTAGGCTTCGCCGGCCTCGCTGTCGTGTTCCATAAATCCTACCGCAAAGGACTTTCCGAGCAGGATCCTCTTCGCTCATGCGAGCTTGGTAACCTGCCCATTGGAGCCTATCGAGCATAATTCTATGCACGACGACGACATCGCGATAACGGTCGTAGATCTCATCATTCTAGAGTCTCCGTAATCGACCTTCCTCACATACGAGGCCAACAATTCTCCATAAGACTTTTCTCTCGAGCGCGGCTAAAAGGTCAGAATGATTTTTGCTAAGCACCCAAGTCTAGGATTCATATGTAAGTACTGGTATGATCGTTGTCTTATATCAGCAGCTTGGATGTTATGGTTAAGTTCCTGGATTTGAAGAGTCCTGACAGACTAAAGTAGGCTTTGTTGGCTTTAAGCAACCGTGCGCGTATTTCTGGTTCCATGCTGTTATCGGCTGCTACAGTTGACCCGACATAGTTGAATGAATGCACTACTTCAAATTCAAGCTCCACTTTTTTAAGTGCGGGACCAATGTTAGATCTTCTAGTCGCAGACGTGGCCATCAAGTACTTTGTTTTGCTCTCATTTATGTGAAGCCCCCGCTTTTGTGCCGCCTGATCGATCCGGGTGAACGTTTCCTGTACAGCTCCTGGGTTTCTACTAACGATGTCAATATCATCTGCGTAAGCCAGTATCTGAATGGACTTATAGCAGTTACGTCAGAGTCTCGGATCACTTTCTCCAACGCCATCTTGAAAAGGACTCAGGCCAGTCCATCCCCTTGTCGGAGCCCGTTATAGATGATGAATGGGCTTGAAGGTGATCTGGATATTTTAACTTGGCATATTACATTGGTCATGGTCAACCTACATAGTCGTGTCAATTTACTTGAAATGCCGAATTCTCTCATGGCTTTATAAAGTTCTACTCTAGCTATGCTATCATAGGCGGCTTTAAAGTCTATAAAATAATGGTGTAGTGAGTTTTGAAACTCTAGACATTTGTCCATCAACTGCCAAAGGGTGTAAATCTGATCAGTTGTTGATTTGCCTGGGATGAACCCAGACTGGGATACACTAATGATGACTTTAGCGTGTGGAGCTATCCTGTCTTGAAGGATAGAGAAGAAAATCTTACACGCGGTACTCAACAACGTTATACCACGATAATTGCTGCTATTTGTGATATCTCCCTTCTTATGTATGGGGCGCAGGATGCTTCTTCGCCAGTCTTCTGGCATAGCTTCTTCCTCTCAGACTTGCAATATTATTTCATAAATTGCTTGGTGTAATGTGGGGCTTACTATTTTTATAAGTTCCGCAATTTTCAATATTCCATTAAATAAATCCCCTAATTGCCATTATCTCGGCCTTTACTTTAGTGTGGAACATAGCGGATTACTAAAAAGTCTCCATCATATTCTGCGCCAGAGCTTGCACTTCAATTCACTCAAGACCCTCGATTCTGGCTTCATCAGCAACTGTCCTTCTCTGTGTCTTTTTTAGTCGGCCAAGTCCTCGTGCTTCCTGTGGATTCCAGACGAGTGAGTCTCTTGCGGTATCGTTGCTAGTTGCCTCAGGGTGTGGCCGATCCAGCTCCCCTCTCAACGCTTTATCATTAAACCCAGCCTCTCAAATCGCTAATTACCTCTGGACAGTGTCGGAGATATTTGTTGACCAATATTTAGATTCGTGACACAATGGTACTAGTCCCTTTCCAGGTCTTACAAGCGTATAGCAGCACGGTTCATTTTGATTAGGGTAGAGTGTGTTCTATCTGACTGATGTGCGAGTTTAGGGTCGACGTGTGCAACGTTCAAGGGCTTAGATCGAAATTCTCTACCACGTGGGTCAATTTAGCAGATCAAAAAGCTGCTAAACTGGCACTAACAGAAAGCCAGGCTAATGCTGATTCTGATGTTTCAGCATTGGTTTGGATACAACTTGGTGCAAGTATTTGTTCCGCACCGCAGTCTCGTTATCTATGAACGTAGTGATGTAGCTTACCAAACCCAAGCACAGTTTGACCATTGTTCCAACGCGGCATTTAATTTCATTTGTCTCAAAGACAAAGAGCGTAAGCATAATATTCACTGCTGCTTTATTTACAGAAGGCCTAATTTAGAAAATTTACTCAATTTGTAAGGGGTTAGACTCTAATACTAGGATTTTATAGTTTGATCCATTTTCTGAAATCGTCATTGCAGGTGAAAATTCTAGTTGGCTTCGCCATTCAGGCTTAACAACACCGCAAGGAAGGGATGTTGCGTTATTTGCCGAGTTAATGCATCTCGCTCAGCTTGAAGCTTGAGCCCTCTTGAAGTCCAGATATTGTAAGTCATACTGCTAATATCCTTGACTTGTCTCTTACTTCTATTCCTTAGCAAAATCACCGTCAGGGTATTATCAGGACTAGACTCTTCAGACCATTGTTTAGTATCAGCTAACTTCCCGTTGTCAAACCACGCGCAGTTAAAAAGAAAACTCCTAAAAGAAAAGTATAGCTACACGAGAAAGTCGACTGGGATGTCCTCAGCAATTTCTTTTGGTACATTAACTGGCCAATTAATGCCAATAGTGGTGTGGATGCCATTTCTGATACGATCACAAACATAATCCAGGAGGTTATCAGACAGCTTATCCCTTCCAGGACTAAGTGTATCAAACCGAAGGAATATGCTTGGTATGATTTAAGCTGCAAAGAGGCTTCAAGAAATCGGGAAGTAGGCTTTCGGTTGTATAAAATAAATTCCACTGTGGAAAACCGGACGAAATACAGATGAGTCAGGAATGATTCTACTCTGATCAGAAACTTAGATAAAAAAATACTTCAATATTTCAAAGGAAGTAAAATTTGTGAACATTCGTGACACGAATTAAAATACTGCCTCTTCTTTAATTCCGATGCTTATTCGCAATGATATTCCAACTGTCAGGTCTATAGACACGGCCAATCTGCTTGCTTAACATTTCGCAGCTAGCTCCACACTACCAGGTAGCGAGTTGTCGCCACCTGTACTTGCAAGTGGTGAATCCTCTATGGAACAGATTTACTTTCATACTCGTCATATTGGTGGTAGTATTAAATTAGATCAACATTCATAAATCTGCTGGCCCTGATGGTATTCCCACATTAGTTTTGAAGAGGTCTTCTTCAACGTTGGCATTCCCACTGCGCATTTCCATTTCTCTTTTTCTTCTGGAGTCTTCCCAAAGAATTGGAAAACCGCCTTTACCCCGCCTGCTCATAAAAAAGGCGAACAGTCATATCTTTCCTCGTACCGACCCATTGCGCTAACAACCATATATTCTAAGATCATGGAATCGCTAATGAATCGTAAGCTCATGCAATACCTTGAATCACGTATAATCCTTAGCGACCAGCAGTACGGTTTTCGAAGGCAACGTTTTACAGGTGACCTGATGTCTTATCTCACTGAAAAGTGGAACCAGTCTATTCACACTTTGGCGAAAGCAAAGTTGTTGCACTCGAATTTTCCAAGCCATTTGACAGAGTCTGGTATTAAGCTCTTTTGTCGAATATGAATGCCTATGGAACTGATAAGACCTTTCTTGTTTAGATTAATAGCTACCTTTCTGACCACTCAATCCAGGTCATATTGGGCGGCTTTAAATTCAATGTTCACCGCATAAACGCCGGTGTTCCTCAAGGCTCTGTTTTGTCTCCGACACTATTCCTGTTCCTGATTTTCAATAAAGATCTTCTATCCGCTATTTCTAATCAGGATCATTCTTTCGCTGACGACAGCACGGTTAGCTCTTCATATAAAATATAAATTCGTCCCTCTTCATCACAAGAACAACGTCTGCTAAGCACGTTAAATTCTGATCTTTACAGCATAACATGATGGGGACTAGAATATAGTAGAATTTAGCCCAACGCTGTCGTCTGTCTGTCTGTCTGTCGTCCAAGCGTAATTTAAACCCCCAACTTTTATCCATGAATGGGTCCTGCATAAATGAAACTAAAAAACTCGCAATACTCGGTATGCGCGTGAACAACAAGCTTCGTTTGAACGACCACATTTTCCCCATCGCTAAAAATGCCGCGAAATGCTTAGATTTCCTAAAACGGTGTAAGATGTACTTCACTTCCTCAGATCTGGCGACTATTTACAAAGCACATATTCGCCCTAAACTTGAATACAACTATATTGTCTGGGCAGATGTTCCCAAGAACATGTTGCACTACTTGATAGAATTCAGAGCCGCGCATTAAAACTTATTGGTGACGTACATATCGCGAAAGCAATCGAATCGCTTTAACATCGTATGAATGTTTCCTGCTTGTCTCTGTTTTCCACAAGCGGTGTTCCAATGAAATATCCAGATACATCCCGCTCATCCTCCAACAACCTAATCGCAACACCCGTGCCTCATCTCTAGTTTACGGGTCTACCATTAGACCTATCTTCTGACTTACCAATCAATTCAAAAATTCCTTCTTTAGCCGCACAATAATTTTGTGGAATTAGCCGACTCTGTCCTTCATCATGTGTATGATCTTTTGTTGTCATTTAAGCCCTAAAGGTAAACTCTGGGTGCCAAAACTCTTCGAAATTGGCATAGCGGTTGGGTATACCAGTTTTAATTTAACGCGAGTCCTTTTTGTACTTTAATATTTACACTACAACAAGGAAACTAATTGACGGAGAGGGAGAGAGAGAAAAATTAAGACGGGAACGAGATGCAACAAACGTCCTCCTCGTATATGCAGAAAACACCTCTGCTAACACAAAAAAAAAACAACAACAAAAAGTAACCGATAAAAGCTGCAAGTGATCAAAAGATAAAAAGATTGCTGAGCAGTGCCCGGAGGCACTCTGCTCAGTATCACACCACACCCCTACAATAAGCTTGTGTAGCCATAAGGATTCAATAAAATTTAATTGCTTTCTGTGTATCCTTTACAACAAGACACCCATCCATCCCATTTCATCCCCTTTAGTGCCTTCGGGCAGAGGCAAAAAAAAAATTACCTTAGAAGCATTTACTGTAGGGAGTTGGAGGGTCATATCACCCTTGCACACACACCCATACATATGTCGAGGGCATTCACAACGAAATCGTTTATATGCTATCGGTGTCGAAGGTTAACAAATGGCAGTCGCAGGCTATCACTCCTTGGCGTGGCGTGAGGGTTGCGAAGGGGAGAAGTGAAGAAACGCCATCATACATGCACCATAACCATCACCGCGGCCGCCGATTATTTAGTCCAATTAGTTACGCATATTAAGTCATGTTATTGTGTACCGTGTGGGACGGGGACCCCCCTACGCCAACCACACAAGATCTCAAGCATTTTCTTGCATTGCTTCGCTAACAATGAAATTAACACATCACCCTGTTGACGGGCGCAAAGCGCAATTATAGAATACTCAAGAGAGGCATACTATGTGGAGGCCTTCACCAACACATACACAAACACCAAACACCGCGAAGCACCTTCATTCGTTCAACAAACAAAGTCGACAATTGAATTGGAGATTTATTATCCTTTTTCGATCGTATATTTCTATGGTAACCGAACAGGTGAAGGCGCATCAGGATGCTGGATGATAGATGCCGCTCGTCTGCTTTCTTCCTTGCCAGCTTTTGCTTGTCTCTGTCTCTGTGCCTGCGTCTGATGCTTGACGGATGATAATGAATTCGCCGCTCTGCTTCCATTTATTGCTTTTCAATTTGCCTGATGATGATGGTGATGACGGTCGGTGGTGATGATGATGATGATGATGATTCCAAGGATATGTCAAGTGGTTGATTTAGCTTGGCGATGACGATGATGATGACGACGACGATGACTCCTCTTTTGCCATAGTCCTTATTTATAATACGGCAAAAACAGCGAATAAGAAACTAACGAATTGCGGTTGAGTTGCGAGTATGTGCGGTGAATGATATCATCACGCCACCGGTGCATCATCGGCTTTCGGAAGGAATCTTCCGTCGAACTGAATTTTTCAGCTGATCATCGTCAATGATTTCGAAATGAATTTTAATTGGATGGTAAGCGAGCGTAACAGAAACGGTACGGCGAAAAAAAAACTCAAATTTTTATCCAACTGGAAATCGTTGTTGGCTTTGTCGTCGTCGTCGTCGTCGTCGTCGCTGTCATCGTCCATTTGGGAATATTTTATTAATTTAATGCTCTCATCATTGAGTTAATTGCTAAATTATGCAGCAGCAGCTATGCGGCGCGGTTGCCATTTATATTCCCCATCGCCAGTAACAGTCAAGCAGACAGCTTGGCTATCTCTGTCCGTCCATCCGTTCGGCAGCGATGATATCCATTCATAATTTAATTTTCGTTTTTTGCTGTTGTCGTTGTTGTTGTTTAACTTTTGATATTTTTTACGATTTGTTTCCCATCACGCTTGCATACATTATGTTGTAGATATCGGCAGAAGGGGATGGACCGGATCCCGGAGTGAGGCAAATATATGATGATGATGGGCAGAAGGTAGAATACCCACGCACACGTGTGTGGGATCAGGTACACATGGCATAGGTTACCTCTGAATTTACATAACTTCATAAGTAAATGTCGATTTATGGCGAATTTAAAACACAGAACGAGGGCGATCCAACGAAAGCGAAAGACAAACAACCAAAATAAAAGTAATGGAATTGGTTAATCGATGATCTTTAGTGCGAGTGGCATCTGCAATGTACTCCGTTGGAGTACAGAAAATTACTGGACTTTTGTGCAGCTTTGTAAGATGAGTCCCATTTAATAGGAAAAAGTCCTGAGGATAAAAATAAAGCATTTTCTGTCAGAAGGGATACTCAACAACGAGCTTTTGGTCAGAACTTTAGCTTATGGTACTAAACCATTTGTGTACTTAGGCCCCGGTACATCTTCTGATAATGACACCAGCTCTGGTCGACTGGTCCCAGCCAGGGTCAACCTCGGCCTGACCAGGGTTCTATGATTAAGATTAATTCAATCTATTTGGCTGAATATGTATTTGATTTGGTAATAGAATTAAATGGATGTTGACTTTGTGCGAATGCCTCGAGTGATATGCTGACTGCACGATGCCTTAAGTTGTCTGTTAACTGACGGATGCCTGAGTGATCTTCTGACTGCACGATGCTTTGAGTGGTTTATTGATTGAGCAACGTACTGAGTTCTCTTCTGAATAAGCGATGCCTTGAGTGTTTTGTTGAATGATCTGCTCACTCTTGAGTGCTGTGTTGAATGACCGATGGCTGAGTAATCTTCTGTCTGAGCGATTCCTGAGTTGTCTGTTGATTGAGCGATGACTGAGTGATCTGCTGACTGAAAGATGCCTGAGTGATCTGCTGACTAAATGATGCCTTGAGTGGTCTGTTAACTGACTGATGCCTGAGTGATCTTCTGACTGCACGATGCCTTGAGTGGTTTATTGATTGAACAACGCACTGAGTTCTCTTCTGACTAAGCGATGCCTTCAGTGTTTTGTTGAATGATCTGCTCACTCTTGCGTGCTGTGTTGATTGACCGATGGCTGAGTAATCTTCTGACTGAGCGATTCCTGAGTTGTCTGTTGATTGAGCGATGACTGAGTGATCTGCTGACTGAAAGATGCCTGAGTGATCTGCTGACTAAATGATGCCTTGAGTGGTCTGTTAACTGACTGATGCCTGGGTGACCTCCTGAGTGCACGATGCCTTGAGTGGTTTATTGATTGAGCAACGCACTGAGTGATCTTCTGACTAAGCGATGCCTTCACTGTTTTGTTGAATGATCTGCTCATTCTTGAGTGCTGTGTTGATTGACCGATGCTTGAGTGATCTGCTGACTGAAAGATGCCTGATTGATCTGCTGACTGAATGATGCCTTGATTGGTCTGTTGACTTTTTTTTATAATGTAAACACGCTCAAGGGATTTGCACCCTTATAATGCTTAGAAAAGCGTGATCGTTAGGTAATTAAGGAGAGTAACAGAGGAGATATCTATGCACATGTGTCTTAAATGACTCAAGATCATACACATGCGGCAGTACAGAGTCGGGCAACTCATTCCACAAATTTATTCAGTGGCTAAAGAAAGAATCAGAAAATAGCTATAATGGTAGACCCATGAGCTCGAGAAGAGGAACTGGTATTGCCATTAGGTTCTGGAGGATGGGCGGTGTGTATCTTCGCCTTTTTTAGGAACAGGCTGGATAAAGGCTGTTTTACAAATCCTTGGGAATAAGAAGAATAAGAGGAGTGGAAAAGCCTGCGCAGTGGCAATGCCAACGATGAAGAACACCTCTTCAAAACTATAGCAGCAATACCATCAGGCCCAGCAAATTTATGAGTTGGCTGAGCGATATCTTAAATAATCTGCTCATTCTTGAGTGGTCTGTTGATTGAACCGATGCCTTAGTGATCTTTTAACTGTGCGATAAATTGAGTGATCTGTTGAATGCTTTGAGTGGGTTTTTGATTGAGCGACGAATTGAGTGATCTACTTACTGAGCGAACTTCTGACTGAGCGATAGCTTGAGTGATTTGCTAGGTGTGCGATGGATCGAAGGATCTGATCTGCTAACTGAATGATGCCTTGAGTGGCTGATTGAGCGATGTGATCTTCCGACTGAGCGATGCCTTGAATGACTTGCTGACTGGGAAATTGTTATCACTAATACTTTGATCCAGAATTCGCCGTGGAAGATTAGCTGCGATATGCTGATGTGTATCAACGTAGTAATCCGCAGCGCAATCTAACAGCGAAGTCACGTTATACAACGGCAACGTCGGCAGTAAAATTTTTGTGTAGCTAAATGGGTTATCAATGCAACCTACCACGACATGATCCCAACAGCAAAATAGAAGACCGTCCGCCTGTGCGATCGCCCTTTTATATCATTCCGATACACGGCAAAATTCGAAATCTCTCCTCTCTCCGTGAAGTGCTGTTCTGTGATTGGCCAGTACGGTGGCGTGATGTTGCTGGTCGTGTGGCTTGATTTTCCTCTGTTGGCTTCAGTGCTCTTTGGCTCTAAAGCATGGACTCAAAGGAAGGCTGATATAGATCTCCTGCACAGTTCAGCCAGAACAGTAGTGCAATTAAAGCCAGTACGTCAGAAAGATCACGTAAGGCAAAACGAATGATTCTGCGTTCAAGACCCTCTCTAAACACCATCAAGAACCTCACAAGATAATCCTCAAGACCACCACAAGACCCTATTGTGAGGAACAAAAATCTTGTGGCCGCATTTTGTTCACACAAAACAAGTAATATACTTTTTTATCAAATTCGGGTGTTCCCTGTACCCACGCAGTGCAGCCAACAAAGAGATATGAAAGTCAAACGACAGCCAGAACATCAGCGCCACCGGACTGGTAAATTACATCGCAGCACATGACTTAAAGCTTTTGCAACGCAAAACAGTATAAAAGGGCGAGTACGCGGGGTTTCTCTCTGAGTTGCTTCTTTGCTGTCTGGATCACACCAAGGTAAGATTGGTACTTTTAATCTTAAAGTTTTTGTCCATCCCCTTATCGCTTCCGACGTCGCTGCATTCACCATTGTACAACGTGAATTCACTGTCCGATTTCCTCACAGGTTGTTACGTTGTTATATCTCAGCTTATTGCTGCCCACGCTCACTCGGCAAATGGGCACCACAAGGGTTCATGCACTCCGGCTCACGTCAAAGGATCACAAAGGTTGACGTCAAAGGCGCACAAAGGCTCGAGCACTGAAGCTCACGTCAAGGGTTCACGAAGGCTCAAGCTCGGCTTCAAGGCTGGTTTGGATCACGTCAAGACCTCACACGCAAAGAATCTCGAAAGCTCACGTCATCAACGCTCACGTCAAGGATCACGTCGATCAGGCTAGCGCATCGTTGAAACATAATTTTTTTTTTTTTATAATTCGCGCACCCTTATTATGTTCGGCAGTATGCTTGGCACAGCGTGGGCGTTAAGGAAAAGGAGAAGAAGAGATCAGATGTCTACGAGCTTGTGTCTTGAATGTCTGTGGATCATAGTGATGTGGAAAGATTTAAAGAAATAAAGACTGAATTGAACTAAAAGTCCCACAAAATATAAATTTATTGTAACGACCCCTTTTCTCAACCCCGGTCACGCTGAGTTTACCGCGGCTGGGAAAACTACGTTACACTATTAAGACGCCCTTCAGGACCCCACTGAAGATGCCCTTAGGAACCCACTAAAGACGCTTTTAGGACCTTTTCACGACACCACCCTATACCTCGTTAGGACCTTTAAGACCCTTGAGACTTCCTCAGGACCCCAGTCAAGATCACCCAGTCAAGGGTTCTCAAAACCCCTTAAGACCTCCGTCAAAACACACCTCAAGACACTCTCAAAATGCCGTAAGACCCCTCTCAAGACTCCAACTAAGACTGCCTCAAAACTCTCTCCCAAATATTCCGAAAGTCCTTAATTTAAATTTAAAAAGGCACAACGTTGAAAATCCTTTCAGTTCATCGTGTAGTGGGCAAGGGTCAATTAATAATAATAATAATATTCGGCGCGACAGACCGTTGCGGTCGAAGGCTTAGCTTCTCACAACCGTTTGTGTTGTGCATGTATATGTAATGGAAGGGACCTACAATTTAAGGCCGGATCCGAACGGCGAGTTGAGAAGCTTTCCGTGACAAGTTATTACTCTGGGAACGTTTGTCACCCATTCGCGAGAGGTGGAAAACCGTGAAAAATACGAACCCCTGCTCAGTATCCATGCGCTTTTCCACTAAGCCACGGCGCCCACAATTAGTCAATTAGGGTTGGCATGCATATTATGTCTATAGATTTTGATGTCATCAGCCAGCATAAAAAGAAAGGTTGGATTTTTCGATAATACAAACAAAACCAATTTTTGATAGAAAAAAAAAACAAAGGATCAAATTGGCTACCCTGGAGGACCCTAATCATGGGAGCGATGGGATCTGATACAACGGATCTACAGGACACTTTTTACTGTCGTTCATCCAAGGTAGAATCAATCCATTTGATAAACTCTGTTTGAGAGGCATGAGCTTTAAGTTTAAGAAGAAGAATGATTCCCAGCCTTACTAAAATCGGTGAAAATTACGATCCACAGAATTCGAAATATAAATTCTGATAAAAATGTGGTTGTTTATCTACCCTGTCCATCGCAGAGGTTAGCAGCATTTTTTTGAATACTTATTATGCTTGAGCCGGCTTTTCACTGTGCTGACTTCTTCCACGCTTTTAAGATTCTTTCTCAATCAGGTAGCTATTTCGCAAATTTTGAAATTGCATCTTCAGCGTTGCTTTAAAATTAATTGCTGGAATTGAAAAACTTCAACTAACTTTTCATACCTTCTGGCACTTTACCTGTTGGCAAGATAAGAGGATAGAAGGTGTAATTTTACTTGAGCTTGATATTAAGCTACGTTTGAATGCTCCATGAATTTAATACAAAATTCCATCCAACTGAAATGAACAAATCCTCTTGCCGCAGTGAGAACACCATTAACAGGATTTGCCTTTCAAATCCTTCGTAGTATAAGCAAATTGGACAAAATTGCAATTAATTAATGGACGAAAATTATGTTCCATTGTCAGATCTTAAAATTTCTGGGCTGGCATATATGCACCAGAGACGAACGAATAAGGAGCTCTTCGCTACGTCACTTACGTCATAAGCCTTGCGGGTATCATGCTGGTGAGTTTGATTTGCTTATTGCATGCAGTGCTCTCCATCTCTAGAGAAGGCTTCAATTTTGGCAAAATCAAGGAGATATAATACAGTTAGATACTCGTACCTTCATGTATTACCTTAAGCTACTTGGCATCACTAGGGATGTTCCAAATTGACCGAGAGATTGCCAATAATTATTATTGTGAGACGACAAAAACAAAACTTCGAATACATCGTTGGTAATCATTTTAGAAATTTCAGGCTAATTATCTCAGTATATTGGTTTGCTATTTAGCTATCAACTTGAGCTACTTGTATGTTGCTGTTGTTATTTATTGTAACCAGATTAAGGCTTGTATTAGGCCTCATTTAATTAATATACGACCATCCATAGAGGTCAGTTCTGCGAAACTGTGAATTGTAAAGACCTTAACCTTACACACTACATCAAGCCATTTGTCAAAAAAGTCTTTTACCGCAGCTACAGGCAACAAAATCCACTTTCTTCTGTGCCGTCAGTTAGGAACAGTCTTTGTTGAGCGTGAGCTCATTAACGAAGTGTCACATGACATGCGGTGCAATACACTGAATAACTTATGGACACATCAAATGGGGTTCTGCTTTTGCTGGTGAGTGAGGGTTTCTGTTCAAAAAGTACTCACGTAATACATGCAAAAGGACTGCATCATCTGTGACAGACAAAAGTCTGCCATTCTGGAATGGAAGCTTTCGATGTGCCAATTCGGTGAGATGTTTCCTTCGCTCACGCAATGACAATCGCAACGAGAAATGCCAGCAGTCAGCAGTCCATCGATCTCCAAAAATGCATAAAATGGTGGTGACTTGTGTGTGTGTGTGTGTGTGTATCTGTGTGTACAAATGTTATCGATAAACTTGAATACCGCATGTACCATACACGAGTCCATTGACGCGACTGCATTGTTATTCAAATGAGCTTTGTTGTTGTTGTTGCTGTTGTTCAACTTCTTCTTCGACTGTTATTGTTATTTCGACACAAAGGCACAATGATTCTTGTCAACTTCTTGATGATTGTCCTTCCGGAATGTCTTCAAATTGCAGATGGGAAATTTCCAGAGGAAGTTAGGAAGCGATAAGAGACTGAATCGAAATGAAAAGCGATGTTGGGGCAGTAGCGTTTATTACTACTACAGGGCCCTGTTGTCGGTGGCTGGCTGGCTGGTGGAATCTTGTGATACATTTTTAATCCACTTCCTAAAGTCCGATTTTCTTCAAATTTTGTACACATGTGTATCTCCAGTGACAACATATTTTATAAAAATTCGGGAAGGATCGAGTCCCAGTGCCGAGTGGCGCCCATATAAATTTTTTAAAAATTAACTCGATTTTCTTCAAAATTTGTACACATGTGTATATTCAATTAGAGAATTAACATGAAACTGAAAGTGAAAGTGAAAGGTTCTGCATCATTTTTAAGAACTGAATTTCTCCAACCTGCCTCTTG
The DNA here is from genome assembly GCA_947095585.1 of Nephrocerus scutellatus. Lineage (NCBI taxonomy): Eukaryota > Metazoa > Arthropoda > Insecta > Diptera > Pipunculidae > Nephrocerus > Nephrocerus scutellatus. The sequence goes on along the minus strand of OX352762.1, from coordinate 18,201,280 downwards.
ATTAGAAAGTGAGAAACATTCAATGCACTCGCACATGTCTCGCTCTTTTTAAAGACAGTGCACCCTATGCTCGAGAGAGAGGAAGAACGAAAAAAGGATAGTGATATATATAGATAACAAGAAAGAGACGAGGCGAGGATAACTCTCTTAAACTATACTATACTAGACTATACTAGACGTGTTGTCAGCAGCATAGCAAGGCAGCGAAAGAGACTGATTTTCGGAATTCCTAACCCGTGGTGGGGTCCAACTGCATCATAGATTTATTTACTGGATATGGTGTGGGGTATTGCCACGGGAGAGTAATAAGGGTACTTAGAGTATGATCCTTATGGGCAACCGTTTAAAACGACACTGAAAGGGCTGCTTATGCTTAGAGGTTTTTATTCGGTGGAGCTCTTCGTATTTAGTGGCCTTGGCGTAACAAACTGTTAACCTGATGCGCCTGGGATAGTTTCTATCCTGGGCGGCCTAGGATAACTTGCTATCCTAGTGACAAATGAAAGGTTTCAAGGTTCTGGACGGTGTTTTCCTTCGCAAAAAGGCATTCACTCTGAACGAACTAAGTGTCTTGATGTCAGATCTCACAAAGGTCGCGTTGGTACTACGGGGGTTGGCCCCACCGCAGATGAGGTTGATCTCCTTAGAGGTTAACTGAATCTGAGCCAACTTTTGGTTGAGGACCCAGTTTCGTTCTGGGCTTGACCTACGTAGTGGCTGGTGGTTTACTACCAAAATGCAGGTAAAGCGCTAGCATGGTATCATCAGAGGCAGACCGATGTTACCAAATCTTTGGAGCATCAGTTTACGTCCCTGATGTTACCGGTGCGATAATGTGCTCATTGTGGAGTTACACATCTCAACCGGTTGTTGTGAACCAAAGATCGGCAAGGATTTAGATAGGTCCTGCTCTAACCATTGAGTTAGTATTGGCACATCTTACATGATGGATGTTGATTGTCGTATAACGAATCCGCGTACAAAGAGGACCGTGGAATTATGCCCTCAGTTGGCGGTGTTCACGTTAATCCAAGACATCTGTGTCTATGTGTCGGAATTCCTGCCCTTTAATACTTTCACAATCGTTTGAGAAAGTCATGTTAGTCATCAACCGTGGGAGGATCGATTTTATTCGAATTCCACGGATGGTTCAAGGTCCCGTAGAAAGCTTCGGATTGTTGTTGCTGGGTTGTTAGGGCCAGCTTGGTTGTTCTTTCCATGCATCGTTTAATCGTCGGGGTTCGTGTTGCTTGTGGAAATGTTGCATGATCTCGTTGTTGTTGTTTCAGCTCCAGGTATTAAATTGGACCTTTTGCTAGGTTGACGATCTTTGCTCCAGTGTTTTGATAAACAATGGAGTCCTTTCGGTGAGCTTTACAATATATATAAAAAAAATAAAAAAATTCCAATTCCAATAAGAGGAGCGAAAACGACCTCATTCCAGCGCCGTCTGTCCCTCGCCAGCTGTTTGACTTAACGCCATACGCCTTCTTTTTACCGTGCGTCGGAGCGGTTATATTCCATCTTCAGTTGTTCTTTTAGCACCGATGAGCGCTCATTTGTAAGCCGGATTTTAAGATTTCGTCGCTCTTCGATTTGATTCCACGTATTATCCCATATCCATGGCTTTCTGTGATGCTGTACTAAGCCTAATGAAACTTCTACGGCACCTTTAATTGCAGATTCTATGGTATGCCATGAACCTATGTTTGTATGTTCAGCGACGATGTTTGACGCAAGTTGCAGGTTAAATTCATTGACCTTGGCGAGATTTTGAAGTTTGCTGAGATCGAATCTCCGCGTAGTTCTATGTTGTTGTTGAATTGCAGCTCGCCGCAGTCTGATCATGCCAACCAGAAGATTGTGATCACTAAAGATATCAGCACCGCGACGGGCTTTGACATCTAGTAAACAGCTAGCGAATCTGTTGCTGATTAAGATGTGATCAATCTGGTTACGTGTCACACCATCTGGTGATTGCCGTGTATATTTGTGAATGTCTCAATGTGCGAACTTTGTGCCACCGATGAAATGCTGTTGGCTGGAGCACAAATCCAGAAGTCTCTCTCCTATGTTGTTGCGCTTGATGCCACGAACATGGCGGCCCATGCACGCGTGAATATTTGAGTTATCGTTGCCCAGCTTGGCGTTCATATCGCCAAGCACAATTTTGATGTCGCCTGCGTGAGCACAGGCTATTGTTTCTTCTAGTTGACTACAGAAGGTCTCCTTTGTTTGATCGTCATTAGGTTCGGTGGGTGCATAGCACTGGATAATAGTGATATTGCGGAATTTAGAGTGAAATCGTGCTGAAATTATGCAGTCGGAGATTGGTTTGAATCCAATCAAGGACTTTTTAACTCTAGCTGTTATATGTATTCCCACTTCGATGGTTCGAGATTCATTATTGCCACTAAACATTAGATTGTTCATGAAAGTCGCCTTGACCCATCCATCTTACTTTGGTGAGGCTTAAAATTAGTAGCTGGTAGCGATCCATCTCACGATAAACTTGAGACAGTATTGTCGGTTCTGACAAGCTGCGGACGGTCCACGTTCTGATCTTAGTCCTGTGTCGATATGTGTCGTTTGTAATGTATCCGTATTGTATCCGACGCCTGTTTCCGTTTCTTGAGTATTTTTTTTACAGATAGGTTACTAGGCTAGCGCATAACCTCCATAGCGCTGGAGTGCCGCGAATTGTGGATGAGGTCCAATTCCACCTTACATTTATAAAGCCAGCCGCTTGCTACAAGACAGACGCCCGCCTCAGCCGCCCCTAACATTGAGAACAGACGCTGAGTTGATATTGGCTTTTAGGCGACAATGATTCGCCTTGACATGTAGTGTCCATGACTATAAACAGGATTTGCTCTGCTCGTTTCCACTACACCACCTGATTCATTAAGCGTTACCCAGGGAGCACTGCAAGGAGGTAGGAATCTAGGACTTTGCTCCGGCGGTGCCTATAATGATATAAAATTGACGATATAGAAAAACAAACTGCCTGGTCCGGGTCAAGACCTGGAAATATTAATCTCTCTACTAGTTCATGATTTGGTAAGGTTAGGTAGGGTTGGCTGTCGGCAGGAAACCGACCCACTTAGAGCAATGATGTTCCATTGTGATATCACATGGATCGAAAAGATTTCTCAACCAATTGGAGCTTGAAATGAAGCGTAAAAGACTTTTGATGTCAGTCCTTAACTGTTGATTGTTAAAGGTCGTCCATAAAAACTGAAACTATCTTAAGCATCTAAAGCAAACTTAAGCATCCTTAATTATGATCATCATATTTGGGTTTAAAACCAGGGTCCGGTACTGGCATTTTGCAATAAATCTCTCCATCGGTTTCGATATAGAGGCAATGCCATCCAGTAAGACATCCCTAAAATCTGAGCGTTTTGGTCTACGCCATGCAAGCGTTGTATCTCATAAATCATCCAAAGGACATTCCGTGCAGAATCCTAGAGTCCACCCAACCAATTCTCTTTACGATGTCAAGATCCTGGTAAGGCTTGTTGATCTCATCATTATAGAGTCGCCAGAATCGTCCTTCCGCACATACGAGGCAAACAAATCGCCGTTTGACTTTCCTCTTGAACACGGCTAAGAGATCAGAGTGTTTTTGCTTAGCGCTTAGCACTTAAGTCTCGGATCTATATTAAAGATCTATGATTTCCAACCTTTAACTTCTTAAATGTAATCATAAAATTGAAGCTGCTTATATATTAGAAAATGGTCAGTCTAATATATCAGCAGCTTGGATTTTATGATTAGATTGCTGGATTTGAAGAGTCTTGACAGAGTGTATTGGCTTAAAGCAACCGCAAAGTTTGAGAAATCAAGATTAGAAAACATAAAGGTGGGAGCACTTAAAGGATGTTGAGTTCGGGGAAGACAGATATAAGGTTGGCATAGATTAACAATATTCTGAGATTGATCGAACGCATGACGCAACCTCAACATATTGTCATATCACGCAATTCTTGTGGATGCTTGTGGCCGGCCAATATTAAGCTTTAGTTAAAAATTTTAATGTTGATTTATAAATAAGGTAGGGTTACACGGTACGGTACGGTAATCCCTGTGATTACATGAGAAAAAATATCGAATGAAACGTCAATGTCAGCCAGTCGGCTTTTGTGCGTTTGAATATTCGCCAAGAAGTTTTTCTTGGCCCTAGTCCTTGCGCCCTAATACTGACCACCTGATGGAAAATCCGACTAAAATTAACAAAAGCTTTAACTTTTTCCGCAGTACTGCCTGACGACTGCTTAGTTTGCCTCAACATACACTATGGATGTAGAGCCAGCCAGCCATTTTCTTCTTCGATGCAAAGCAAATCAAGTGTCAACTTTTGGAATCACAAATCGCATGAAGATAATTGCTGCTAGAAGTAGAGGAAGTTTTAAGCAGTGGCAGTTTTGTTGTTGTTGGTGTTGCTTCTTGCGATCAGGCAGTCAGGCAAGCTCTTTAGTTAAATTACAAATTTCGTGTGTAGCACGTATGCAAAACAAGCGCACACAAACACCCACACATGTTTCTGATGCTGTTGTTTTGGTTGTTGCTGTTATTTTTGAACACCTGCTGCTCCCACGGCAATACCCAATGTATATCAGTATCAGTTCTGTGCCACCGCTTATCTACTTAGAGCGTAGGTGCTTACAGCCAGCCATCAGCGAGCGCTGTCGCTGTGCGGTAAGGATTTTAATGAACAACATAACTGTGTGCTCTGCGTCGTTGTGCCGCTCTGCCATACGACACAGGCAACATGTGCCGCGCACTAAAAATGTGCGAATTTTATCATTTGGACAAATTGTATTATCCTTTTAAGCTTTGTGGATGTTGCTGATGTTGCCGCACAGGTGATATTGACGTGGATGAGACGAGACAATGTATGTAACTGCCTGGTGTGCGCGATAAGTCCGACCCCTCATAATCGTTGGATGTATCACAGCAAGAGTGCCCGGGAAAAAGGGAGCGCACTATTTATCCAAAGTAAATGAAACTGCTATTGTGCACAGCTGCTGACGGTGGAAACTACAAAATATGGGAATATCCATATCCATCCTCAGTGGTTTGTGGGTGGGTGGTGTAAGGTAATTGCCACATTAAATGTGATGACAATTGGGGATTGCTTTTTCTGTAATTGTCATCATATATACAGACAGCAAGTGTCTCATGTCTCATCAAATGGCATTAGGACGTTGCTGGACATCAAACCATCCTTTAGCGCATCGAAATTGCGTACTCATCGGCACATGGTGTGTTTTTGTAGTGATGTACTACTCGATGCAAGACTTCACCTCGTCTATTAAGATTTTTAAAATCTGTTAGTCAATCTGTTAATCCGACTGTAAGCGACTTTATGGATGTTTAACGACTGCACGTTGAACATTCATTGAGTAGCTCGAAGTCGTATTGCCACATGCTAGTATGCCATACCTTAGTACGGACACCACTAGTGCAGTTGTCTCAAGTGCAACAGCCGGGACAATCTTCAGTATGACCAGGGTTCTTATTGCTAAAAAAGGGTCGTTACAATAAAAAGATTTTTATTTATTTAGAATCTTGGAATTTCGTTTCTTCAAAAAAAATTTTATTTATGTAAATTGTTTAGGATTTTTTTAGGATCCTAGCACCGTGTTAATGTTGGGCGTGATGGGATTACCTGCGATGCCTCCGTGGCATATCATAAACAGCATTCCAAAGACGTTGCGCAAAGTGTGGATCCTCTTTAAAGAAACCGTTTTGCTCAGCCGCATGGGATTTGAAGATTTCAGTTATGTCTGGGGAAACAATACTCTGATTTGGATCTTCTTGTTGAGCTTTATGTGGTACGGGCATTGTGTTTGATGAACTTTTTTCTTAAATTTTGGTTTACGTACACGTTGGAAGGTCTGATATTCATTATTATTATTTTTTTTTAATTGATGAGAAGTCCCAAATCAAAGCACCAACTCATCGAACACCAATTGCATAGTAGTTAGTTAGTAGTTGACTGAGTGGTTTTTTCGGTGCATTCTTAATTATGATCAGATGTTTTCTAAAGGTTTGTGAGTTGTTTGTGTATTTAATTTTCTATTGGTTTCTACAGTTTAACCACTAAGGGCGCTAGGCTCAAACCTGAATTTCAAGTTACACACGAGGCACTTTGAATCTTTGTCGCTTACTAATCCAGAAAACAGTTAACAGATTGTAAAGTTATAGTTACGTTGATTAAAACTGGCGGGATCGCCATGTAAATTTATAGTAAGTTAACGTAAACTGGCAGGATTGCCATGTGAAGTTATTGTCGAAATCGTCGTTAGTACTATTGTAAGGTTCGTCGTATCGTTCCTCTAACTTCAACTGAATACTTAGTTTGTTTGTTAAGCCAGCTTCGAAACGTTAGCCATTAGGCTGTCGTTTACCTCTATAAGCGGTGAACCGCTTTATGTATAGAGCGAGCTGCTACATTGAGTTCAAATTGAGCGAGTTGCTCGTAAAAATAAAACTCACTGTAGACCGGAGGATTGAGTAGACAAGTCGTTGTTTAAGGTAAAAACTGATCTGATTTATTAGCGAAATTGATTGGGTTTCTATAAAAATTTTAGGGTTTCAATTTTCATTCAATTTTCGTTCAACTTCTATTAAATTTTCCGACCTTCAATAATTGAACCCAAATCACCTCGCATACTTTATTGCGTCAGCATTATTTTTCTAGATTCAGCATTATTTTCAATAAATTGCATTCCCTATATGCATTCGGCGCGTCAGTACTATTATATCAAGTTCATGCACCTGACAGAGCGCATGTAACATGAACCATCAATAATAATGTTTGGCTTTACGCTTGCCGTCGTTTAATGACGAGGGCAATGCATTGTGTACAACGTACGTATGTGCGATACGTGTGTTTGTTGTTTAATTGATAAGGGAAATGCATGCGGTATACAGGTATGTATGTATGGATGGATGATATGCTGATTTAGGCGTTATGCAAATATTCAATTCACGAAGTTCGGAGTTAGTAGATATATTGATTATTAATTTGTATGCAAATGTTATGAATGTGTGAATGAGGAAATGATAACTGGTGTAATCCCTTCACAAGATCGTTTACATTTATTATGAACAAGAACGGTCCTACGATTGAACCTTGAAGCACTTCATATGTTAACGGTTCTTGTTGACTGTATTTTTTTAAAACGTTCACCTAATGTACGCATTTTTTTAAATGGCGTCTATGACATTCTACAATTTCTCCTTAAATTCCAATGCGTTCTAATCATCCAATTATTCTTCTTGATAGGATATCAAGCAAATTTTGGCAAATTTGCAGGTGTTTTTGTTTTGTTTTTTATGAAACTGAATTGATTCTCATTAATGCAAATCTTCAGCTTTATCGCATGATTTTTTTTAATAATTTCTCTATTGCTAGAAGAATGGAAATAGACTTATAGTTAAGAACATCCGACGTTGATCCTGTCTTGAATATTGGGCGAACAACTCTGCCAACTTTAGGTTATTAGGTACGAAAGCTGAGAGTATTGTTTCCGACAAGATATCATTAATAAAGATGTGAAATAGTGTCGGTAACAGAATGGAGCACTGTGGAACACCAGAAGTTCTGTGCGGTGTGTTTTTAACTGGAAACTGAAACAGAAAAACTTGGATTAAGCGGTCCGAAAGATAGTTACTAATCCAATGAAGCAGTTTGTAATGGACTCTATTAGGACAGTATATGTACGTCACACAATATGAAACATGCAACATGCAACATACTACATTTAACATTTAACTTGTAACATGCGATATGGAATACCTAACTTGTAAAATGCAACGTGCTATAAGGAACATATGCGACATGCTGCATATAACTTCCCACTTGTAATACGCTTCATTCAGCATGCAACTTGCAACGTGCTATAATCACTATGTAACATGCAATGTGCAATATGTAACATACAAAATGCAACACCTAAGTGAAACGTTGATACGTGCAGCATGGAATATGCGAGATGCAATATAAAACTCCTAAATTGGAACATGCAACGTGCAACATGGACCATGCGGCATGCTAGATGCAACCTGCAATATGCAACTCCTAACTTGGAGCATGCAGCACGATGTCATCCAGTTTTGCATCCCTAAACTCTGGGCGTCCTGGCCTACACCATCCCTCCAGAGTAAGCTTGGTCAGCCTCGCTGTCGTTTTCCACAAATCCAATCCTAAGACGTTCCAAGCATGATCTTCTTCACTCCTGCGAGCTTGGTGTCCTGCCCACCGGAGCCTACCGAGCTAAATTCTCTTCACGATGTCGACATCGCGATGGGTAACGATCGGTAGATTTCATAATTATAGAGTCTCCAGGATCATTCTTCCTTACATAGGGGGCCAACAATTCTTCGTAACACTTTTCTCTCGAACGCGGCTAGGAGGTCATAATGCTTTTTGCTAAGCACCCAAATCTCCGATCATATGTAAGTACTAATACGAGCATTGTCTTATACACTAGCAGCTTAGATGTTATGGTTAAGTTCCTGGATTTGAAGAGTTTCGACAGACTATAGTAGGCTTTGTTGGCTTTAAGCAACCGTGCGCGTATTTCTGGCTCCGTGCTGTTATCTGCTTCTACAGTTGACCCGAGATAGTGAATGGATTGCGGTACTTCAAATTTGCGCTCCGCTATTTTTAACTGCGGGACTAATGTTGGACCTTCTACTCGCAGACGTGGCCACCATTTAATATGTTTTTTTTTTGGTTTCATGTCCTATATCCCCTTGTGCGTCCTAGGGACTATACTACGCCTAATGATCTTCAGCTCTTTGCAACTCTTCCCCAATTGCCGTGACTCCTCCTCAACTGTTCTGCGCCATGCATTTCTCAGACGACCCGTTCTTCTACCATCCTGAGATAACGGATTCCATTGCATTTTGTAGTTTGCTATGGAACTGTCGCGTCTTCGGAGTGTATGACCAATCCACTGCCACTTTCGTCGTTGGCAGGTAGGTAGGTTGGTAGGTTGAACGGGGATCAGTAGTAGAATTGGGAAGGCAAAGACTGCATTCGAAATGTTGTCCAAAATATCGAGAAACAACTCTATCAGCTTAAAGGCCTTGCTACGACTGTTCCGTTCAAAAGATGAAACCTTAACTGCTGTACGGGTGCAGACATGGAAGGTCATATATCCTGTCATAAGGTAGCTGCAAACGCTCGTCAATAGATTTTACGGATTTTTTGGCCCGACCGCATCTCCGTTGAAATTATCATTCGAAGACGTAAGTGGCGGCAGTGTATTGGCCATACACTTCGAAAAGTGAACAATTGTATTGCGAGCCAAGCGATGCAATTGAGCCCGATCACATAGACAGACAGGAGAGTGGAACGACCTAAAAGCACATGGCGTAGAACAGTCGAGAAGGAATCGGCACTACTGTGGAAAAGCTGGAGCGAGCTGAAGTACATCTCTAGAAGCCGCACACGATGGCGCGTAGAAATAGTGGATGCCCTATGCCCCCTGACGGACTTACGAGGTCCGTGGACCTAAATAGTAAGTCAGAGTATGTTTGTTTGCTTAATGGGTACACCCACACTAGGAGTAGTGTGTAGTCAGTCTTCTTGTTTTGCTGTCACAATCGGTGTCTGTTTTCATTTGAAGCGATGGTGGCATGAGAACTTCATCTAGCAAGCAAGATAGCATGTGCCTATCGATCATCGTCGCATTGCCGGAAAACGTAATTAACAACAAGAACAACAGCAAAAAAAAGTAACAAGAAAAAGATGAACAACAACAACAACAACAACCACAACAGTGAACAGCCAGACTCACTATAATATGTAAAATGCACTTCCCAGAAGGTACCACCATTAATAATGCAGCGCTCACTTTCGCTCGCCAAGAACCAATTGATTGGGAGTGTCAATGGTGGAGTAGCCTCAAGCCTACCAGCGACCGAGTGCTATTAACGATCAAGAAATAAATATTTGCTTCTGTGCGCACTCCACTTGGAAGCAATTAATTTCGTATACAAAGCATAGAGGAGCGCCATCCGCTCGAACGACTTCCTTTCGCTGCTGTTACTGCTGCTGGCATAGTTGCATTCGGTATGGGCAGCAGCAGCAGCAGCATTCATAACTATGATCGGCACCCACAGTCGCACACAAACACACACACACACACACATACAAAACGATCTGTTTCATTCAGGTGGAAAACCAGCTTACCGCACTATCAGTCCCTGGGCGCCCTGACACATCCGGTCGGATGGGCGATAAAAAAAACTTACTTGGAATAAAAAAAACTGAAAACGCGAATAATTAATCGCGTAAAGATGTGCAGGTATTTGATACAGCGATCATCGGAAAGCGGGCGTTAGTTAAGAGAACAATTCCAGCTGCCGCTCGCTGCTGATGGCTTTTTTCTCTACTGCCGCCTGCCGTCCCTGTTCCCTGATATGATGAAGGAGCGCTCCCACTGCAATCGAAGTAGAAGGCAACAAGCAAATGGGTTCATGCAAAATGTCACCGCCGACAGACAGGACATCAGTTTGTCCCGCTGATCTGATCGCATGCGCAATTGTCGCTCATTGACACCGCAATCTCCGGAAATTAAGCGACATTTAATTATAAGCTTAAGCAGCAGCATTGACATTAAGAGCAACTCTAACTCCAACACAAGTATTCCCAGCTATTTCCCTTGGAATAGAGAATGTTGTTGCTATTGCACCGGTCTTGTATTTGTCTCGTGCCAATTGAAACGATGACGACGAGAACGACGACTACGATGCTGCTGTGGATTCAGTTTCGATTACCATAAAGGACGCCGCCGCATCAACGCTAAACCTCATACAGTTGGTCGTTGGGTTGTGACTCCACTTGTGGTGGACTCTGTCTAAGCATCGCATGACGCGCTGCGGCACAGATGAATAAGACCGCCGTGCAAACTAACACGTGACGAACAAGACTTTTGCGGTGTATAGCTGCATGCATGTACACTACGGCTCAATAGATTAGAAGCACATCATTTTAGGAGATAAAATTAATATTTCACCAATTGATGGTGGTGGAGGTTAAAGCAGTTTGTTTTTAATATAAAATCGGATGGAAAATTATTCAGAACAAGATAATGGTAGATTAGAGTACTTTTTGACAAATGAGTCAGATTGGCATCGGTTCATGAGATAAGAAACCCCTTACAAATGAATGAAAAATATTCTGTTTTTGGTGTTTTTTTATAAAGATTGAATCTTTTTTTGAAATTCATACTCCAGATAGAATTTTTAGTAATGCGTAGAACCACCTTTCTTCAAGAAAACCGCAAAAATTCGATCTTTAATGGAGTTGTACAATGAGGACAAGTAAACGCAAATGAAATCTCATTCCAGGCAAGTTTAACGGCATCGATCAGCACTTCCTTGTCATTGTATTGTTTTCCACCTTTGTAAACTTTTCGTGTGAGCCAGCCCCAGACATTTTCTATAATGTTACGGTCCGATGCGGTCACCGGCAACAAACGACAAACGAAAGTGCGGTCCAAGGGGATAGTGGATTTTTGGAAAAGCTGATTCCAACACCTCTTTGTAGCTATTTCCTGTCATTTCTTAGCCTTGTACTACCAAGTCAATGGTGCTGTATCAAGATATTGCACGTGCTTGAACTCATCAACAATCTGATAGGTCACTGCGGTTTTATGCCAGAAAAGTCCACAATCGAGTCAATATTCACACAGATCTTAAAGAAGACCCAATAAGTACAGATCGCGATACCTACCTTTTTGTCACTTTCAAAGCATCATTGCCAAACTGGTTCGACTGTGCAGGCTGACTATGGAGAATTCTCGCTGCTCTGTCGATGTTAGGAACAACCTGACCAAGTACTTCGATGCCAAAAAGGAATTAAGGCCAAAGCTAGCGCTGACATGTGACTTCTTTAACATCCTTTGAGAGATGAATGTGCTAAGCTCTCAGATAGATCGTAATTTTCGATTAACGACAAAAAAGGAATAGTTTTTCATAATAGCTGCTTCTTTGTACTAAGGCAATTGAGTAGTGTATCACTCCCTCAGAACACTAGGAAGTCCAGGTTTAAGATCTTAATCACCACTGTAGTGAAGCTGTATGTTGATTATTCATGGGTTCGGATGAATTAGTTTGGGGGAAAAAACTCTTCGGACAATTTTCGATCGGGTTTACGTTGACGGCCCTTGGAGAATAAGATTCAGTGACGAATTACCTACATTTGAGATGGCTAGGTGAATAAAGCGAGTTGCTCATCAAAGCTACGGCTACCAGATACTTAGAATCTAAACAATAGGAACAGCGCAGTGGAAGAATGTCTCACCTTAAATGGCACAAACAAGTGGAGGGTGACCTAAAATGAATACGTATTTCAAATCAGAGGCAGTTAGCGGAAGACCGTGCTAATTGGAAAGGCATATTATTTTATGCGCAGGTTAACCCTGAACTGTAGCGCCATTACAAGTAAATAACTATTTCTTTATTCATTTGCTGCTCTTTTTAAAAACTTTTATTTAACTTGACTTGGCCTCTTTTTGTCTGTATTTTCTACCACTTGTGTGAGTGCCTAAGTACAAAATCCATGTATGACGCCTGTCACGTTTGAAATGTGTGATGGATTGAAAAAAATTCGGCTTTTTTGAGGTCCTTTTTAACCAACTTCCTCACAACCTAGGGAGCTGAAGTGTTAGCAAGTGTTTAAGTCCAAAATAGCATTTATTACATTCCGAGTATGAAGTGTGTGGCGTTTCGCTTGTGGCCCGTGTGACAGGTTGAAATTTTTGTTTTTTCGACTTCTTTGAGGTTCTTTTTAACCACCTTCCACACAACCTACAGAGTTGAAATTTTGTGAGTATCTAAGTGCAAAATAGTATTTTTAATATTCCACGTATGACGCGTGTCACGTTTCTTTTCCCGTACATTTTCGGATCCTTTAAATAACTCCCTACAGCATAGTCACCACGATTGATCTTGCAAGCGATGGCACGCTTAGATAAGCCTTCCGAATGGTAAACTTTTATTTTTGCCTTCTCTGACAAGAGCGTTACGAAGGTACGACACGATGATTTAATTTTTCCGCTGTCCGCTACGCAGTTCTGATCGACCAAATATCCAGTACACAATCCACTTTATGCTTTCCAACATAAATGACATCGTGTGGGGGAGATTTTGTTTTATTGAATGCAGTGATCTTTGGCGCGTATAGGTAAGAATAGGCTAGGTTACGGTGGCAGTCTGTTGAAAAGGCAATACACTTAGACCAAAATTGATCCATTGTGAGACCACATGGATCGTGAAAAAACCCCACCCCTAGATCATTAAGGTCATTTTAAAAGAGACGTTTTTGAGAGAGGACTGGGCACGTACAGAGAAGGTGGACAATGGTCTCCTCCTTCTCTTGCTTCTGTAGAAGTCGCACCGATGTCAAATATTTTTTGAGAGACCAAACACTTGGAGCGTTTCGGATTCAGCTAGACCAGATCTGCTAAGTCGCTAAACAAGTTGTTCTAACTTTGAATCGGATTGTTGTTCCATACGAATACTTCGTTGGTAAACTAAAATGCGATGATGCGTCATCAAATATTTATTGACCACCTAGGATTAGTTGTTTCGATAGCATCCCTCTTTAGCATGAGTTTGCATGTATCGATTTTAGTTCCATGTCTGGCTAGTTTATAAACATTACAATTTCCTAGAATGTCTCTATGCCCTGGCACTCAACACAGGTGAGTGTTGAAATGCTCCGCCATCTCCTGCATCGATTATTGGCAGTTTTTGGGCTACAATAGAGTTCGCAGAGACTGATTCCAGGTATTATAATGCAGCTTGGTTATCCGAGATGATGCAGATATCCTCCAGCCAAGATAAAACTTCATTAATCGCCATAATCTTAGCCTGGAAAACACTACAGTGATTAAGAAGACGGAAAGAGAGACTAAGATTTAGCCTATCATCATCAACTCTATTATTTTTTGACATATATTGTGTAGAAATATATGTCCTTATCTTCTAAGTGAGCACCTTCTTCCCAGATTTATCTGGAGTCATTCATTTTTAAATTCTCTATATTAACTTCACTTGCCCGTGGGTCGGTCGTCTGTCGTGGAATCTTGCGATAAATTTTTAACCCACTTCCCAAAGCCCGATTTTATTGAAATTTTGCACACATACACACAGACAACACTTTCTATTAAAATTTGAGGCCCGTCGGTTCACGGGGTCGGGGGGCTCCCATTCAAATATTTTACAAAATTTTACTCGATTTGCTTCAAATTTTATACACATGTGTTTCTCTGATGGACAACACTTTTTGCAAAAAATTTGTAGACCCCGGGCCCCAGGGTCATTGGGCCCCAAAATTTTATTTTAAAAAAATCAACCCATTTTTTTTAAATTTTATATATGTGTGTATCTCCGATGGACAACACTTTTTGCAAAAATTTTGGTGGCCGGGGTCTTGGGGCCCCATATAAATTTTTCAAAAATTTAACCCGATTTTCTTCAAATTTTATACGCCTGTGTATCTTCGATGGTCGTCGGTCGGTCGTCGGTCGGTCGTCGGTCGGTCGTCTGTCGTGGATTCTTGCGATAAATTTTTAACCCACTTCCCATGGCCCGATTTTATTGAAATTTTGCACACATGCATATTTCCGGAGACAACACTTTCTATTAAATTTTGAGGCCCCTCGGGCTGCGGGGTCGGGGGGCTCCCAAACAAAAATTTTAAAAAATTTACCCGATTTTCTTCAAATTTTACATTTATTTACATTTTTGTTGTCGATATCAACTTACAGATAGAACAACAAGTTTTCACAATATTCTGTCATTTGGCGTTTTCATAAATTAGTTCAGAGCAGTAAAAGAGTTCTCAAGATAAATGTTCGTGTTTCTTATTTGCTCAGAGTATGAGCGTGCTCTAAGTGCTCAGAATAAAATGATCTGAGCTTTTTCAATTTTAACATCTGATGTCAAATGTTTGTTTCTGTTGGGTCGTGGTAATATATCGAAAAATAAAACACAGATGGATTAGTTTATATAAAGTGTTTAATGATCTGACCGCTAGGCAACTTGCCTAATCGGATGTTTGAAATTGACTGCCTCATCCATCGTTCCATTTCTTCCTCCATGCCTTTGACTTGATTTTTTAGTGCAGGTCAAACTGAACCGTTCTGTTGACCTGCATGTTTACGCATCACCATTCTCGCAGTCGTTGTACGAACAAGCGAATGCGAGAATGCAATTGACAATAGAAAATGTAGACGCCGCGGTGGGTCGTCGGTATCCGATTTAGGATTTGGGAAGAAAAGGATAGATTGAAGACGCCGCGGTGGGTCGTCGGATTTAGAATAATAGGAATTGTAGACGCCGCGGTGGGTCGTCGGATTTAGGTTATTGGAAAAATGGGTAATGTTACATTATGGATAATGTAACATTAGAAAAAATAGGAAATGTGCATAGCACATGTTTGGGAAAGGAAGGATATTATGAAATGTGCGTAGCACATGTCTAAGGAGTTGTGTGTGGTCACAACACTCCTCCCCCCTTAGAATACGAAAGACGCGCGACGTTAGGAGAGAAGACTTTCGGCATATGGCATGTAGGAGTCAATGAACGATGAATGTAGTTTAGTGATTCTGCTATACGATATGAAATAGATATTTATTAAACAATTTTTGTTTGCCTAGCACGCTTATACACGTGTACAATATTTTATTATTTTTTTTTTTTTTTTTTTTGTTTAGTTTATAATTTTATATTTATAATTTGTTTGAAATGATAATAATAATATTGTATTTCTTTTTTTTTTATTGATAAGAAATGATTGTATATATATGTATTTTCTTTTAATATATATATAAATGATTACAAATTGGAAATTTTTTTTTTTGAGATGTTATTTTGAATTTTTTTTTTTATGGATTTTCTGCTACATTTTCTCCTGCTTCTTTGTTCACCGAGACTTTTATTTTAAAGTATTTCTTTATTACATGTATTAATATGCAAATTAGACATATGGCAATGAGGGTAGAGGTCGAAATATATAAAGTTTCATGTTTTATTGTTATAAATGATGTATCTTTTCTTACTAAATCTTTTACGTTAATACTGAATTTATCCAAATTTAACTTTTCAACATGTATTATGTGGGATGAGATTTGGGATAGGTTACTGGGGATATCGATTTTTTCAATTACGGGTATGGCCTGGAAATGGTAGAGAATAGGGACCTTGTTGTAAATGTCATTTGACGCCTGCAAGTAAATTTCGTTCGTTACTGCCTTGCAGTATGGCTTTATTTTAAGGATTCCGCTGTCTGATAATTTTATTGTGTGTGGAGTATCGCCACATATGATTCGTACGTTTTTTGGTTCTGGCATAACATATAGCCATGAGTTTTTGTTCTTCAACGTGAACCATAACTCGTGTTTGAGTTGGAATACTCGATATTCACAAATCTGTGGATTTGGGTTTCCTGATATTAGCTGTATTATGCAATTATTCATGTCATAATTATGTATAACGAAATTTTGTTGGCACACGAAATGTTCTGGTTCGCTTGTGATACATTTTTCCAAATCATTAATGCTCAAAAATATGTATCTCCTGTAGTTCTCGTTAACGGCAACGAGTTCGCTACCAGTTGAGACGTATCGATATGTGTGCTCTAGATATTTTGTGGGGAGAGGGGTAATTCTAAATAGATTAAATTCTTCGTTAACCATCGGTATGCTGACCTGAATCATAAAATTTCCATTTACATAAATGGGTGTCGTTGTTGCTAGTGAATTGATTATAGGTAGATTTAACCTGGAGATTTTCTGTGGAAACCTTACGTTGTGCGGGAGTTCGGCCTGTATCTGGTTTAACGTAGCAATAAAAATGTCTGAATTTAAAAATCTGCTGTCTAATCTTCCTAATTTTGCCTCTTGCAAAATGTCAAGTAATTCTGCTTGTTTTGCCAAAATTTGGGAAGCGCATATGGATATAAGGTATGACATTTCGTCAAAACTGTGAAGTATTTTTTCAAAGTTCGTGAGATTTACCAGCTTAGCTGAATTTTCTTTAATTTCTTTGGTTATTAAATTAAAGTTATTATTTACGTTACGTGTCGTGTCATTAAGTGCATCAAAAACGTTTGATATTATAGTCAATTGTTCTTTTGTCATGTGGTAGAGGCTATTTTGGTTTTCCGAGAGGGTTTGTAATGCGTTTTCTATCTTTACAGCGTCTTGAGAGTCCATTGTTCCGAAAAGGAATTTCTGGATATAACCTATACCGTTAAATAAACCTCCGTTTGTAATTGTCGTACTTCTTTTAGTAAGTCTTGTCCCCAATAGGATACCATCCAGCATCCTATTATTTTGCTGTACCTCGTTAAGAGAGTGTTTCAGCATTTGTAGGGTCATTTTACAGCGGCCTATAGGATACTCTTTTGTCGTATTCTCGCATAGATCCGAGAGCGTGTTAATGTTTTTCTTTAAGGTTTTGGCATTGGTATTTGTTATTGAATTATTAAAATAGAATAGGAATGTCCATTTTGTGAAGGATTTTTCGAGTACGCCTATGGGTTCCAAATAAACACCTGTAGTGTTTAGTGGTAGTTGTTGATGTAGCTGCGCTGCAGCCGCACTTAGTGCGCAAACAAGGATTAAGTAACTGAAATTGAAAACACAGAAAATTCGTGTTTTAATATTTTGGTATTTTGTGTGTGTCATGTTAAGTGTTTATGTATTTGTGTGCGCTTGTGTGTATGGTTTAATTAAATTATTGTGTATGACTTTTTCCTTCCTACCAATTTTAATTCTAGAATTCTCTGGGGATAGAATTTCTACGATTTCGTAGGGTCCTTCGAAGATGGGGGTAAGTTTTTTGTTAACCCTATTTTTTATTTCTAGTAGAACTTTGTCTCCTACGTTAAAGTTAGTTTCTTTGCAGTTTTGATCGTAATAGGTTTTTGACTTTTCTTTCGCTTTTATTTGGTTATTACGAATTATTTCATAGCCGGTTTGCATTTTTTCTTTTATCTCAGCGACATAATCATCGTAGTTGTATGTAGGCTGTACGCTTCTGTTAAGAGTTGAGGGAATTGGAGCTTCGAATCCGTATAGGGCTTCAAATGGGCTGTAATTTGTGCTTGAATGTGAGGTGGTATTATAGCAAAATATCGCATAATCCATATACTGATCCCAATTTGCTTGATCTTTACTTGCATAATTTCTTAGATAGTCGCCTAAAGTTCTATGCGATCTTTCGAGTGAGCCATTTGACTGAGGATGGTATGGGCTTGTTTGTATTTTATGAATCTTTAGTGTTTTGCAAATATTTTTGAATAATTCACTTGTGAAATTCGTTCCTTGATCCGTAAGTATTGTTTGTGGTATTCCAAAGGTGCAAACTATTTTCTTTATCAGTGCTTCAGCCACCGTTCTGGCTTCTTGGTTGGGTATAGCTATTGCTTGGACGAATTTCGTTAAATCATCCTGAAATGTAAGTATATATTTGTTATTGTTTTCAGTAATTGGCAGTGGTCCCACTATATCAAGAGCTATTCTTTCGAATGGAACTTTCGCTGTTGTAGTGATGACCATAGGGATTTTGTTGCGTGTATATACTTTATTCTTCTGGCATAGTTCACAAGACATGATGTATTTCTTTATGTCTACATACATATTTTTCCATTTGTACGCCTTTCTGATACGCTTTAGTGTGCGTTTAACTCCTTGATGACCTCCTAAGGGTGTGTCGTGAAATTCAAACAGTATTTGCTTTATTTTCACTGGGTCTGTGATTTCTGTAACATGATTGTCCTGCTCAGGTTCGCCTGGCGTCATCTTGCTACAACTACGGGTTACCACATTAATTTCTGGTACATTTAAACGCGACAAAGCATCCGCATTCGTATTTAGATGTCCCGCTTTATGCGAGACCGTGAAGTCATACTCCTCTAGTTTTATGCGCCAGCGCATTATTCTCGAAGAAGGATCCTTCAGGTTGAACATCCATACCAGTGGCTTATGGTCGGTAATGACTTCAAAGTGGCGTCCGAAAACGTATGGTCTAAAGTGTGTGACTGCCCAGACTACTGCAAGAGCTTCCTTCTCGATAGTAGAATAGTTTTTTTCGGCCTTGTTTAGTATTCTACTGGCAAACGCTATTGGTAGATCATTATCGTTTGAATCTCGCTGGGATAATACCGCGCCTATAGCTTCGTTGCTAGCGTCGGAAGTGATATAAAAAGTTTTTGCAAAATTTGGGTAAATGAGTATAGGTGGTTGAACTATAGACTTCTTTAGTTTTCTAAAGGATTCGTCACAAAAAGCGTCCCACTTAAAAGGTACGTCTTTACGAAGAAGTTTATTCAGCGGATTTGCAATTTGTGAATAATTTTTAATAAATTTTCGGTAATACCCGGACAGACCTAGAAATGATTTTATTTGTTTTTGGGTTTTAGGAATTTCGATATTATTAATCGCTGCAATCTTATCGGGATCTGGTTTAACACCGTCTGCTGTAATGACGTGTCCTAAATACATAACTTCTGTTTGAAGGAATTTGCATTTAGATAATTTGATTTTTAGATTGAATTTGTCTAGAGCTTTAAAAACTTCAATAAGCTTCTTGTTGTGATCTTGCAAATTTTTCCCGTAAATCACAATGTCGTCAAGATATACTAAACACATAAAACCTTGCAATCCAGAGAGAACAACGTTCATAAGTCTCTGGAATGTTGGCGGAGCATTTCGTAAACCAAACGGCATTCTGTTGAACTCGAAATGACCGTTGGTAGTACTAAACGCTGTTTTTTCTTTATCCTCTTCAGTAATTTCGATTTGGTGGAAACCATCCACCAGATCTAGCGTAGTAAAGTACTTGGAGTCTCCAAGTTGCCCAAGAATGTCTTCGATATTGGGGATTGGGTATGCGTCTGGAATTGTAGCCTCATTTAATTTTCGGTAGTCTATTACGACTCTCCATTTTTGATCTCCTTTTTTGGGGACTACCAGAAGTGGCGCATTCCACGGACTAGTACTGGGTCTAATTACGTCATCTTGAAGCATTTTATTAACTTGTTTTCTTATCTCCTGTTTGTGGATTTCTGCTAGGCGATATGGGCGTATGTTTGCAGGAACAGTGTTTTCTGTCTTAATGGAATGCTTTATTCCTGATGTGGTACTTAATTTGTCGCCTTCAATAAAGAATAAGTGATTAAAATTTCTGCAGATTTCCTCTATGGATTGCTTTTCTTCTAGATTTAAGTGAATAAGATTTAATTCTGTTTTAAGTTTTTCTAATCTTTCTTCGACTACTTGGTCGGTTGATATCGAGTTTAGGTTATACACTGTGTAATGGTCCATGTTTTCAGATTTAAGGCTTAAGTTTTTTATACTAACATCTTCGTTGTTGGTATTTAAAATGGATATGAATACGTAACCGTCTTTGGGTGCTGTTATCGTTGATGCCGAATACACGCGTGGAGCTATTTCCTGAGAAAAATATATTTGTTCCATTTTCTCTTTTACTGGTCCATATTTTACCCACTTTTCAGTTCTAGCTGGAATTGTTAAGGTCTTCCATTCGTTGCTGAAGTCTACTGTAAATTGTCTGTTTTTGTAGTGGTATACAAATATATTGTCATTGTAATCCACTATCGCATTAAATTTTCTAAAAAAATCTTCACCTATGATTCCATCTTGCGTAATAGGGAAGTTTTGTGGTACTATGTGAAAAGGATGTTTGAGATGTTGACCTGGTGTAATTTCGATGTTTAGTAGTATTGTACCTAGCGTTGACGTAGACGTTTTGCCTATACCTGTCAGTTCAATAACATTTTTTAAGTTTACCTCGGCATTTAGTTTTAATGTTCCGAGTTTTATTAAACTAAGGCTTGCCCCCGTATCGAGCAGCATAATATTAGATTTAGCCTTTGATTCCTGAGACTTTATTTTTATCTCGCTTTTAAAAGTAGATGCTCTGTTTATAGATGAGATATTGGCTATTTGTTTAGCTGAACTTGATTCAGTATCTAGACTTCTGGTTAGAAATTGATGTAGCCTTCGGATTTGGCTTTGGCTTCGATTTTGATGGTGGTGTTCATTTAGCAGAATATTTTGTTTTATTGTTTGCTTTCGGACTTTTTCCGGATTTGAGTCTCTGTTAGGCATTCTATGGCCAGGAACTTTCTCAGACTTTGCATGTGGAATAGTTCGATTTAAACTATCGGATTTATATTTTTGAGACAGCTCGATTTGAATTTGATTTTGAGAATTCGTTTTTCGATTTTGATTTTGATTTTGATTTTGATTTTGATTTTGATTTTGATTTTGATTTTGATTTTGATTTTGATTTTGATTTTGATTTTGATTTTGATTTTGATTTTGATTTTGATTTTGATTTTGATTTTGATTTTGATTTTGATTTTGATTTTGATTTTGATTTTGATTTTGATTTTGATTTTGATTTTGATTTTGATTTTGATTTTGATTTTGATTTTGATTTTGATTTTGATTTTGATTTTGATTTTGATTTTGATTTTGATTTTGATTTTGATTTTGATTTTGATTTTGATTTACGCACAAGGTTTGATGTCTTTTACCTGACTCCGAGTGCTTGTCGGGCCAGGTCGCTGAGAGTTTCCCTGATTCGAATAATTATTTTCGTTACCGGAGTTCCTATTGTTATTAAAAACTCTTTTTCGGCATTGTTCTATAGAGTGACCTTGGTTTCTACAGTACTTACAAATTATGTCACTGCGGATTGTATCTACACCAGACCTATTTGTTAATGGTTGAGTGTAGTTTAGAGTAGGCCTATTTACAAAAGGTTGCGTGGTTTGTATATTTGGTCTGTGGTTTGTGTTATTTAAAAACCTAACGTCACCGGGGCTGAAATTATAATTTCTGATTGTGCGGCATTCACTGGTATTGTGAGTTTTCGTTTTGCAGTGTTTACAGTACATGTTATTTTGGTTTTGGTACCGATTACTTGTGGATGCAAGAAGTTTTTCTTCTTCCATCGCTATTTCGACTGCTTCGTCGAACTCTTTACATCGTGCACTTTTAACAAGAAGTTTTATTTGTGGATTTAAACCATTGCAAAAACTATTCAGCATCATTGCGCTGTTTAGCGAACGGATTGCTTTATTGGATGAATCATCCTCAGTGTTTGCGTTTGCGTTGTTTAATTCATCGCACAACGCATTGGCTCTTTCCGCGTATGAAGCAACTGTTTCCCTGTAGCCTTGCTTAAATTGAAACATTTCTGTCTGAATCACCTGAACCGATCGACATTTTCTAAAATTTTTTACTAGTGCGTCTTTAAGTTCTGGCCATCCGTTATAATCGTTGTATTTTATTACAACATTGTAGGCTCTGCCAGTTAACTTTGACTTCACTATGTCAACTAATTCTAATTTGTCTGCATCGTCAATCGCTTTTTTTGACTGCAGGTCAACTAGTTGAATGAATCGATCTAAGTTTTTGGCTAATCCATCAAACTCAGGAATTAGCTTGATGGCGTGTGAGGGGTTAAAACGACTTGTAGTCATTTTTAATTTCTTATCTAAAGATACTTGGGGAGCTTTAACTACTATCGGATTGTCAATTAACTTTGAGTCTTCTCTCGGAACTTCGGAAATCAATTACTACCATAAAATAAAAAAAAATTCGGAGAAAAGGGGTTGGATTTGATGGGTTTAGAATAAGGGAAAGTCTCTTTTGTTATGTTTGCCTCATTCGTGAATACTTATGTTTTACTAAAAAATTTCTATATGTATATTTATTTGAATTTTTGTAAAGATTTTGTTATCGTTTCGGTTAATTGTGTTCAAACTTTTTTTTTACATGAAATATATGTTTTGGACATGGATAGAAAAATATTTATAAGTGAACTTTTTTATTTAGCACATAAGATATGTGTTAGGAAATGGTTAACTACTATAGAAATAAACTCTTAATTTTTTTTCTTTGACTTCCTTCAGTTCATCTTTTATAAGATTTTATTTGTCTTTTTATATATTTTAAATTAGATAAAGATTGAAATATTTTTTAAATAAAAATTCATAAAGTTTAAGAAAAAAAAAGAAAATAGAATTCTTACAAATTCATGTTTTTGTTGTTGTTGGATGTTGCCCTCTGTGATGTGCTGGATGCTGGTAATGATGTTGATGACAATTGATGATATTGATTGATGAATTTCCGGGCCATTGTTGTTGCTATTACTGTAGCTACTGCATCGGTGTTCAGTCTCGCTTGCTTTAGCTTGTCGGATGTGGTTATGGTTGGTAGATCGCAAATCATGGTTGAATTTAGCGTAGTATTGTCTTCGTAATTCTGATTTCCGTAGTTATGGAAAAACATGGTATTTGCCATGTGCTTTCTTTGTATTCAAAAAAAATTCGGCACAAATTATTCATCGTGAAAAGTTATAAATAATCTCGAACGTTGAGAAATTATGGAAAGCTCATTGCATATTTAAAAACAGCTTTAATTACGCATATATAAAAACCACGGATTATAAAATTTTACTACGACACAATCACACATTTAATTTTGTTGTCTCACTAATCACAATTCGCGTTTAAAAACATTAAAAAAAAGAAAAAAAAAATCGGGATACTAGGCAGATGCTTTACCTAGTAATCCCACCGCTGCCACCAAATGTTGGGTCGTGGTAATATATCGAAAAATAAAACACAGATGGGTTAGTTTATATAAAGTGTTTAATGATCTGACCGCTAGGCAACTTGCCTAATCGGATGTTTGAAATTGACTGCCTCATCCATCGTTCCATTTCTTCCTCCATGCCTTTGACTTGATTTTTTAGTGCAGGTCAAACTGAACCGTTCTGTTGACCTGCATGTTTACGCATCACCATTCTCGCAGTCGTTGTACGAACAAGCGAATGCGAGAATGCAATTGACAATAGAAAATGTAGACGCCGCGGTGGGTCGTCGGTATCCGATTTAGGATTTGGGAAGAAAAGGATAGATTGAAGACGCCGCGGTGGGTCGTCGGATTTAGAATAATAGGAATTGTAGACGCCGCGGTGGGTCGTCGGATTTAGGTTATTGGAAAAATGGGTAATGTTACATTATGGATAATGTAACATTAGAAAAAATAGGAAATGTGCATAGCACATGTTTGGGAAAGGAAGGATATTATGAAATGTGCGTAGCACATGTCTAAGGAGTTGTGTGTGGTCACAACATTTCGATGATTTTCTCCTGCAATAAAAAAAAATGGCCCAGGATCGAGGGGCTCCCATATCAATTTCTGCGATTAGAGAATTTAGATGAAAAATTTTAATTTTTATGGGTTGTTTTTTTTTTAAAATTAACTCGATTTTCTCAAATTTTAAACACATGTGTATCACTGATGGACAAAACTAAATTTGTTGGAGTGATAGGGCCCTGAGACCCGTGTGGTGTCCATGTAAATTTTTTAAGAATTAGCCCGATTTTTTTTCAATTTTAACACATAAGCATCTCATATTAAAGAATTTACATGAACAATTTTAATTTTTATAGGTTGTTTTTTATTATATTCTCTATATTTTAACTTCGCGTGCCCGTGGCTGGCTGGCTGGCTGGTGGACAGAATCTTGCGATCAATTTTTAACGCACTTCCTAAAGTCCCATTGTAATCAAACTTTGCACACATGTGTATTTCCAATGACAATACTTTCTATTAAAATTTGTGGCACCTCGGACCTCGGGGTCGGGGGGCACACATACAAATTTTATAAAAAAATTACCCGATTTTGTTCAAATTTTATACGCATGTGTATCTTCGATGGACAACACTTTCTGTAAAACTTTGGAAGTGTTCGGGCCCCTGGATCGTGGGGCTCCCATATAAATTTTATAAAAAAATTACCAGATTTTGTTCAAATTTTATACGCATATGTATCTCCGATGGACAACACTTTTTGTAAAAATTTGGAAGTGAAATGGCCGTTGGGGTTGGGGGGCTCTCTAACAAAAATTTTAAAAAATTTACCCGATTTCATTCAAACTGCACATTGTGTATTCCCGATTAGAGAATTTACACGAAAAATTTTAATTTTTATGAGTTGTTTTATTACTTCACAAAATTGCCTGCTTCTTATCTAGTGGACCGCAGTGTATGTAAGCCATATTGGCAGCAGCAACAGCATCAGCTCAATAGAAAATTAATTTGAAACTTCTTGCGGTATGTGTGGATTATGAGGCGCGTCTTTACCATTTCGATATTTCGAGGATGTTGCGGTGTAAAGAAATTCCACTCCACTGACAAAACGCGCTTCATTACTTGGCAAGGATTACATTATGTGACAAAAGGAAGCGCAGAATGTTGGAAAAAAGTGTTTGCACGGGTGAGTGTGTGAAGACGCGAGTGCTATAAGACGGGGTATCTTTCAGAGTAAACCTCGCAATTTTCGGTAGTTGATGTTGTTGTTGTACTGTAAAGTCTAACGGTTACTTCTGCTACTGCTCCTGATTGTTTTCCATTGCTGTGTACTTTGTAGAGAGAGTGGCGCGTGGATCTCCTGTTTCGTTTTTTCGCTTACCATTAAATTCCTCGGAACAGGAACAAAGTTCAGGTTTAACTGCATGCGTGGCAGCTCTAGTATTTGACGGCACTCTATTGCACTGCACACCGCATCGAATGTCTAATCTCTAAACCGCATCAGAATCGCGTCTGCTGCCAAAGTTCAACAAAGCAGAGAGCAGAGTGTTTAGAGTGTGGACTGTGTAGAGTGTCATCGCAACACCGCAACGCAGCATCTACTCTACTTGCAATGCATTTTTGGAATTTTTCCTTGAACCGAAAATCGGAAGAACAAACCTCTACCCTCCGACAAAAGTAAACTTACTACGTTACATCATGCTTAGCAAACGCACTCCAGAATCTACTCTGGATAGGATTTCTACTGAACTTAATTCCAACGAAATTTCTTGATTGAAATTTTGGCCACGTATATGACATTTTGTGCATCGTGCAACGAGTACGTGGGGCTGGCTGGTGTGCCAAGTTTGTCACGAAAATGGAAGGAGGAGCGTCGTTTTTTGTTTCCTTCTTTTTGTTCTTCTGTGGCACACACAGGAAATGTTTGTCCACAGAAGCTATGCAGAAAATAGTGCATTAATGCTGTTGTTGTTGTAAAACTATTTTTGGAATTTTGTAGGAAAAAATTTATGCAAAACCCGAGTAAATAACAAAGCCATGATCTAAAGCTGGAAATTGTTTTCCAAAATTCAGTGCGAGATATTTAGTTGTCAGTTCGGCTTTAAGTTGTGTTTTGTGCGCTAATGTGTTTTCTGTGATATGTGATCAATTCACGAATCTTTTTGCTGCGTACGTCCACAGACAGGGCTGGACTTATTGAGCGGGCGTGCAATGGGTGCCATACACGCGGGTCCCCTACGAAAGGTGTAATACAACCGAGCCCTCTACACTGGGCTTGGCGCAAGCCGAAAAACCGACAAACCAAAGTGTTAGCAACTGAACACAATCGCACATCTGTAGAGTACCGAGAGCCATATAAAGTAATTAGACACAACCGTACAAGTGTTAAATATTGACCACCCTGCAAAAGTAATACATACTCAGGGTACCTATTTCGCTACGTAAGTCCTAATTTCGATATAATTCCAAGGCAGCTCAATACGTCCGACTTATAAGACCTCGGAATACTTTCTACCAAGTCAGTATGGTTAAATTCAAGGAGTATTGACAAACTAAATTAAGCTTTGTTGGCTTTAATCAACCATGCACGTATTTCTGGTTCCATGCTGTTATCTTTTACTCGCCGACGTGGCTTTGGTTTGTTTTCTTTTATGTGCAGCCCAGATTTCGTTCCAACCGCTCGATCTGGATGAAAGCTTTCTGTACAGCTCTTGGGTTTCTACCAATGATGTCAATATCGTCTGCGTAAGCCAATATCTGAATGGACTTATGGAGGATTGTTTTTCTTGCCATTACGTCAGAGTTTCTGATCACTTTCTTCAATGCCAGGCTGAAGAGGACGCTGGCCAGTCCATCCCTTTGTCGGAGCCCGTTATAGATGTTGAATGGGATTGTTAGTGATCCGGATATTTTTTAACTTGGTCATATTCAACGCACATAGTCGTGTCAGCTTATTTGGAATGCCGAATTATCTCATGGCTTTATAAAGTTCTTCTCTGGCTATGCTATCATAATATAATAATATTCGGCGCGACAGACCGTTGCGGTCCAAGGCCCAGCTTCTCGCGACCATTTGTCTTGTGCATGGATACTCGTATTTTTGAACACAAATGTGAACTGATCTACAAAATAGTATCATAGGCGGCTTTAAAGTCTATAAAAAGATGGTGTAGTGAGTTTTGAAATTCTAGACATTTTTCCGTTACTTGCTTAATGGTGTAGATCTGATCAGTTGTTGATTTGCCTGGGATGAAGTCACACTGGTATGGACTAATGATGACTTTAGCGTATTTGACTATTCTGTTTTGAAGGGTAGAAGAGAAAATCCTATACGCGGTACTCAACAACGTTATGCCACGAAAACGATAATATCTCCCTTCTGATGTATGGGGCGCATGATGCCTCTTCGCCATTTTTCTGGCATCGCTTCTTCCTCTCATACTTGCACTAATATTTCATGTATTCCGTGGTGTAGTGCGTGACCTCTTGATTTAATGAGCACCGCTGAGATAACATCTGATCCCGATGCCTTATTGCGTTTAAGACGATTTATCGATTTGGTAGCTTAGTCTGTGCTTGGTGGCGGTAGCATGGTCTGGTCGTAATCAGCTTCCAGCACATTTTGTAGCTTGCTTCCCGCTTCCAGATAGTGCGTTGCTTCCGCCAGTAACTCCAAGTAATGAATACTAAATAGGACAGATCTACGTTTGTTCTCGTTGTACTTTCATACGCAATACGCACAAGCAAATCGGCTGGGTCAGATGACACGTTCCTATTATGAGTAGAAAGTACCAATACCTCCTGATCATTTGTAAGTAGCTCGCCTGGTAAGAAAAAAGATTACGAAACCCAAGATGATGATAATGATGATGCTCTGCATTGTTATTAACTTGCACCACGCATGTTTGTATACCCTTGCTGGGACATGTGGCCTAATTAGTTTGCTGGAAAATAATGCGCCTGCTCAGACAGTCAATAATAATGCGCCCATCATGCATTCAGGCTTCCAGTCCAATATGGTGTACGTGCTTTCATGAAGCTTTCACAAGCACAATGAGCGGGAAGATGGCCAGCACTGCGAGACTTGAGACTGCTCAGCGCCTAATCTGCCTAATCGCCGGCTAATTAGACTAATTGCCCTCATGATGTGTACTTTGAGATGGGATTATAGTGAGCGGTCAACGATAGGCTGGTGGCCGGAGTTCAATTTGCAATGCGTTGAGTAATACTTGAGATGTGCGCGTATGGGCGAAATGGCAAAATCCATTGAGGCATCACCGCACAGTGTACGTGTATCGCCGTTGAACATTTATGCTATATGGAATATCTAATATCCCCTTCTTATTCTAGTGCTCCTCCTCTTTTTCTTCCTCCCAAGTCATCTCATCCACTAAGGATATTAAATCGAATTCCCGCATGGGTCGTGTGGGTAACCAGCGTTTCCCGTAGAAATGAAATCGGACCATGGCCAAGTAGCAGTAAACTAATTATTATCCAGAAAGGGAACGGCAATAGTAGAATATCAGTTCCTCTATGCACACGTCGCTGTTTTGCAATTACGAGCATACGTAGAGAACGAATCAACAGACAGTGAAAGAGAGGGGGGGAAGAGTGACTCCCTGTAGAACCCTCCATCCTGTTCGTCCTCATGTAATATTCACAAGTTATTCCGGGAACGCAAAACCATGAATTATTTGGTATATTGATTAAGTTTGCAGCTTTCAGCTTTCCATTGACTGACTACCTACTGCCATGCGGACAAAAAGAAATCGACCGAAACCGTAATACATATTAAATTAGGTGAAAGGATGTAAGGATGCAGGGATGTAAGGATGCAGGGATGTATGGATGTGCGGACGGGACGATGGACGTGTGCGATTAAGGAATGATGCGATGGGAAACCACCCTCGACTGCTGCTACGCCTTAAATCAATCATAAAATGCTTCTCTACACAATCAATCAACAGATGTTGGAGCCTGATGCTGATCCTGTTGCCTCCCCTGCTCCTGCTATGAAACGATGATGTATGACGATAAGGGCGCGTGTGAATTGGAAGCCAAGGCAGCAGCAAACGCCCAGCCCACCCTCGCAAACTTAACATTCAAACAGCAACTGGTTTGCTGCTCATTCGAAACGCTTATGGTGTTCCGAGGTGTAAACACATGAATTTCACATTCCAGTTTTGCGCGCGTTTCACCCCCCGAGTACAACAACAGCTAGCTAGCTAGCTATTCTTGCGCCAGTTCCTGATGTTACATCACATCGAACTTCGTTCCTTCCTTTCTTTCCATTCCTTTCCTGTCCTGTCACATGTGGATAGAAAAGGTTCGGAAAATTTTACAAATTTGCATATTTAACAGACTTCCGTCTCCAGTGGTTGGGGAAATAAGAAACTTAGCACGGAGCAGTGCGCCCACATATACCTCACATCTTCTTCCGCCAGTGGAAAAGTTTCGTTTTTGTTTAAAAAGAGAAAATTGTTGTTGATATTTTGTCTTTGTCTTTGTTTTGGTTTTGCAATTTCCATGTGATGCAGCTGCGACGGTGGCGGTGACGGTTGAAGGAAGGAAGTTTCCAAGTTTTCTCGCCTTTGGAACACTGTTGCTGTCCCACATTCATACATATTGCGAACATACAAATTTGTGCAAATTGAAGATGTATTCGGGTAGCTCGCATCTGCTTGGATGAATAACGGAAATGCCATGATGTCGACATCTTTTGTGCAATCAATTCTTGTCCCAC
Organism: Nephrocerus scutellatus; assembly: GCA_947095585.1. NCBI lineage: Eukaryota > Metazoa > Arthropoda > Insecta > Diptera > Pipunculidae > Nephrocerus > Nephrocerus scutellatus. The sequence goes on along the minus strand of OX352762.1, from coordinate 18,171,367 downwards.
GGTTAAGTGCTGACAGAGAAACTACTCACTCGTATGCTTATATAATTTGTCTGTTATTGTCATTGGTCCAACTAATTATTCGGAAATTAGAAGACAGTTTCCATATCGGTTTTAGTTACAGTTGCATCGCAATAAACCACAGTGCGCTCGCACAGGAATAATGTGATGGTTCGCACAAAAAAAGCACTCTGTGTTGAGAAAATTGGCTCGTTTTTTTTAGAAGACAGTTTCCATATTGGCTTCAGTTACAGTTACATTGGAAAAAACTTAGTTGCATGCTGGTCCCAAACCCGGTAAAGAGGAGGGTGGTTTGAGGCAATACCGGGGGAACAGCGTACGCCGATGGAGGCATGGCTAAGAGGGAGCTTAGTGGGTAGTATGAGGACTCCGAATATCTGGCGACCTACACCATGGTAAGTGCGCTTTCGCTACCCTTAGTAAGTGGTTCACCGATGACAACATAACCTTTTGCCTCATCCGAGAACCTTAGGTTATAAGCGGACAAATTAAAGGTCTACGGAATAGGGATTATAAGTTAATCTATAAATGCGGAGAGCTAGTACCAAAGGCGGCTTAATCCGCGCAATTATTACCTTTCTTCCAATTCCAAAATTCTTAACGAAAGACTGGTGGCACTAATAGTTGAAGTTTCGATCGAGAGGGGAACATCGTCATGTATGCTCCAAATTATTTTTCCGACGACGACGAGATCATTCCGCCAATTGAGGTCCAGAAACTCATACGACACTGCCAAGACTACAACCGACAATACATCTGAGGCAGCAGTGGCATCAACAGAATAGGTTAGTGTCTATTAAAGTAGTCACGTAGACATTCTAAATTAAGGCTCTAAACCTACCTTCATAAATGCGATTCGCGAACACGTACCTGACTTGACACTCGCCAGTCCATTTATTTCGAATTCTGTTGAAAACATGGCATGTATCCGAGGAAGCGTCGCTGTCTGACTATCAACACATCAGGTTTGCAAATTGGCATACATGCTTCTTCTAGATATGGTCCTAAGTACACGGACTGGAATCTATATCGGGGAATTTTACTCTTGAAATTTGATATGATTGTTACGCCTCTCGAGTCCATGGGCTCTCATATGTTGCTCACTTCATATCATGACAGCCGTGTCCCGAAATCCAGTTCGTGTAAACGTAAGGTTCCCTGGTGGATTGACCAGCTGGCTAATTTTATGAAGAACGTGAGAAAACTCTTCAACTCTGTTAAACACACGAAGAGTTGGGACTTATACAGGTTCGCCCTGATGGAGTACAACTCAGAATTGAGACGATCTTGATGTGCCACATGGAGGAAATGCTGCGAAAACAATGCTGACATGCCAGTATCGACACGAATCCATAAGGCACTCGTTAAAGATTTGATAAAAAAGTCCATTGAACCCTACTTCAGGTTCATTTTCCTGGTTCGTCTACTCGTGCACCACCCATGTACCCGAACGCATCTGACAAAAGGGTCTGTATTGCTAATAAAGTAAATAGTTTCCGGTAAAATCTTCAGTCCGGATAAGGTTAAATGGGCCGTAGTCTCCTTCGAACCATTCAAAGCCCTACTTCTGTGGTCACTAGTCATCGACAAACTTTTAGTCGATCTACATAGATCAGGCCACATTGCCATTTGTTATGTGGATGGCTTGGCGATTCTTGTTAGTGGCAAATACAGCACGTTCGTTTCTAGTGTTATCCAAGGTGCTTTTGAAATTGAAAACTTGGGGTCTAAATGCAAAAATGATACAGGGGATGTATACAATGATGGTGAGGTCCATTATCACGTACGCTGACGAAATTCTTAAACGGACAACGGAAACTACGCTTCAGAAGCTCCAGAGAATTGCGTGTCTCGGTATCAGAGGGATACCAGGCGAACCTAATGTTCAAATGCTTTACAAATATACATTAGGAAAACGGCTGTCAGATGCGCTTTTAAGCTGAACTAGAGTAAAAGTACAAACCAGACGACCATGTAGGACACCTGATAAGTCTTGACCAAATTCTCAAAAGGGACATGTTTTGCACTATTCGCGAGATTATGGTAAGTTAGTACTGTTTCGGAAAGTAATTTAAGATATAAATATTGGACCATGCAAACTGGCTCACAATCTGCGTTCATATAGGACCTAAAATCTACTGTTGTGTCAACTGGGCTGCCCCCACAGCACTGATTAAAAATTGGGAAAACAAACTTCGCCCACTGGGAAAATGTCCCGGCGCTGAGACAATCCAAACTATTAATAAGGCCATTTTCCTAGAAAGAAATCCTTAATTTTAATAGGGAGAGCTGGTGAGCTTTCTCACAGGTCAATGTGGCTTGCGATTCCACCTTAACAAATTTATTTTAGGCTTAGATACGAAATGTAGGTTCCTAGTATTACACTGGTAAAGGAGGCATATTTTCCATAAAGAAATATGCTCGGCGGCAGAGTTGAGAACCGCCATCCTTCCAGCGTAGGCTTGGCCGACCTCGCTGTCGTGTTCCACAAATCCTACCGCAAAGGACTTTCCGAGCAGGATCCTTTTCGCTCATTAGAGCTAGGTGTCATGCCCACCGGAGCCTACCTTGCTTTATTCTCTTCGCGCCGTAACGCTCGTAGCTATCATCATTGTAGAGTCTTCGGAATCATCCTTCCTCACATACGGGGCCAACAATTCTCCATAAGACTTTTCTCTCAAACACGGCTAAGAGGTCAGAATGCTTTTTGCTAAGCACCCAGTCTTGGATCCAAATGTAAGTTCTGGTATGATCATTGTCTTATACACCAGCAGCTTAGATTTTATGGTTAAATTCCTGGATTTGAGGAGTCTTGACAGACTAAAATAGACTTTGTTGGCTTTGAGCAACCGTGCGCGTATTTCTGGTTCCATGCTGTTATCGGCTGCTACAGTCGACCCGAGATAGTTACAGGATTGCACTACTTCATATTCACGCTCCACTATGTGAATTGTTGGATCTTCTACTCGCAGACATGGCCACCATGTACTTTGTTTGCAGCCCCAGATTTCATGCCGCCTGTTCAATCTGGATGAAAGTTTCCTGTACAGCTCTTGGGTTTCTACCAACCCCCTTCTTTGAAATTTAGCGATGAATGAACTGCTGGTATGCCTAAGAGGTGAGTGCTGCAGAGTAATCGCTTATGCGGATGACGTTGCAATTGCCATCTCAGGAAAATACCCGAATACCTTAAAGGAACTCCTGCAAAATGTCCTCAGCAAGCTAACTTGCTGGGCAAATCGCTGTGGTTTAAGGTAAATCTTCACAAAACAGAGCTCCACTTATTAACCGTCGTTCTATAAATGGTATAAGCTTAACCATCTCTCATATAACCAAGTATTTGGGTCTTATTTTGGACAGAATGCTGACCTGGAAACCTGACTTACAAGAAAAAGTTCGAAAAGCCACAGTGGCACTCTTCTTATGCAAAAAAGCCATTGGTAGCATATTACCCATTGGCTGATTATAGGCCTATTTCACAGTGGAATTGTGCCAAGTGGAATTGTGGCAGTGGAATTGTGGCAGCGATATCGGCCGGTTACCCATTGGCTATATACAGCGGTAGTAAGACCTACTACTCTATACGTGTGACTGTATGGTAGACTGACCTTAAATAAAAAAGTAAATCTAAGTAAAATTCGCCAAGCGCCGCTTGAATTCGAAGCTTCTACCTCCTTACAAAAAAGAGAGACAATTTCCTGTGAAAATGACCAACATTTAGATATTTTTATCCGATGTCGTCGTGCTAACAGGCAGCCTAGCGACAACAGATCCTAAAGTTGTTCTCATCGTGGTTAAGATTTATTTTTGACACACAGATAATACAAACTGCAGATGCTCGTAAGTTAAAGAGCACGTGTAAGATTTTGTTCGTCTATAGCAGGGGTCGGCAAACTTTTTAACCAAAGAGCCAATTTTGCAATTTTCAACACTCTAAAAAATTGTCAAGAGCCATTTTATTGTTAAAGAACTAAACAGTATTTATACAGTACCATTAATATTAATTTAAAATTATAGTTTACAGGCATTCTGTATTGACATGGAAGTAATTGATTTTAATAAAAGAAATTGTGAAAATTTTATTTAATGTGAAGAATGTTCTTGCATCTCCTTTGAAAGCCTTTTCAAGTCCGTTACATAGGATGTTGTCTTTAACTTTAAGCATGTTTCCAGGTTCTCATCTGTAAGACGACTTCTTATTTTGTTTTTGATTATGTTCATACTCGAGAATGATTGTTCGCATGAATAAGTCAATCCGAAAAGAGAAAGAACAGCAAAAGCAAGTTTCTTAAGCTGATCATAAGCATCTGGAATGTTGTTCCAAGTGTTAAATATGATCACATCCTCCTTTTCCAAGTTATTTAGAGCAGACCACTTGTGTTGGGAACTTAAGTCACATCTGTTCCTTTCTAATATTTCCAAATCGACACTTAGTTGCTTAAATTTAGAATTCCATATTTCCTTCATTTGCAAATCCAATAATTGCATTTCGAATTTACCAATGTCGATGCCAAAAGGAGAAAAATCTAAGTCTGTTATCGTAACATTAAGCGGGCTTTTGATGAATGCTAGATTCGCTTAGCTATTTTTAAAATCTTGAAACCTGTCTATGAACGATTCCCTCATATTTAGAATGTTTGTTTTATAATAAGATCTGTCAATTGAGGAATTTCTTTCCTGGAGATATTTCTTAAGACTCGGAAAGTGAAACATTGTTTCTCTTTCGAGATCTTGGGCAAAAATTTCTAATTTACTTTCGAACGAAATCACTTCTTCCAACATCGAATATATAGTGTTCCCCTTCCCTTGAAGTTTATAATTAAGCTGATTTAGATGGGAAGTAACATCTACAATGAAATGAAAATTTTGCATCCACTTATCGTCCGTCAATTCTGTATACTGAACGCCCTTATCAGATAGAAAAGCTTTTATTTCTGGTAACAGACTTGCAAAACGTTTTAAAACGTTCCCTTTCGACAACCAACGTACTTTGTTATGCAACAGTAGATCTGCGTAATCGCTTTTCATTTCGACCAATAAATCCTTAAATTGTCGATGATTGTGACTAATAACTAAATCCATGACTTTACAAAGCTCAACCGGGAATGTCTGAACGCAGAGAGCTTCTTGATGAATAATGCAATGGTATGCAAGTACCTCATGATTAATTTTAGCTTTCATTAACGCAACAAATCCTTTTCTTACGCCAGTCATGCTTTTAGCCCCGTCTGTTGAAATAGATACAATTTTATCAAGAGAAATATGATGTTTTTCAAGGCAATCGATCACAGCTTCGAAAATATTCTCTCCACGAGTCTGACCTTTAAGTGGTAACAATCCCAAAAGCTCTTCTTTAGGCCCAGTTTGTGTAATAAATCTTATAAAAAGAGAGACCTGCGCTGTATCATTTATATCACAGGACTCGTCAACTGCTATTGATACAGCTGATATTCGTGCAATAGTAGTTTTTTCCACTTCTCTGAAGTCATTTTTATCCAACTATAGAGTTAAAGTTTTGTGCGCGTCTGTAACGTGTGGCGCGAGTGTCGGTGTATACATAGACATTTGTACCAGAAAAACGATTTGTTTTTACATTTACCTGTTTTGTTTTGTTTTTTATTTGACATGAAAATCTGTCACCGATTGCCCGTTTGGCTGTTCCATTTCCCAAAAAAAAAGATCTATATATTTCGGCAGATTTATACCTTTTTTGATTACCACCAACAACCGGGTTTTTGCTTGGCACGTGGCTTGATATTTTTTATGTTGCGAAAATTAACATATTTTGTAAATATATTTTAAAACAAACCTGTAAAAAAATGCAAACAAACCCAAATCAATTTTTGTGTTCTATTTGCTATTTGCAAAGATATTGGCAAAAAAATGCCCTGATTTTGCAACTGGCTTTTGCTAAAATTCAGAATGTTTGAAAATTTTAATTTAATCCGCACATTTTGCCTAATTTCAGCTCTGAATCAGAGCAAAATAGTTTGCTTAAAAACGCTGCATATAAAATAGCAAAAATATTGGCAAAATTATCTCTGGTTTTGCAACTCGATTTGCTAGATTTCAGAATGTTTGAACATTTCAAATAAGTCTGAACGTTTTGCTTAATTTCAGCTTTGATTCAGAGCAAAATAATTTGCTTAGAAACGCAATGTATTTAAGAAAACTATTTTGCTTTGAATCAGAGCTGAAATTAAGCAAAACCTTCAGAATAAATTAATATTTTTAAACATTCTGAATTTTAGCAAAAATTTAAGCAAAATCAGAACTTATATTTTCAATATAGGCAAAGTATTCAGACATAACTAAAATTTTGCTTAACACTTTCTGAATAACTTCTGATTTTGCCTGATATAAGAAAATCTTTCTTAATAGCAAACAAATTGCTACTTGGGAAGTGACTGTTTCGTACGCTATAAACTAGCCTCGAAAGTAGCTCATAACAACACTAGTTATGTTATGATATAAACGTCTTTTGTTATTTTCTACAATCTCAGCGAACACATTGCGCATGAGCAAGAATTCTCTTTTGTTTGTCGTTTGTGATTTCTGCTTCGCTCTCGATTTAGCAGAAAAACCGGTTTGGACGCGTGAAAATTTCATTTCTTTGTTATTTACTGCAGTCACAGCGAACACACATTCTCACATTTCTGCTTCTCTCTCGATTTAGCAAAAAAAAACCGGTTTGGAGGCGTGAAAAATATCGTACACGACTTGCAGAAAAGTGCTCATCGTGCTCGTTAGATTGCCGAACTCCACTTTCCTTGCTCGTTCTGTAATATACTATTACTATATCTGCTTTGTTTTTAAATTGCTTAAACAGCTCTTCTGAGGCATTAATAAAACAACTTTTTATATACTCACCGTCTGTGTACGGTTTCCCTCTCTTAGCAATCTCGTGACTAATAATAAAACTTGCCATATTCGAATTATTAGGATTTTTAAGCCAGCTAGTAAAAACAGATGTGGATGTCTCTTGACTCATCCTAAGTTCTTCAACTGCTTTCTTCCTTGCATCACCGGAAGGATAATTTACGTTGAAAGAAGCATGCGTTTAGATAAAAAATGTCTCTCCAGATTCGACTTCTTGTTATGTGCAAAATTTTCATTACATATGAGACATGTTGGGAGTCCGTTATGATTTTGAACGCAAGCAAAAATTTCAGTCCACTCATCTCTGAATTTCCGGTTTTCCTCTTCTGTTTTTCTTTGCTTCTTTTTCATAGTCATGTTACCCTTCTGAAAAGAAAATTTTATAAAACTTTAAAGAAAGTCACCAATAGAAAAGCATGATCATTTCACAAAGGAGGCGATAGTACCAATAAAATGTTAAGCATTATGAATAAACATGTCAATCGAAACACTATAATTGTATGCAGATAATTGGGTCCAAGATGAAAACCGCTGGTAGATTTGTCCAATATAAATACCACAATTAATAAGCGCAAATTTCAATTTAATTTTGTACAATATTTATTACTTAAGTAAAAGTTATGTACTTGTGTTGCTGCAGGTGTTACTTCGTTGATCGACAAAATGGAAGCGAGAGAGATTTTATTAATTTCTTGTTTTTTCGAGTTGTCAAATTTTTAACCCGTCGTACACACTAGTTTTGTAGCAAACCGATCAAAGCGCCAGTTACATTAACAATTTTAAACGTAAGTAGTTTTTTATATGTTACAAAATATAATTATTTACAATATAATGATTTCCTTTTAGATATGACAATTATATAATGAAACAAATTAATCAAGCTGAATTTGACTTGGTAAGTACCAATGAATTTATAATAATAATAGCTGTACTCCTACTTTTAGATTGTTTTTTTTTTTTTGTTTTTTTTGTTTTTGTCAGGTACATACTCAAGAGTTAAAGAGCCGCACACAAGAGGTTGAAGAGCCACATGCGGCTCCGGAGCCGCACTTTGCCGACCCCTGGTCTATAGGACTGTCAGGTAGAATTTGTTAGATAATTAAAATTCTTGTTTGCTTATCATTTCTTTATACAATGAAGAGCTTAAAGCTCTAAAATTTTAAATGTATCTTTTTTGAGGATAAAACAGTTTTACCACGTCTGTATAGATTAGATAAAAACTTGAAGAGACTCAAGTTGTTGGGCAATACAAATCGAGTAAATATAAGTACAAAAAATCCTGTTGGACTTTTTATGACCGTAATAAAAAAAAAACGAGACACTCGTTTGATAACAATTCAAAAACTTTATATACATAATGTTATAATTTTTATAGGATTAGGCCTAAATAAATAGAATTCGCCTAGTAGATGCATCAACGTTATATAAACCCTCGTCAGACGACGATCACGCACAGTAGTTTAACTAAATTCATCATCACAAGTGAAGATTTACGAAAATTTTACTTTCAATCACAGCAATGTTGTCACCGTTGTTAAATTTACTAGTTTTTCTTGGCTTTGTTGTTCTTGCGCAATCACAGCTATCCTTTCCTTTTGAACCAAATAGTGCTCCGACAAGATGACCGATAAAGTGATCTATCAAATGGGAGCTACACCAAAAAAAATTGAATAACTTATTGCCGGCATCTATGACAATAACAATGATAATTTCCAATTGGTAATCGATTATACAGCGGGCACGTATGATGTATTTTTAAGACTACATGTCTTGGCCTCATTGTCGGATATTATTTTATCTAACTCACCGAATAAATTGGGCATGACGATCCCTCTCTACAATGCAATTACCACAAAAGTTATCAATCTCGCAAATATTACAGAGGACATGAAATTTAAAGCGACAGAATTGCGTCGCAGTGTATTATATGCTATCACATCGAAAGCTACCAGAAAACTAAAGAGAATTGTGCTAAAGGAAAAATGCGTAGATACTGATACGTATCGGACATTGTCTAAAATGTTGCAGACTTTACCCGAGCCAGTCTTCGATCATATCATTCGCCAAGTAATTGATGATGCCTTCGATAATATGCCGAATGATCAACTTCTCCGCTGTGTATACAATAACCAGACATTACCGCTAACTGTTACAGCTCTGGTGCGGTTTTATCATTATTTTCATCCTAATCAAGAGAAAGATATGTCGAACACATTGCTTTTGGCTAATTACTTATCACGTCTGCTGGCAATGCAAAACTATCCTGATTTATCAAAAGCTAAACTAAAACTCGTAACAGACATGATTGACATGTTACCATTTTTTGTGAAGAAACTGTACTTTGGTGAAAAATTCTGCATTCGCAAATATGTACATGAAGAATACATGTACTCCCCCTTAGATGATTTTAAATGGAATGAAAACAGACGTAATGTATTTACATGGGGCTCAAAAACCGCTGATTCTCAAAGCTATTGGCATGCAAAGAAATATGAAGACAAAGATCTCACGTTCCAAATTGTTAGTGAGTTTAATGAGAACGAGGTTTTGTATGTGGCCGCTATGGAACCGTTCGTAGACATGACGACAACCTACCGTCGCGTCTTTACATGGATACCTACGATAAGTGTAGGTTTACAGGGCGCATGGAGAATTGAACCAATAGATGATGCTTTTTGGATTAGAAACTTGGATGTCGACGGTCTTCTATGCGCGTTACATTATAAACATTCTAAACAAGATAACAACAGGCGATTAGTTCTCACATTATCGGTATCGGACAACTGGTATACAGAACGTAAGCGCGGGTAAACGGCGGGAGTAACTATGACTCTCTTAAAAATGATCTTGTCCAGTGATAACGCTATGTATCATTGGGGGGCGTAGCATCTCCCCCAGTGACTGCATCCCGTTTGAACGACGGCAAGGACATAGAAGTCATAGACGTACCTATCTACTATATATATACCTATGTATGTATTCCTCCACGTGGTTCCTGCTGGGAACGTGATATGAACTGTATACGTATTAATATATATCTCTATGTAATCGTGCGTGTATCAGTGTCTTTCACGGCTGAAGTAGAAGGTTTTCGCGGTCCACGTGGGTTACCAGCCCCCGTGACTTAGAATTTAAATTGGTATGTCACATAATAATGAGCCTCGGATATTACGGTCACGTGCCACTGCTCGTGATCACCAGTTAACCCCTAACAGAACGATTCAAACATCACCCGTCTTAAGCTTTTCATGCGATATATGCAACAGGACTTTCGCCACCAAAACTGGCCTAGGAGTGCACAAAAGACGGGCTCATCCCGATGAATTCGATCTGGAGAGAGTTAGTACCAACAATCGTGCAAAAGCGCGATGGTCGAAGGAAGAAATTTCCCTATTAGCCCTAAAGGAGGCTCAACTCTCTTTAGAAGGCCAAGATCGCTTGAATATACGTCTCAACGAGATATTCCCTCATACGACAATCGAAGCAATAAAGAAGGCCAGGCAAAAGGCAAACTATAGAAATATGGTTCGCCAATATATGACGGACATCAATGATCAAGCTACCACTAGTTCTAGAGCAGCCCCCCCAATCACTGATGTAATCCAGGAGCAATTAAGATCTTCAGCGCTCCCATATAACGCCAGCCTCCATTCTGATGAATTAATCTCCATAGCGAACGAAGTCTCAAACGTAAGCAAGGGCTTAACCCTCAACAAACTTACTGCTTACTTGATAGCCATTCTTCCTGATCCTAATCTACGGACTACACGTCCAAACTCAAGTGAACAACAACTTTCCAACTTGAATCGTAGACAGAAGAGAAGGATTGAATATGCACGCACCCAAAGAAATTTCAAGAAACATCAGGGACGCTGCATTAAAGCTATCATAGAGGGTTCCACACACAGTTCTCTTCCTAGTAAGAATGTAATGGAACCCTTCTGGAAGACCGTTATGGAGACTAGAATGGACACATTGCCCAACGACGAGACACTATTCAACAACGATGATCTTAAAGACGTGTGGTATCCTATCACTACAGACGAGATCATCAACAACTATCCATCGATCTCAACGTCACCTGGTCCAGATCAAATAACATCTAAGTATCTGAGAACCTTACCGCCAGACATACTCATGACTATCTTCAATATAATCATGTGGTGTGAACGAAGCCCGATAAGCCTTCTACAGGCAAAAACCATCTTCTTGCCTAAAAAGAACCAAGCAATCGCGGCTGGCGACTTTCGACCCATAACCATTCCTTCAGTGCTTCTTCGACATTTCCACAGCATCATCTCTAGAAGAATCAATAACAAGTTCGATTTTGATTCTCGTCAACGTGCCTTCATGCACACGAACGGATGCGCGGATAATGCAACACTGTTGGACATGGTCCTACGCGACAACCACCAACGCCATACACCTTGCTATCTAGCATCAATTGATGTAAGCAAGGCTTTCGACTCGGTGTCCCATAGAGCAATCTTTGGAACCCTGAAGTCCTACGGAATGCCCAACGGATTTGTCTCATATTTAGAGAATACGTATAGGGATTCCACTACAAGGCTATATGGTGATAATTGGGTCAGTAGTGATATCCATCCGAAGCGAGGTGTTAAACAAGGAGATCCCCTATCTCCAGTCATTTTCAATATTATTATTAATAGACTTCTTAAAACACTCCCGGATGAGGTGGGCATCGATCTAGGTGGCACCAACATTAATGCCTTAGCATTTGCTGACGATATTGTATTAATAGCTTCAACTCCGGTTGGTCTCTCTCTATTATTGGATCAAACTCAAAGCTTCTTATCTCTATGCGGCATGGAGGTAAATAGATCCAAATGTTTTACCATTAGTATCGACGCTAGCGGCAAAAACAAATATACATACATCAATCAGCGACAGTTCAACATTGCGGGGTTACCAATCCCTGCACTCAAGAGAACTGACGAATGGCGCTACCTCGGGATCAATTTCACGGCCGAAGGGCGCAGTAAATACTGCCCCCACAGCCTCCTCGAACTCAAACTGAGGAACCTGCGTAAAGCCCCACTTAAACCACAACAGAGACTGCATGCGCTAAGGACCGTCCTAATACCGCAACTCTACCATCGTATAACCCTAGGGAATATTACGATCGGCGGCCTTCGCAAAACCGATACAATCATCCGTAAGGCAGTAAGAGATTGGCTCAACCTTCCATCTGATGTGCCAATCGCATTCTTTCACGCTCCAGTGAGCCACGGAGGACTTGGTCTACCAGCCCTACGTTGGACAGCTCCCATGCTGAGATTGCACTGCCTTGAGAACCTCAAGTTGCCAAACTTAGAGAACTCCTTGGTCGCTAACACCCTTCTGGCTAAGGAGATGGATAACGCGAAGAGGAGATTGATGGTGGACGGAAGAATCCTAATCACGAAATTGGAAATTGACTCCTTCTGGTCGAATAGACTGTACTCATCAATTGATGGTTCTGGATTAAGGGATGCATCAGATGCACCCTTTGCGCATAGATGGATTCGTGAACCATCCAAACTGCTATCAGGTAGCGACTTCATCAACTGTATCAGGCTTCGCATAAACGAGGTAGAAGTCGCGAAGACAGATACTGTCGCGCCGGTTGCGGAGTCCCTGAGACAACAAACCACATCTTGCAAGGTTGTCACAGGACTCATGGCAGTAGGATTGCACGACATGACAGCGTTGTCAAATTCATTAAGCGCGGCCTCGAAAATAAGGGTTGGGAAACCAACCTGGAATACCGACTTCAAACTTCTATAGGCCTCAGAAAACCAGATCTAATCGCTATTCACGATGATGCAGCTATAATCATCGACGCCCAAATCGTCACAGACTCACATAACCTTAACGGTTTGCACTCCACCAAGGTAAGGAAATACGACACTGATGAGATTAAGAATCTAATAAGAGCCAGATTCGGAAAAAGCCACGTTACAACAACATCCGTAACTCTCAATTGGCGAGGAATCTGGTCGAAAGACTCAATCGGTGAACTCCTTACCTTGGGGATAATTAAGAAAGGTTCCGCTGCACTTATCAGCACTCGAGCGGCTATTGGCGGTCTTCGAAGCTTTAGAATCTTCAACGCCACAACATCGGTCCGCCCTCGAACCGGAATTGGCTAGACAAATCGCTCTGTTTTAAAGAAATACAGCGTGCTGCCTGCGCTTACATCTTACAGGCATAAAAGTACGGAGAGGAGTTTTAGTGAGTAAGAGTCTCACACTACCACATGGTATATTTATTATACTAGTGGTGTCCATGATGGATTTCTCCTCTCTATTCCAAAAAAAAAAAAAAAAAAAAAAAAAAAAAAATTGCCACATAAATGAATGCAGGTGGAAATTTGTAGACTGCTAAGAGTCTTGCCAAACAGGATGAAATCGGCTCCAAGTCGTCACTTGTGAAAACATTATGTTGCAGGATATCGCGAACACACTCCGGTTACAGTCAGAAATATAATAAAGATGAAAATTCCCCCCATCGCCGTTTGATTAATTTTATTAATTCAACATTTTGAGTTTCTTTATAATTAATACATAGTTTGATTGTTTTATAAAAATATTAAATATAAAATTTTAAATGACTTAAAAACTTTTATTTCCTTGTTGTTTTATTTTATTATTTAAAAAATATCTCGGCCAACGGGCCTCAAAATGCATTATTGCATTATATGTTAACACGTTTTAGAATTAGCAAAATTTCTATCTCGATATAATATCGATTTTATGCCTATTTCGTAAACACATCTAACAGATAATTCGAGTTTATTTTTATTAAACCGAGCATCCTGTTGGCAAAGTCTTGGAGGGCGCAGCAGTGCTAAGTAAAAATACCATTCGCGTACCTGCTTTTGAGGTGGCCCAATTTTGTGAAAATTGCTTGCGGGCTGAATCAAAATGTTTTTGTGTGTTCTGCTATTTACTGCCTTCCTAGGTTTACTCCGTGCTCGCATGTTAGTCCAAAGGATCTCAGACCAATCAGTCTTTCATCATTCCTGTTAAAGTCACTGGAAAGATTGATCGATATCTACATACGCACACTCATTGACAAAAGACTCCTGTCTACAGAGCAGTAAGGGCAAGTCTGTGGAAACAGCTATGCACATACTTGTACTTTGTATTGAACATTCCTTTCACCACAAATAGTACAGAATGGTGGTGTTGCTAGACATTGAAGGCGCTTTTAACAACTTCAACTAGTGATGAGCAAACGCAAGACCAAGACCATTTCATCTCGGTCTTGGTCTTGGTCTTGCATTCGTGCCATTAGTCTTGGTCTTGGTCTTGGTCTTGCAGCCTGAGTCTTGGTCTTGGTCTTGCGGTCTTGCTGATAAAAATGGATAAATGGATATATGTATGTTTACATTTTTGTTCTAGCATAACTTGCTCGCCTTACTGAATTTTAACTAAACTTGTTAGTTGATAAGCATATTACTTAAAATACACCACTATCATCACTACAGGGTGACTGACACGACTGACACGAAAACAAAACAAAACACAGAACTTTTATTTTTTGATGAATTTTATTGAATCAAAGTAAATTTTTTTTACAAATATTTAAGTTTTCGAACTGCATTTGCAGTTTTTGATTTGACCACCCTTAGCCGAGATTATGGCCTTCAAACGGCCGACAAAGCTATTGCATGCAACACGAAAGTGGTTCTGCGGTATTTTGGCCCAATCCCGGCGAAGCGCTTGCCTGAGATGATCGACACTTTGGTATTTTTTTGTCCCAAGTTTGCTCTTCAAAATACCGCAAACCGAAAAATCCAGCGGTGAATTTGGTGGCCATTGGGCATTGGAAATGAACCGCGGTACGTTGTTTCTCAGCCAATCTTGATTGACTCCCGCTTTATGATTTGGCGCCGAAATGTTTTTATGCCCAAGGCTTCAACGCTCTCGCCAACACATGATCCCGATAAATTTGAGCATTTATCTTGATGCAACGGTCCAAAAAAAAAGCGGTGAACGGCTTTCGGCTCCTAAGGCGGCCCAAACCATCACCATCGGCGGCGCTTGCTTTCGAGTGGCAATCCGTTGGTCCAAACTTTCAGTAGAACGGCCGGAAAAGTAAATCCGGTCGTTTAGCTTGTTGACGTATTGCTCAATAACGAACGGTGACTCATCGGAGAAAATCAGATTCGGCAAATCGTCACTTTCGTGCAAGCGTAACAACTCCTTTGCTCTATCCACTCTAGCTTTTTTTTGAGCAACGCATGGTTTTTTGGAATTTCAAGGCCTTTTATCCAAGATGATCGTTCAATATGTACTGCATCCGTTCGAGCAAAATGTTCGCCTCACGAGCCATTTTTCTGCCGCTACGGCGCGGATTCCCAGCCAATTGGGCCTTCACCTTCCGAATGATATCCGGCGATGTTGCAGTGCGTTTCGGTCCACCACCATGGCGTTTTGCAATGCTGCCAGTATCGTTATAACGATTTGTGGTGCGATACACAAACATTTTATTCACATGCCGATGTTTTAACTGGTTAACCATCTGCGGCTGTGGTTTTCCAGCCAAATAAAGAGCAATCACACTTTTACGCTTGAATTCCATTGCGGATAACTTCTTTCTGAATATTTCCCACTAAAATGCTTTTGTACACTTGTAAACAATTGAATGAACTGTCATTAGTGTAAATTTGAGCGCTCTGTCATCATTGGTTTGACAGCAATGACAGTCTGAAGTTGGCAACACTTCGTGTCAGTCACCCGGTATTAGTGCTGGTAGGGAGGAGTATATATGCAAAAATAATCTTAAACAACCGACGTTAGTGTAGATCCCATAGTTTTTGGGATCGCTGATATGAATAGTGACAGTTAGACATCCATATTTTCTCTACGGGATTACATGTAAAAATAATGTATTTCCCACGCGCCTTTTGCACCACACGCTAAACGCAAAAGGCGTAAAGACACGAACTGGATATCTGAGGACTCAAACAAGATATCAACATTTAAACGCAGTGACAAAGGCTGGTATTTCTTCTAAAAACAAAGTCATAAGCGAAGTGTCTACCATTACTAATAAGAGAGCAATTTCCTTTACCATCGGTCAGGGTACACCAAAGTAAGCTTTTCTAACTTTTCTTACTTAAATCCCCGATAAGTGACGTCAGACCCTTACTGTAGAATGATTATTGTGTACGAATTATGGGACACCCTGTATATAGATTTTCCAAAGTCTTAACTTCTAAATAAATGCTTATATTTCTAATATACATTTAGCTATTTGTCTTTCCTTTACTTTACTGTCATCACTTTGTATATACACACAATACCAACATTTATGTTTAGCGGTTAATCGGTCCGAGTTGACGCTGACACTTCGGTACGTTCGTCCAGTCATCTCATTCGGGAGTGGCGGCGGTCTATCAACGCTTGGTCTTACTTTGTACTCACAACGACCAAATTATTGCTTGCCGCCATCTCTATGACTAGTTGTCCATTGTCATTAGGGTTCTCGTGTAGGCTATGGGTGCCAATGTACTGACTGAATTTTGGCTCCCTACCTGTTTTGGCATTCATATCCCCCAGAATGATTTGTACGTCATACTGAGGACAGGCATGGAACTCCCGGTCGACTGATTCAAAGAACTCTTCTTTTTCATCATCTGGGGAATCCTCTGTAGGTGCGTGAAGGTTTATGAGGCTTATGTTTTTAAATCTGCCCCGCACGCGAATGGTGCATAGCCGTTCATTTACTTCTTTAAAGCCGATTACGGTAGGTTTCATTCTTTTGTTGACTTGAAGCCCCACACCAACCTCATGAGGACTTGCATAACAGCTGTAATATAGGGTTTTTCAATAAGAGCACTTCAACTTTTTTTTTGAATAAAACACAAACTGTTCGACTTTTGAACTAACTTTTTTTTATTAACGAACTTGAACATATACATATGATACATTTAAGTATGAAACTCGATTTCTTTTGCATGACCACCGCGTGCACGTTTTACGAAGTCCAATCTTTGAACCCAATTTTCGACCACTCTTTCGCATAAATCGGCCGTAATTCCAGCAATTTCACGTTCAATATTGGCTCTGAGCTCTTGCAACGTCGCCGGCTTATTGGCATAGACCAATGACTTCACATAACCCCAAAGAAAATAATCTAGAGGTGTCAAATCACTAGAGCGCGGCAGCCACTGGACGGGCCCATTTCGCGAAATAACACGCTCATCGAACTTAGTCTTCAATAACGCGATTGTATCATGTGCTGTGTGGCATGTGGCCCCGTCCTGCTGAAACCACATGTCGTCCAAGTCCATTCCATTCAATTGCGGCCAGTTATCGTCGATGAAAAAATATGGCCCAATGACGCCGCCGGCATGTAATCCGCACCAAACAGTGACTTTTTCGGAATGCAACGGTGCCTCATGAATCACGTGTGGGTTGCTTTCTGCCCAGTAACGCATATTTTGCTTGTTGACAAATCCTTCTAGCCAAAAGTGAGCCTCATCGCTGAAGATGATTTTTCGGTGAAAATGCTCTTAAAGTAGCGCCAACAGAACGATTATTTTTATAAAAAATTTGCAAGATATGCAATCGCTGTTCACATGTATAGTGTTCTATAATGAAATGCATACTAATGGAGTTTCCAAATGACAAAAGAACATTAAAAAATATGGCGTCGTTCGCCGTCCCTGTCGGAGAAAAGTTGAAGCGCACCTATTGAAACACCCGATATATGTCATATTTTGATTTTTGTAAGACACCATTCCCCGTCCACCGCATCTCCTGGATCGCTTTTTTGTCAGCCTTATATCTTTAGACAGGGTATCGGCCAGCTGCTGTGCAGCTCGAGCTCTATACAGTGAGCGTACGTTCAATGGGAAAATTCTTAAATCTTTTAGCCGTTTTCGTTGCCGTGTTCGTCGTCGTTCATTAGTGTATCTGAGGCTGATTTTGGGTTCCGTAATAAAGTTCTTTTATGTGCGAGGTTATTGGCCCCGCGCCAACCTTAATTTGAAGGGACTAGCCCGATCATTCAGCTTTTCGTGTGTTGGAGAAAAATTACCAGCATCCTCTACATGGAAGCTTGATTACACTTCCACCAGTAAGAGATAGTTACGCCCACTTGCAACCCTGATACATTCGCGGTCGCGGTGTTATTCCCTCTATTCTGACTGTCAATTTAAAGCATCAATTTCCTTAAATTTATCAGGGTTTTATGGTTTCTTGGATTTTTCTGAGTTGTGTTTTTCAACGCATCGGCCTTTGAAACGTCCCTTTATTAATTTTTAGTATCAAATTAATGGAGTTAGTTTGGTTGCCCAATCTGTAACTATTGGTTGAATAATTTATTTACAATCTGACCCTCTCCGCGTCACTAATTTTTCAATAAAGACAAAAATTTGCTTAAAGTTATAGGAGGTTTTCGTTTTTTGTTGTTGTATTCTATTATTTCCGGAAAAACTTATAAAAATCTAAACTCTACCACCACTTTTGTTTTAAATCGGGCGCGTTACTTACTTTTTGCTTTTAATTATTTATATTATAACTTACCTCAGAAAATCAAACTTCCAAACTTAAAACAGAAACAGTAATTTTTTCTATGCTTTATCAGCGAAAGCTACCCACTGTAGCTATACACGTTTAAGCTTTTGCAGGCTCTTGTCGTCCATTAGTTTGTTTCAGTTGTTAACGACAAACGACGAGAAAAAAGGAGCAAACACAGCAATTGGTCGGATGGATAGCTGAAGGGTCGCACCACCCTACCACCCCCAAGTACAGCACGAAATCAGCTGCCTTCTTGATAGTCTGGACTGGTCAACTTTACATAATCCTCCTGTCGAGGCCACTAATACGACTCGAGATTACCTGTTGTTGTGTGCTGAAGAGCATCAGCAGAGGCGGCGGAAAAAAAATCACCCCGAAGGACATCACATATGAGTCGTTGATGCGGAGATTGAGCTGGCTGAGTTGCTGAAGCAGGTGGATGGATAGACTGACCGACCGACCGACCGACGACATGACTCTTTGCGGTAACAAAGAGACACAAAAACCATCAGTTGCTGCTACTCGTTGGTGGATCTCATGGTGATGGTGTTGTTGGCGAGTGACGGGCGGCCAACACCAAAAGAACGAAAGTCATTCAGTTTGTCTCATGTGCGGCCGACCAGATTACCAGGTTCTGTGCCTATTTTTTGATTGTTTTTTTTTGTGTATGTTTGTGTGCGAATCTGCCTGCTGATACTTCTCTGCCTCCTTTTGGGAGATTTTGTCTAGGATTGTCCTGTGAAGTGTTGTTGTGTGTTTCTGTTACAATTAATGTGTGTCCATTAGAAATGAACGTACTAAGAGCACACACACATGCTGAACTCGGCTGCGTTGCTTTGCTTTAATGGGGGATTTTTGTTCTTCGCCTTATGGATCCATTAACCCCCATGGACTAATGGTTGGAAATACCTGAATGCCAATTGGTGTAGAAACCTTGATCGTCCGAATGCAAACATTGTGCAGTTGTACCATAAGTTTAACGATCATGGATGGCTCATGTCCTTCCTCGGATATGAAAAATAATTTCTCCACTACCGGAATAACAAGCGGGTTGGACCAGAATGGCTGGTAAGACGTTTTATTTATCGGACGTGTGTTAGGGTGGATTAGCCCCCTTGCATGAGTGGAATAATGTATGCTCTGCTTTACGTTGGCATAGCAATAACAGCTTAATTGTACCGGTTATTTCCCATATTGTGTGTTTCTATTACAGGAAGAAAAAAAAGTCCTGTTCTTCCTGTTCTTTTTCACACCAAACAAATGAGTTTGTGTCTATGTATGAGTTGGTTGGTTGGTAGTGGGTGAGAGCCCCAACCGTTTTTAAAGGACCGTAAAAAAAGAAGTTGGCAATGGGCGATAAAGAGATAGAGAGAAAGTGCAAAAGAGCTGAAGTAACATAGTCATGACCATGACCAGAGCCAACGATTCAAAAGCTTGAAAATGTGTTCGGATTCCCCCCATTTAGAAAACAATTATGGCAGAATATTGTTTCCAGGATCCAAAAACGTCATTTACCACCGCTCCGAGTAATCTGAATAATTCGCTTGGATAATTTCGCATCGTAAATAATCGGCAAAAGCTGATGCTGCCGCCCCGCTGTTGCACGTAGAAGCACAGTGGAGCGATTAATGGTAGAATTTTGTATAAAAAAAAACGCAATTTTTTTGTTCCATATATTCTCTCAGTCAGTCAGTTAGAAATTTCAAAATGCAAATCGATGATCATGACCAGTGATGCGTAATATTCGTAGATAGTTACGCACTTGTACGAAGTTAACGAAGTGTCAAAAAGGATAATAAATTTCGAAGTAATTTCGAAGTCAAAGTGACACTTGAAGCAACGAAATGATGATATGATTATATCCAAGGCAGGCGTGTCCGTTGCGCGGTAACAATTGCATTCTTAGATTAAAGACTGGCAAACAATTGAACTAAGCCTAAGATTTTACTGAGTTGATTTCATTTGGAAGCAAATTTTGAGTTCTAAAGGGTTATCCATTTCGTGGTTTCAAAAGTATAGGGCTGGAATTCGACATCTGTCAAACTAAGCTGTTGAAACAATTTTTTTTTTTCAGTTGAAAGTCTGACATTTACGAAAATGGATCGCTTAACTATCGCACAACGCTTGAAAATTGGTAACTGTTCGATGAGATACTCATATGCTAGCAAATCACCGGAAAAACATTGCCGGTCACTAAGGATTTGGTGAGTTTCAAGGTATTTGATGATTGATCAACGTTTCCATCACCATGGAAAGAACGAATATGATCGATAAGGATCGGTACGAAGAAGTAGACAATGGCCCACCTTTTTATGTGCAGACTAAACAAAGTCTATTTTCCAGTTTCTCGTGAAGAATCCAAAAGAATAGGATAGATGGAAAAGCTTACGCAATGGTATTGCCAGCTTAAAGAAATACCTCTTCAGAACTAATTGGGAAATACCATCGGACCCTACTGATTTGTTTATGTTGAGATCGTTAAAAACGCTAGCAACTGAACGAATACGAATGAAGATCTGTCCCATAGATTTTTTTTTTTTTTTTTATAATGTACACACGCTAAAGGGGTTTGCACCCTTATAATGCTTAGCACAGCGTGGGCGTTAGGAAATTAGGGAGAGGAAAGGATGAGATGTCTATGCACAAGTGTCTTGAATGACTGTAGACCATACAAATGCGGAAACACAGTGTCAAGCAATTCATTCCACATAATTACTGTGCGGCTAAAGAAGGAATCTCTGAATTGGTTAGTACGTCCGAAGATAGGCTTAATGGTGGACCCATGAGCTCGAGTTGAGGCACGGGTATTACGGATGGGTTGGAGAATGGGCGGGATGCATCTGGATATTTCTTTTGAACACCGCTTGTGGAAAACAGTGACAGGCAGGAAACATTCCTACGATGTTCAAGCGATTCGATTGTTTTCGCGATATGTACATCACCAATAAGTTTTAACGCGCGGTTCTGAACTCTGTCTAGTAGATGCAATGTGGTCTTGGGAGCACCTGCCCAGACAATGCAGTTGTATTCAAGTTTAGGGCGAATATACGCCTTGTAAATAGTAGCCAGATCTGAAGGAGTGAAGTACATCTTGCACCGTTTTAGGAAACCTAAGCATCTCGCAGCATTTTTGGCGATGGCAAATATGTGGTCATTCCAACGAAGCTTGTTGTTGACACACATACCGAGAATTGAGAGTTTTTCAGTTTCTTTGATGCAAGATCCATTCATGGATAAAGGTTGGTGGTTTAAATTACGCTTGGACGACAGAAGACAGCATTGGGTTTTAGAAGCGTTAAATTCAACTCTATTATGTAGGCCCCACCTTGTTATGCTGTCAAGGTCAGAATTTAAAGTTCCACTTGTGCCGAAGAGGGGCGCGCAGAAAGCGAGAAGTCATATGAAAAGCTAAGAGTACTGTCGTCAGCAAAGGAATGGATTGGATTAGAGGTGGAGGATAGGAGATCATTAATGAAAATCAGAAAGAGTGTCGGAGATAAAACAGAGCCTTGAGGAACACCGGCGTTTATGCGGTGGACATTGGATTTGAATCCGTCCAATACGACCTGGATTGAACGGTCAGAAAGGTAGTTCATAGTCCAATCGAGCAGGGGGTTGTTAATTCCAGAAGCAGTCATTTTCGACAAAAGCGCTTGATGCCAGACTCTGTCAAATGCCTTGGAAATATCAAGTGCAACGACTTTACTTTCACCAAATTTGTGAATAGACTGGTTCCACTTTTCAGTGAGATAAGCCATCAGGTCACCTGTAGAGCGCTGCCTACGAAAACCGTACTGCTGGTCACTAAGGATTTCACGTGATTCAAGGTATTGCATAAGCTTACGATTGATCAGGGTTTCCATAACCTTGGAGAGTATGGATGTTAGCGCAATGGGTCGGTATGAGGAAAGAGATGACGTTTCGCCTTTTTTAGGAACAGGCTGGATATAGGCTGTTTTCCAATTCCTTGGGACGACTCCAGAAGTATAAGAAAAATGAAAAAGTCTGCGCAGTGGCAATGCCAACGTTGAAGAACACCTCTTCAAAACGATAGCGGGAATGCCATCAGACCCAGCAGATTTATGAATGTTGAGATCATTTAATACTCTTGCCACTTGACGAGTACGGAAGTAAATCTGTCACATAGAGGATTCAACTCTTACAAGTACAGGCGGCGACAACGTACTATCTGGCAGCGTAGAGCTAGCTGCGAAATGTGAAGCAAGCAAATTGGCCGTGTCTATAGAGCTGACAGTTGGAATGTCACTGTGAATGAGCGTTGGAATTGAAGACGAGGCAGTATTTTTAATTCGTTTCACGAATGACCAAAAATGTTTACTTACTTTGGGACATTGAAGTATTTTTTGCCTCAGTTTTTGGTCATATTCGAATTTTGCGCGTTTAAGGAAGGCATTGCAATCATTTCTGACTCGTCTAAATTTGGTTCGGTTTTCCACAGTGGGGTTTTTTTTTATATAACCGAAAGCATACCTCACGGTTCCTAGTAACCTCTTTGCAGCTTAAGTCATACCAAGCATTTTCCTTCGGTTTAATACACTTTGTCCTGGAAGGGAAAAATTGTCTCATACCCTCGAGGATTATGTTAGTGATCGTATCAGAAGTGGCATCCACACCACTATTGGCGTTAAGTGGCCAGTTATAGCTTCTAAAGAAATTATTGAGGCCATCCCAGTTGGCTTTCTCGTGTAGCCATACTTTTCTTTTAGGAGTTTTTTCTTTAACTGTGTGGTTTGACAACGAGAATTTAGCTGATACTACACAATGGTCTGAAGAGCCTAGAGGCGATAATACACTGACGGTGTATTTGTTAGGAAGAGAAGTAAGAAACAAGTCAAGGGTATTAGCGTTATGACTAACAATGTCTGGAATTCGAGTGGGCTCATTCACAAGCTGAGTGAGATGGTTAAAATCAGCAAATAACTCAACATCCTTTCCTTGCGGTGTTGTTAAGCCTGAATGGCGAAGCCAACTAGAATTGTGAATATTGAAATCTCCCGCAATTACGATTTCAGACAATGGATCAATTGAAAAAATTCTAGTGATAGAGTCGGACAGTGCATCTAACTCACTACAAGTTGAGACACTGTCTAAATTGGGGCTTCTGTATATGAAGCAGTAGTAAATGATATGCTTACGCACTTTGACTTTGAGCCAAATGAAGTTGAATTTCGCGTTGGAACAATGATTGAAATGTGCTTGGGTTTGGTAAGCAATATCACTACGTACATATATTGCGAGACAGCGGTGGGGAAAAAATACTGGCACTAAGTTGTAACCAGGCCAACTAAAATCCGAAACGTCGGAATCAGCATTAACCTGGGTTTCTGTTAGTGCCAGAATAGCAGGTTTGTGGTCTGCTAAATGGACGCACGTGGCCGAGAGATTCGATCTAAGCCCACGAATGTTACACATGTCAACCCTGATTCCGCACACAGTCATATTGGACA